>CM055904.1:3111263-3456263 GCA_029582155.1 Panopea generosa | reverse complement strand
TTTTACAGCTTAATCCATTGAAGACACAATCGCCTTACAGAAGATCCCGTTTTAAGCCCAAGATACTCACCCAACATCTTGACACAAGGCTTTATGTTGCCCTCACACCATAGCGTATGCTGAAACCTATGAGTTGCGTGTAAAATATATTTGTATACGCACCAAACTCAACCGAAATCAACAATTTTGTCAATTTGTAACCTATTCGACCTATGGGTTGCGTGTGAGTTTCGAGTGGGTTACGTGTGGGTTGCGTGTGGGTTGCAAACTGAACTTATGATCTCCCAATATCTGCGATCACCGGCGTACGAGTTGCGTGCGAGTTGCGTGTGAGTTGCGTGCAGAACTTATGAGTTACGTTTGAGTTGCGTTCAAAACTTACAAGTTGCTTTTGACATGCGTGCTAGTTGCGTGGTATTTGCGAATATCGGTCACGTGATAAAAACCTATAAAAGCGGAGCCGATTCAGTATTTATTTCAGTACTGATTTGGTCATCGAAGAGTCAACATGAGGAAAGCTACCAAGAAATCAGATAAAAGTGACCCCAAAAGTGATGTCAAAACTACTGAAACAGCTTCCCGCGGCCGTGGCCGTGGCCGATAGCAACCAGCAAGACGAAGAGGTGTGCTACCTGTTGATGCCGCACTTGCCCTCCCCAAGACCCCAACCCGAGCCATGTCCAGGTCCAGGGCTCCAAGGTCCTCCTTCTACAGAACCATTGACTCGTGACTCTTCCAATTCATCGCAGCATTCAAGTAATGTAGCAGTCATTGCTTCTGATGAACATGGCTCTGGTTCTCCTGCCAAATCCAACAGGAAGAAGGTGACCCACCCCACCAAGCCCAGGAAAATCAAAGAAGCTGCTACCATAAGCGAGGCCAGAGAGATTCTGTTGGTTGAGTGGCTGAGGGAGAACCCAATGGTGTGGAATCGAAACCTCAACGCCTGCAAAGACACTGCCAAGAGGTTGAAGAGGTGGGAAGATCAGACCCAGGTGCTGAACCCCTCACACGATCAAAGATGGCGCCCACTTGCAGCGATGGTTCCGGTCCTTGCGTGACATCCATGTGAAGCTTGACAAAGATTTATAGAGCGGTGCTGGTGCCAGGGAGCTTACTTCATTGACCGAGAGGGAGACGTGGATCAATACCCAATTCACCTTCCTGAAGGGCATCATTCGGCACCGCTGTGAGCCCCTCGTCAGTGTCCAGACAGCTCTAAAGAACAGCGGAGGAGACCTCACGGCGGCCGAGGCTGCGTGCGCCGAAGAAGCTGCAGATGGAACCACCGATGATACCACTCCTGACCTGGAACTTACGTGCACCTCCAGGGTGGCAACCAAGCGCAGCCTCGACGCCGCAGACAGGTATGCATATCAAACCTTAATTGTACATATTGTCTATATATTTTACTAGTTGTATGGATATTTATACTATGTATAGTTTATCTGAAATAAATGAATATTATATTATATTATTATCATAACAGGGCAGCTGTAGAAACCCTCCAGAAAAAGGTCACGGACTCCACTGACCTTTTGAATGAGCTCGCCGCCAAGCCAAAGGACCAGCCCACCAACGCGAGAGAGAGAGGTGTTTGAACAGTATGTCCACAACAGCCTCCTAACCATGTCTAAGGCCCGCTTCAAGAAGACCAGGCTGGTGATAAACAAGCTGCTCACACAGTTCATGGAGGAAGATGCTGCCGAGTCGTCGGAGGAGGAAGAGGAGAAGGTAGATGACATGAAGTCGAGGTCTGATCGTCGACCCGGTGACCAGGGAACCAGCACCAACACCCAGATACCAGGTCGGCCGCTGTCCACACCAGCCCCCGGCTCCTTTGGTGCGTGTGTGTACCCTAACTACCAGTCTCCTCCCCACCAGTGGCAATCCAACCCTCCACAAGGCAGTGTCTGGGATTATTTGAGCAATGACAACATGAAAGCTATTATGCACAGACAGTCTTCCCACAGTAGCACCAACAGCAGCATCAGCAGCAGCAAAGCAGCAACAGCAGCTACAGCAGGAACAGCAGCTACAGCAGTAGCTACAGCAGCAACAGCAGCAGCAACAGCAGTAACAGCGCAAGCAGCAGCAGACAGACACCAGCCTGTACAACCTCTCCAACAAGTCTTCACTCCTCGGAGGGTCTAAAGCTCCGAGTGCAGCTGCTAAGGATCAGGAGGATGGTGATGTGCTGAACACTCCAGTAACAAAGGCACCAGTTACACCGAACTAGGACTGCTTTAGGATTCAGGATTACTTGCTCTAGGAGAACTTAGTGTTTTAGGACTGAGGACTGCTTTAGTTTTCTACTTGTTTGTTTTTTGTTGTGTTATGTTGTGTTATGTTGTGTTATGTTTCAATTGATGATATACATAAAAAGTTATAACATGTTTAAAGTGTGTGTGTGTGTGTGTGTGTGTGTGTGTGTGTGTGGCAAGATATTGAAATGTATGGAACGCCAAAAGACTATTTATTCAGATTTTATGGATATCCATAAATGATTTAACTGATTTATGGATATCCATAACTGATTTAAGCCTTTTGGCGTTCCATACATTTCTATACAATGCAACTTTCATATCATTATCATTTAAAATAATTGACATTTACTGATATAAATTACATATCATTATCATTTCTAAGTCATGCCCATAAAGACAAAAAACATAGATTAACAATTGTGACAGATTCATTATGGAACAACAATACAGTATATACATCAATCTCACTACAACAACAGTCACGCCAACAACACATGTTTCTCTAGATCATGCTAGTTTGCCAGGGAAAAGCACCTGCCTCTGAGTTGACCCAGTGCTTGAGGAGGTTCCTCTGCTTCTTACCTTTGTTGGTTGCAGCGTTTGGCCCAACAACTATCTGGGTGTCCAGCATATCCCTTCCATCTCTCCAGGCTCCAGCGATGATGACACCGTTGTTCTCCATACGGTCGAGCTGCTGATTCTGTAGATCAGGGTAGCGTATCCTCATGAGATTGTGCAGGCAAATGCAGGTTTTGGTAACGAGCTTGACATTTTCTGGAAGATGCTGCATGGTGCCAAGCATAACCTGGAATCTGTTGGCTAGGATTCCACAACCCTCCTGGCACGGGAAAGCCGGTAATTGAAGATCCTATGGTTATCATCCAGACCACGGAGTCCGCAGGGCTTCATCGTGGTCTCTCTGAGGGCGAATGCATCGTCTCCAATGAAGTAGTAGGGTACATCCTGGGTATCATTGGGTAGAGGATCTGGTCTTGGAAATCCGATGTTAGCCCCTTTCACATATTCCTTCAATTAGCAGTTGTTGTAGATTTGGACGTCTGATGAAGAACCTAGACCACCCAAGTCTGCCCAGATAAATTTGTAATCACCATCTACGAAGGCGAGGAGCACCACAGAGTAGAACCCCTTGTAATTGTAATACATGGATCCACTGTTTGGGTGACACCTGCATGCCACGTGCTTCCCATCTTGGGCCCCACATGTATTGGGAAAGTTCCACCTGTTCATGATGTTGTATGATATTGCACGCCATCCCTCAGGAGTGGTGGGGCATGTCATCACCTCGTTTAGGTACTCAGCAATGATGGCTTGGCAGACACCACTGACCACGACTGAGATGGTGTTGTCCGGTACCCTCAATCCGTACTGCATGTCGGAGCACTGGGTGCCCGAAGCCAGGTACCGCAAAGTAACTGTCAGCTTCAGGCCAGGGGCCAGGGGCAACATGTACTTGGTATTTTGCTTGGTGTTGCGAGGACCAACTCTCCGTAGCAGCTCATCGTACATATCGGGGGGGGGGGGGGGGGGGGGGGTCACCCTCATGAAGTTCTTGAAAGCACCTTGGTCCACGTTCCGGAGCCCCCACAGAAGCTGGTCGTAGAGACCAAAGTCAAGACGCCTGCTGATCCATGGTCTAACCCACACTCTTCTTCTTCTTCTCCCCCTTCTGTTTATTCTATTCTGTATGTGTTGGAGTGCTAAATTGACCAGATTAAACTTATGTCCAATAACAGCAAGAAGTAGCTCCATGCTGTCACCTCGGAGGTCCACACCAACAACTGACACGGACCTAAACAAGTGTGTTAGGATGAGATTACAAAATATGCAGCGCAAAGAGGGAATACTTCAGAGGTCACTTATGATAAATTACCCTGTCACAAAATAATGTAACGGGACTAAAATTATTAATTTAAACTGCATTAATGGGCATTTTTGAGGAAATAGAATGTAAAATAGTCAGGTCATGTATGCATCAAAATGTGGGAGAGTGACGAGCTGTCACGGTAATTAGTAGGCTGCAAGAAAAGAGTTTTAAAAGAGTTAGTCAGTTTACTTTGGAAAGGCCAAGTGTACGGTCATGTAGGAATTAAGGCAGTTAACATGAGGGAGACCAGCTGTTAAGATGGGTTTTAGATGGTTGAGTGTTGTAGAAATGCGATTTAAGTTGCATTTTTTGATTGAGATAATGGTTGATGTTTTAGTGGGAATTGACGATGAAAATGGGGACATATTTTGAATCATATTTTAGAAACTGCATATGTGTTAAAGAAATTCATTAAAATTAAATAACAGTTGTAACAATGTAAGAAATATATATATATATATATATATATATAGATAATCGTGCTTTATGTGGTAATGATGTGGTGAAACAAAAGGACCACTATTTATACCATTTATCAACACGCAGGTAGTTCGCAACTAACACGCAACTCACAAGCAACTAATAGGTTGGATACGCAGGGCATAGGTTGGGGATACGCTGGGAATAAGCACAATATATTGGGGGTACGCTACACACGCAACATGATCGCAACAGGCACGCAATACGATCGCAACATGATCGCAACAGGTACGCAACACATTCGCAACATGTACGGTACCAAAATCTGGCCAGATACCTCAAATTTGGACCTGCGATCACCTGCGTTCATAACTTATGAGTTGCGTACCTGTTGCGATCGTGTTGCGTGCGTAGCGTACCTGTTGCGATCGTGTTGCGTGCGTAGCGTATCTGTTGCGTCCCTGTTGCGTATAAATTGATCGCAGGCATTCGCAGAAAATTATTGAACATGTTCAAAATTTCCGAACATACTCTGCGTGTGTTTACGATCACCTGCGTGTTTGTTGCGTACTTCAAACCTATAAAACCCATTAGTTGTGTGTGAGTTGCATTCGGAACTTATGACCATTCATTTTATTCGCAACCATACGCAACTGGTGATCGCTATGGTGTGAGGGCAACTTTAAACAACAAGTTTCTTTGAGAGACAGAATATTGAAAATGGCGGAAGAGAAAATGGAAGTTGTTCTTAAAAATCTCAGCATGAATAGACACATCCCTTCTTTCTACGGTAGCAGCAGTAGTAGTAGTATTAGCAGCAGCAGCAGCAGTAGAAGCATTTTCACATTATTCTAAATACAAAAATAAAAATCACATTTTTATACTCGATTTGAACAAAAATAATCTATTATTCAAAATGTAAATAAAAAACATATTTATACTCCATGATTTAAATCTTTATTTGTAACCTTTACATTTCTATGAGTATTTATCCAATTTCTAAATATAGATCTAAACAGTCACGATTTTATTTGTATACGAGGGGGGATCAGAAAGTTCGTAGACGTTTGTCATAACTTATTTATATCAATTATACAATGCAAAATAGTGTTATTTTATTTGAAATATATGTATATGGGACACATTTTCAAAAATTTTGCATGATACGTCAACTATTAAAAAGTAAGGCGCTAGTCAAAGCATAGCAGTTAGTTATGTCGGGGCAAAATGATGACGTTGTATTCAACAAAATCTAACGTCAATATTTTAAATAGGTGCTTTTGTATCAAATTTACTGAGTCACTTCTTCTCAAAATACTCTCATTCATGGTATGTACGTGTTTGCCACCATTAACACCATTGAGTAAATATGTTAACGAAATCTCAACAAGGTATACTGGACACAAAATTCTGTAAAACATGCTTTGATTCCAATATGTCTTCAAATCGACTTCCCATTTGCTCTTTTTAAATGACTGATTCCCGGCCATTTCAAAAACATTATTTTTGTGATATTTAAACACTAGAGACCTTAGAACATTAAACTCACTGTACATAGTTTTGTTTCTCTGTTTGAACAGGTGTATTACATAACATGGAGCGGAACTTTATGGAACTGGGGTATGCCGCGTGCTAATGCATTTTCAAGTGCCTCAACGTCATTTTGTTTCAATCAAAACGGCATACTGTAACATCATAATATTGACGTCATTTTGAGATGCGCATAATTGGTGTCATTTTTTTTAAGTATATAAACAAGCATACAATTCAGCACACATTTGTATTTTTATTTAAAAATAAAACATGTTTTAGAAACGCTACGCTTGTTTGAATAGTAGAGGTAGGAAACAAGCAAAAACTGCCCCGACTACGTAAATCAACGTTTCCATAGTTACTATAGAATATAAACTTATGATGAAAAGTTATAAATTTTTTTCAAAAATTATTGCGAATATATAGTGACACAGGCTCCCTGAGAATTATTAAATACAATGATAAATAAAAAAGTTATGGCAAAAGTCTACGAACTTTCTGATCCCCCCTCGTATTCTGGTCATACCTAAAACCGCGAGTCTAAAATATTTTCAACCATGTAAAGAATGGCGTCGAATCGTTATTTGAATCGAGTATAAAAATGTGATTTTATTTTTGCATTTTAAATAATGTGTCAAGATGGGTGAGCATCTTGAACTGATAACGGGATCTTCTGTAAGGTGACTGTGTATTCACTGGATTAAGCTGTGAAACAGCCTAGCTTGAAACTATGTTAAACAATTTTGTTCAAACTATATAATAAATAAATTTTCCTCAGGCTTCTTGCCTCATGATTAGTAAACTTCAGACAAAATAAATAATAGAATGATTCTAAGATTAAGAAATCATACAGACAAATGATCATACCAATCAACTATATACAGTATATTGTTTCAAACCCTGTATAGTTGAACTAACTGTTGTTCAATACTATTTTGATAATGAGACCAGCTGTTCAGACGACGTGTCTGGACAGCATACGTTTGAGACTTGTTTCAAACTCAAACCAAAACTGTATGTCTGGAACACTGTTCAGTTCCAGCATAAGAGTACACCTATATTACACCTATATGTTTGATGACTGTTTCAAACCTTAGTCTTAAAACTAAACTAAAGCGCATGAAACAAAGCCAAGTTTCAGCAAGAAAATAAAGTTATTGTTTGAGAACGGTTTCAAATTAATAACAAAACGGTTTGCTTGGAACAATGCTCAATTCCAGCATAAATATACACTTATACGTTTGGAAACTGTTCCAAACCTAAGTTTTTGAACTAAAATAAAAAAGCCAGTTCCAGCACAAAACTAACCTGTTATGTTTGAGAACGGTTTCAAACTAAAAGCATCAGACTAAAACTATTGTAATAAAGTTTCTACATACTATAATAAACTTTCGACAAGATATAATAAAGTTTCGACATAATGTAATGAAGTATCTACAGAATATAATAAGTTTTTGACAAGATATAATAAAGTTTCGACATAATGTTATGAAGTATCTACAAAATATAATAAAGTTTCTACATAATATAATAAACTTTCGACAAGATATAATAAGTTTCTACATATATAATAAACTTTCGACAAGATATAATAAAGATTCGACATAATGTAATGAAGTATCTACATAAAATAATAAAGTTTCGACAAGATATAATAAAGTTTCAACACAATATAATGAAGTATCTACATAATATAATGACGTATCTACATAATGTAATAAACAGTCTACATAATTTAATAAAGTAGCTACAAAATGTAATGAAGCATCGACATAATGTAATAAAGTATCTACATAATATAATAAACAAAGCACATAATATAATGATGAATGCACATGATATAATAAGGAATGCATATAATACATATAAAAGGGACCACATAAGACGTTCTTAAATTTCTTTCTTTTTCTTTATGTTCCTTTTTCAACAAGCACTTGTCATTTCAGCTGTCACATTAAAATGTGTTTGTGCATATTTCGTAAGATTTCAGAACCACCATCTAGTTTTTGCAGCTATTTTGAACTTTATTTTAATGAGATTTCCCATCCGTGGTATTCATTTGGTCGGCAATTTTCTTGACTCAATTTCCTTGACACAAATTCCTCGAAGACAAATATTCTTTTACTAAAGGTTAGAAAAGCGTACTGGTCTGTGTATTGACTTTTTGCTCACTCCGTATTACCTCTCCGGTGCCACATTGTGTGGAAATGATTTTCATGGGTTTGTACAATGACTGGTCTGAGAATAAAATCTGAAACGGTTGTGTGTGTAAGTTTCATTTAACACGAAAAACATACCTTAAAACTTTAAAAAAACAACATATACGATGCCGTTATTTGTCATGTATTTTTTATATAAGCACGCGGTCGTATCTATACATTGAAAGAGAAACCAGCAAAAAAATAATTAACTAGTGCACAACATATGTTTTACAATTGTTTTCATGTTAATTGCTGTACATTGGATGTCACATTTTATCAAGCATGAGGTTTTGATGTCGCATGACGTACATAGACGGGCAGACGTGGTAAAACTGCAGAGCTGCACATGCGCAGGCACCAGTGCAGTGTACATAGGACACTTGTAATTAAACTTATTAATCAAAAATAACTATCATATATTTGATGATTTATGGCAGGTAGAACAGAAAAAGCAATAAACGCTTTGATTAATAGAGGTCGAAAAAAAAGAAAAAACGACATTGTAACTGCATAATTGTCTACTTTATAAACGAATGATAGTTAATAAAAGCATACCTTTGTTTAACTCTGATATATATATATATATGCATTTTGTCTTTGCTCTATTCCACCAGAAACCTCTTCTATTTACCGGAAAGTGTATGCAAGATTGTTTGATATTTCTTGACGATTTCGGTAGTAAGTATACTGGAATTTATTTGGTCGTGGCAAGGTTTTTATTTCAGACGACTTAAGTAGTAGGGTCGGATTAGAAGCGGATTATGTAGATGCAATTGAACTTTACAGATTTAGTGATATGCCACCTTTTACCGACTAACAGGTACTGGCCGATAGGAATACACGTGTCACTGTTATTAGCACTAGGAGGGAAATTATATATTTGATGGTATACATAACGGTAGGTTTGTACATGTTTTGATACCAATAGCAATATCTTCAAATCAAACAATGTTGATTACCTTGTTGATTACAATTATCAACACTTTTGAGCTATTGCATAACTTTGCTGTATTGTATTTCAATGAATATTGAGATGTTTTCTCTGTCACGCCTGAGTTTAAATTCGTGTGTGCTAGAGAACGAGAAACAATGACATAAGATTTTCAGATACAAAATGATTTTGGGATAGTTCTATAACAATTTGGTGCATGCTTAGATAATAGTTAACTGGTTATTGACGACATCATAAATCAGCTTAATTATGATAGCATAACCGTTGATAAGTGTATCAATATAATTTATGTTACTTCGGATTTGATAAATGATGAACAATGAATAGGATGGCCCGAAGTCGCTTGTATGGTACAGATGTAACAACAAAACACGATGTAAATTGAAATGGGCTTTTTAATGAAAAATGCCGGAATATATCTTATATAATTCCTAAAGAGATAACTTAATTACCAATATATATATACATCAAAACATATTATAGGACTTTTTTCCCTGTTTTTATGCATGTGTAAAGAATGTCGAATCACGCATAAATCAAATAAACAAAATCAAATAATACCATTGAAAACTCTAACACCCCATTTTGTGTTCTGCTTTGTTGCCTTACTGTAAGCATTAACATCCAATGTTTTCAAGGCTGTTTCATCAAAAATTTTGAACCTCTTTGCTGGGATTTGCGTGAAGTTGGCAATGAGACCGGCAATCGTAGATCGACATTCACTGCAGATCCAGGTCTGAGATCGTAGATCAACATTAAAAAATAAAGTCGGAATTTGAATAATGACCCAGGACTGCAATCATAGATTCTACGATGTCAGACCTTGGTCATTATTCAAGTTCAGTCAGTATTTTAACTTTAATTTTGAATGTCGGTCTACGATTGCAGACCTGGGTCGTTTGTAACAGAACTGGGGCTAAACGTAAAGAAGTCTAGATAAATTTTATATAAATTGTATAAACCATGAAACATACTAAAGTGCGAATAAGGAAGTCAGTCCGGTTGATAAATTATCATATCTCAGCGGCTGACGTAGAAAGTAATCTGTAATTAGCAATTAAATGACTAATAAGATGATCAGGTGTACGAGGCTAATAGCGAGCCAGCTTGGTACATCGGGTAATTAATAATCAATAAAAGTCATGGATGAATCACGAAACTCTTCGAAGGTGTAGATAGAAGCCCTATTTAAACTGAGACATTTTGGGCAGTCTGGGAGGTACTTTTAAAGATCATCTAACTTAGCTAGATTATGTTACTTGTGTTTAAACTAATATAAACGGACTTTTAATAAACTTTAATAAACTAAGCTAACTTGTGTTCGTCTTGTATCATTATACTACAAGTTATTCAAATTCTGACTTTATTTTGAATGTTGATCTACGATCTCAGACCTGGGTCTGCATTCAAATTTAGTCCGTCTTTTAACATTAATTTTGAATGTTTATCTACGACCTCAAACCTAGGTCTTCATTCAAGTTCAGTCCGTCTTTTAACTTTAATTTTGAATGTCTATCTACGATTGCAGACCTGGGTCGTTATTCAATTCCGCATTTTATTTTGAATGTTGATCTACGATCTCAGACAAGGGTCTGCATTCAAGTTTAGTCCGTCTTTTAACATTGATTTTGAATGTTGATCTACGATCTCAGACCTGGGTCTGCATTCAAGTTTAGTCTGTCTTTTAACTTTAATTTTAAATATTGATCTTCGAACTCAGACCTGGGTCGTAATTTAAATTCAGTACGTATTTTAACTTTTATTTTAAATGTTGATCTATGATCTCAGACCTGCGACGTTATTCAAGTTCAGTCCGTATTTTAACTTTTATTTTGAATGTTGATCTACGATCTCAGACCTGCGACGTTATTCAAGTTCAGTCCGTATTTTAACTTTTATTTTAAATGTTATCTATGATCTCAGACCTCCGACGTTATTCAAGTTCAGTCCATCTTTTAACTTTTATTTTGAATGTTGATCTATGATCTCAGACCTGCGACGTTATTCAAGTTCAGTCCAACTTTTAACATTTATTTTGAATTTTGATCTATGATCTCAGACCTGCGACGTTATTCAAAGTCAGTCCGTCTTTTAACATTGATTTTGAATGTTGATCTACGATCTCAGACCTGCGACGTTATTCAAGTTCAGTCCGTCTTTTAACTTTTATTTTGAATGTTGATCTAAGATCTCAGACCTGCGACGTTATTCAAGTTCAGTCCGTCTTTTAACTTTATTTTGAATGTTGATCTATGATCTCAGACCTGCGACGTTATTCAAGTTCAGTCCATCTTTTAACTTTTATTTTGAATGTTGATCTAAGATCTCAGACCTGCGACGTTATTCAAGTTCAGTCCGTATTTTAATTTTTATTTTGAATTTTGATCTATGATCTCAGACCTGCAACGTTATTCAAAGTCAGTCCGTCTTTTAACTTTTATTTTGAATGTTGATCTATGATCTCAGACCTGCGACGTTATTCAAAGTCAGTCCGTCTTTTAACTTTTATTTTGAATGGTGATCTATGATCTCAGACCTGCGACGTTATTCAAGTTCAGTAGTGGTGTAATTTACAAAATTTCGTTTGATAATTTTGTTAAAACGATATATTATGATAAAAAGAAAAAAGTCATATGGTTGGATAATGTATGTAGGCAAGCTAAATATGATAAATATGTTGTTGTTGTTGTTGTTGTTGTTGTTGTTGTTGTTGTTGTTGTTGTTGTTGTTATCGTCGTATGGTGTTCAGTGTCGTTTTCGTATCGCGACCTGTCTACTTGAATCAGTATTGTGAGCGCTGTCACACTACAGAACCAT
The DNA here is from genome assembly GCA_029582155.1 of Panopea generosa. Lineage (NCBI taxonomy): Eukaryota > Metazoa > Mollusca > Bivalvia > Adapedonta > Hiatellidae > Panopea > Panopea generosa. Next base: position 3,444,188 of record CM055904.1, on the reverse strand, counting down.
GCCGCAGACACATAGTATGATACCCCACTCAGTCACATTGTACTGTCACTGGGCCGCCAGATCCTCTATAAGCTGAGTGCCAAGCAAGGAAGCTTATAGAACCATTTATGACTCACCCGGAAATCGAACCCACGACTTTCCGCATGCAAGGCGGACGCACTGCAAATCGTCAACGCGGCGGTGTTCATCAATTTAAAGTGCTCTGACGTCGCGTCAGAAGTTGAAGCTAATAAGTTTTACGTCAAAACGCCGTTAAATACGAACCTCAACCATGCGTTAATTTTGATTAACTTTAAAAATAACCTGCGTAAACACTTGATTTGATGTTTTATTGTACTATACAATAAGTTTAAAGCAATACATTGAGCCAACACTATTGCACTCATTCGCAAAAAATAACGGTAAACTTTAGCTCACATGTCAATGGTATGATAGATTTAAATACATTTGCGTAATATGTAAAACGTCTACATACATATAACGTACACAGTAATATGTATCGAGATCCTCTACAGAGTACTTTCAAAATTGATAGATAGTCGTCTACATTCAAATTGAATGTTTTGACTTTTTTGTTTTCTGTAATATAAAGAATAGATGGTGCTAGGGTGAGGGTTATATATTTACATTCCTTAAAACCGTATTTTCTCAAATACATGTAACGTCAGGTCGATTTAAATATTGGCGTTGTGACATTTTTTATAGAAATCAATAAACTGTTATAACTTTTTAATGCGTTGGAGATTTGCAATAAAATTACCACATGTTGTTCTTTATAAAATCACTATTATGTGAATAAAATAAAATTGATATACGTTAAGAAGGCAATATTTTATTTGATGAGAAACTTAGTAGTGTAATTAACAATACACGTTTTTTACCATTTGTGACATTTTTACTAGAAATCGTATTTCCATTAAAACTTTTTAAACTTAATCTCTTTTTCAATTTTACGAAAATACTCATAAATAACTAGAAAACACGTTTTTTTTTAAATATAAATACAGTCTTGTTTTGTTGAAAGATAAATTTGTGAAATGACTTTAATAATTAGCCATGTTTTTCTTCATTCCTTTTTCCCAAAACTCTCATAGTTTTATATAGTATTATATTATACTTTTCTATCTTTTATTTTGTTGCCGCAACTTATTTTTGGACACTATTTCCGTCTGCGTTAGTCTCAACGCCATACGTGTTTTCAAAACGATTAGGTTCCGTTTTCACCCTAAAATCTTTTATTAACTCGTACCAGTTGCTATTTTCTGTTACATCTCTTACCGTGTTTTTCTGTTGACGCAAAAGCGTTTACGATTTCCCTGACGTACGTGTTACAAGATGATCAAACAAAAATATTACAATTACAAAGAAAATAAACTTATCTTTAATTTGGTATAAAATAATTTATACAATATGATTATTCAACAATATGAACAGTCTTATATTCCCCGCATTACCCTGAAATCGGCGTAAGCCTCTACTTCTGACACGACGTTTATATGTTACAAATCAAATGTAAGAATGTTTGTGATAGTCTATGCAAAACGAATGCTATAACAAATATGGGCAATATATTAGAACAAAAATAATAAAAAATTGAGTTATAGTATCAAAAGTAAACGCATATTAACATTCTTTATAATTTATGCCCGCAATGTATATTTTTTCAAAATTTCATAATTTTCTTTAAAGTTTCTGATTTATCCATTTTGATTGAACCATGTTCTTTCAACATCAAACTTAATCGTAAAAAAATAGTTTCATAAACCCTTTCGAACTGGATCATCTTCCGGTTTTAAAAAAAATCTCCGAATTAAAACGTATTTATCTTGATTAAAAACATCTGATTCTCTAAATCTTACATCTAGAATCATATTTTTTTTAATCCCTGCATGTCTATTTACTATTATCAATGTATTTCTCCGATATAAAGAAACCATTTTTGTGTTAAAAATACTTTTTAACTTTGCAGAACATCAAATGAAAAAACGCAGCTAGAGTGCAAACAGTGCAAACAGATCGAATAATGCAATTGATTTAGGTTTCAAGGGCTATAACTCCGAATTTGATTATCCAGTTTGGCCAGTTCAAGAACTTGTCCGAGATAACTACTGTGTAAGTTTGGAAATGATCAATTAAAAAAGCGGGTGCTAGAGTGCACACGATGTCAATTATTGCAATATTTTAGCTATAAAGGGCTGTAACTTAATGATTTAGCCAGTTCATAAACTTGTCCAAGATATTATAGTTATAAAATTACTGTATGAGTTTGGAGAGGATCAAAACATGCGAGTACTATAATGCACACAAGGTCCAATAGTGCAATATTTTGTGTTTCAAGGGTCATAACTCCGTATCTAAAAATTTGATTTGTCTAGTTCAAGAACTCGTCCAAGATTTTATAGTCATATAATCACTGCGTAGGTTAGGAGAATTTCAAATGAAAAATACAGGTGCTAGAGTACGAACAACAAAAAGTTCACGGACGGACGACGGACACAAGGCGATCAGGTAAGCTAAACATGAAACACATTAAAGAGTTCGAATAGAAGATAAGAAAGACAAACAGGTAAGTTTTATAGTACAGTTCCTAAAATAGCATTGTTAGTAAAATAGTGTCACTTGAATAACTTCGGTTCTACATAGTAATTGCTCTGTCTAGAGCACGTCTGACGTCACAAAGCTTATTATTGGTAAATATTTGCCATCCAGTCAAAATATAGTAAACAGAAGTAAATAATTGACAATCACTTGGTCAATAGTTTCTATTTCTCTATTTTAAGTTCGAATAGAACCATACAACATGAGTGCATCCGATGAAAAGGGTAACTGCTACAGATTCTTCAGAAAAATACAAGCCAGGAGTATCGAGGAAGATGATTTTGGAAAAGCCAAATCATTTCAAATTTGTAGCATTCGGAGGCCGCATATGCGCGGCTTTCACACGTCGTGGTTTGGTTTTCTTATTGCATTTACTGCTTGGTTTGGTATCCAACCGCTGATACCAACAATAAGAAAGGAGCTAGGTCTCTCTAAAACAGAAATTGCACAATCCGGTATTGCGAGCATCTCAGCAACAATTCTTGTTCGTGTCGTCGTTGGTCCATTGTGTGACAAATACGGTCCAAGACGAGTGATGTCTGGACTGCTGATCATTGGTTCTACCCCACTTGCTTTTTCCGGTCTTATAAAGAATGGGACAGGTTTGATTATAGTTCGCCTTTGTATTGGCATACTTGGTGGAGCGTTTGTACCGTGTCAATTCTGGACATCTGCCATGTTTAATGTGAAGATTGTTGGTACTGCAAATGCCTTAGTTGGAGGCTGGGGCAACCTTGGAGGAGGGTTCACATTTCTCTTCATGCCAGCGCTGTTTGAAATCATCAAGCTATGTGGTGCGAACGAATTCCTTGCTTGGAAAATTGCTCTTGTTATCCCAGCAGTTATAGTGAGTTCATTCGGTTAGTATGAACATTTCATTTTATTATGGTATAAAAAAAACATTATTCTGTCTTTAATATGTCTATATACAAATGGATGTATATAATATAGTGAATGTGAGAATAATAAAATAAATGGGTAAAGCTATCACTCATATACTTAATAAAACAGCTACGCTAGCTAAAGTACATGTAATTTCAACCGCTTCCTTACCACCATGAGGAGCTGCTGCCAAGAAGTTATTCGAGCGAGCGGAGGTCACATTCACATTCGATACTTATACCGACCAAAAACCTAGGTGCCCGATTAGCTGTTTTGTTTAGTATATTAACCAATATTTTGAAACTTATTTTATTGCTTTTAAATAACAAGCAAACGGATTTTGCCACAAGTTCCAGTAATATTAGTTACGGCCCTCCTCTTCAATATATAAATAACAACATAATCAAATATAATCAGTATGGGAATTAAAACATTGAAACTTATTTTATTGCTTTTAAATAACAAACAAAAACAAACAAATGGATTTTGCCACAATGTATTCTTGTAGTTAATCTTCTTGAAAAAACATTTCACAACACGTATTACTCTAACGGTGTTATACTATTTTAGGAATACTAATCATATGGACCTCCGATGACTGTCCACAGGGAGACTGGTCGCTGAGGAAGCTTCCAGAAAAGAACAAGTTGTCGGCGAATGTCAAGTATAACGGGGAAAATTGCGCTCCTGAAGAAAAGCAGCAGCTTGAGCATGATTACACAGCACCTGAAATAAGCGAAAAGGGTAAATTTCATCAAGATAATCAGACCTGTTATTACGATAATTTCAAGGTAGTTCTAATGATGATTTCCAAGCAGGTTTTTTGTGATTGTTTCCACGTAGTTTTCTTGATAAAGATTTCCAGGTAGGTTTTCATAATTATTTTAGGTGGATTTTTATGATTATTTCTATTTAGTTTTTTTATTGTTATTTCTAGGTAAGTTTTTATAAGATTTCCAGGTAGGTTTTAATGATGATTTCAAGGTACGTTATATGTTTATTTCCAGGTAGTTTGTTTATAAAATTTCAAGGTATTTTTTTTTAGGTAGGCTTTTATGATTATTTCCAGATGTTTTTATGATTATTTTCCAGTAAAGTTTTTAAAATTATTTTCAGATAGTTTTTTTATAAAGATTTCCAAGTAGGTTGTTATGATTATTATAGGTAGATTATATGATTATTTTCAGGTAGTTTCATATCAGATTTCCAGGTAGGCTTTCATGATTATTTCCAGGTAGGTTTTTTATGATTATTTCAAGGTAGGTGTTTATAGTTATTTCCAGGTAGTTTTTTTATAAAGATTTCCAGGTAGGTTTTTATAAAGATTTCCGTGAAGGTTTTTATGATTATTTCAAGGTAGGTTTTTATAATTATTTCCAGGTAGTTTTTTATAAAGATTTCCAGGTAAATTTTTATGATTACTTCCAAGAAGGTTTTTATAATTATTTCTAGGTAGTTTTTAAGTAATATGCCCAGGTAGGTTTAAATGATGATTTATAAGTAGGTTTTTATGAATTAGGATCATTTCCTGGTTGATTTTTATAAAGATTTGCAGGTAGGTTTAAATGATTATTTCCAGGTAGATTTTTAAGATTATTTTTAGATAGATTTTTATGATTATTTCCAGGTAGGTTTTTATAATTATTTCCAGGTATTTTTTTATAAAGAATTCCAGGTGGGTTTTATGATTAATTCCAGGTATTTTTTAATGATGATTTCCAGATAGGTTATTGGAATAATTATCAGGAAGGTTCTTATGAATATTTCCAGGTAAAATTTAAAAAGATTTCTAGGTAGGAATTTGGGAAAATTTACAGGTAGGAAAATCAATATACAACTGCTGTTAAAATTGAAAATATAACTGTATGTACTCTATCATGTTATTTAGGCATGTAGTAAATGGTAAAAAATATAATTGGTTGTGAACGAAACTTGTTCCTGCACACGTGGCCATACATCGTACGCAGTTTTCTGATATATTGATACTTGTAGAGTAATATATAATCATATTTAAAAATAACAATTAGTATTATATAATGTAATAAAACGTAATGACACATGTGTATCGTGATGTTATTCTTAGTATGCCTAGTATTTAACTTTTAACGTTACTTTAATGTTTCATTGACAGAAACAGATTGTGATGACGAAAAAGATGACCCGTGTTTCAAACGTTTTTGGTTAATTGTGACAGTTATGATTCTGATGACCCAGTACGGCCTCAGCTTCGGGATTGAAATCGCCGTCAACACAGTCATGAACTTGTACTTTCTGTACAAATTTAAGAAGGATGATTGTGTAGAAGAAATACAAGACATTATACAGACAAATGCTACAACAGTCATGACAATGAGCACAATCATTCCACTATCAGATGACCCGAACAGATGCAGTATCCTATCACAGAACACAGCAAGTCTTATCGCGTCTCTCTTTGGTCTTATGAACCTGTTTGCAAGAGCCCTTGGAGGAATATTTTCCGATTTATTGAGGAAATGTCTCCGTATTCCAGGCCGCATATTGGCGCACATGATATGCATGATCGCAGCAGGACTATTACTTATAGCATTCAGTCACGCGGAGACAATACCTAGTGCAATCATAATTATTTGTGCTTTAAGCCTATTTATACAGATGACAGAAGGTACCACATTCGCCATAGTTCCGTACGTTTATCCACGACGAGTTGGAGTTATTGCAGGATTAACAGGTGCTGGAGGGAACGCAGGTGCAATGATCTGGAACACACTATGGTTACAGATGGTTGAAGACGATCCTAGCAACTGGTTTCTACTTTTAGGAATATGCGTTCTTTGTGGAAGCATGTTGCCATTGTTTATTCGAGTGCAGAGACAGCGAATCTGGAGTATGTTCGTCAAATAGATCAGCTATCTCAAATATTGTATAAATCTTGCTTGCATTTGGCTCGAATGTTGTAAAAATCTCTTTACTAATATTGTCTTCATAATATTTACTCTTTTTTTTGTTGGTGTTGTTGTAGGGGATTTAGCGTCGCTTTTAACAATTGTTCAGCCATCTACTTGAGACAGTATTCTTAGCGCTGCTTCAGAGGATAAATATGGTGTAAACGTTCACCTTTGTTATATTTATTATTTATAAATGCTCTTATAAAAGATTTGGAGAACAGTTATCATCGCATTTATATTTTTAATTTAAAATTTGGCTCTCCGACGGTAGCTGATGATATCGTATAAGTATAATTTTTAAAAAAAATTATCTAGATAAATGTTAGATCTATGCAATACTACTTTAACGTAGCGTACAATCCATCAAAATGTGCTGTCACTACTTTTAACAAATCAAAACTAGAACTCGACAAATGTTCTAGAACGTAAAATGAAATTTATTCAAGAACTTAGCTCTAAGTTTCTGAATAATTTCATTTTACGTTTTAGATTGAAATAACAGGCGTTAAATATATTCTTACTTATTACAATGTTAGTTGTATAATCAAGTTTCATATGATTATATTCCTCTTTTCATTTTAATATCGTCATGTACATACTGTATTTGTAATATATTACTATGGTTTGTCAAATTGTATAATTATGCTTTTGAAGCGGTGTGGTAGTGTAATGGATGGCGTGTTGGCCGCTCACACCAGAGGTTGCGGATTCGGTCATGTAAAAATGTATATATTCATGCTCTCCTACACCATTCCAGAAAATAAAATATCTTAATAAATATCGTATCTTATTATTCTGAAACTATGCCGACCAGACCTTCAACAATCCTCAAAATGACGAGTGCCAAGCGAGGAAGAATCGAACTCTTCTTTTGTATCACAAAATAAATTTATAAAGACTATATATGTTTATAAGTTTATTAGTATTATCATATACCATTCATGATGCAGTTTCCACAAATGACCCCCCCCCCCTCCCCCACCACCTCCCTTGTGTAATATACTTATCTTACGTCTGTTATTATCGATAAAAAATCAAAACTTTACTTCGACAAGGTAATGTGAACGTTTTTATTTCATATAAAAAGTTGCATAACCTTAAATAGAAAATGTTGATTGTCCAACTTTATTATTTTTTTTTTTTGAATGGGGTTAACGCCATTTTCAACACATTTTATGTTATATATGGCATATCCAGTTTTATTGCTAGAGGACGACTTCAGACTGAGTCAGACTGAGTAGAACCTCTGTCCTTCCGCAAGTAACTGGAAACGTTCTCACATGAAGGTTTTGGATCGAGCGGGACTCGAACCTATGACCTAAGCGGTGAGAGGTAAGTTATCATGAGACGGCGCCTTAGACCACTCGGCCACTGAGGACCCTCTACTTAAACAAACGTTGTTATATAATTAGTGTATAAGCTAAGCACTTAACAGCACAACAAACCAGACTCATTCGAATAATCCATGTTTATGAGGAGTTAATGATAACAATCAACAGGTAATACAAACGATCTTTACTCAGAAAATGTTTCCATCAAATATAAATCAGCACATTTTATTAACTATTAATTCATAAGCGTTATAAATAATGTTCCTGTCCTTTTGTGGCCTAAATATTTTTTTCTTTATTTACTCATTTCGCATCATTAAATCAATTTAGATACTAGTAATAAATCTAGTTAAATTGTTGTTAACGTGACTATATAAAACAATCAGCTACTTTTTTCTTTTTATTATAAATACTTCTTAATTGTTCAAATGTAGCATATGCTACAAGTATTTATATATTCAAGGCGAACCGGGCCCGATAAGCTCAGTCGGTAACGCGTCTGACTATCAATCCAGGGGTCGTGAGTTCGAATCTTCGCCCGGCCACAATCTCCGTGGTGGTTGATATACGACATTGCGTCTCATTATCTCTCACCCCTGATTCAAGTGGGAAAATTATCAGTTACTTGAGGAGATGGGGTGTGTTCGAGTACTGGTTTACCTTTCAGGATCCCAGGCAAAAGTGATTAGGTAAACTGATTGACTGTTATCCCTCGATGACAAAAATGACGCAACATATTCATTCAATCAATCAATCAATATCTGAGGCACAATTGGCAATCGTCTATTATAAATATTGGGATAAAGGGTTCGTCCTTCACGGCTGGGTGGTCTAAGACGCCGTCTCAAGATCACTTATTTTTCACCGCTAAAGCAGTAGCTTCCAGTGCTGCTCGCTACAAAAAACTTTATGTGACAAGGTTTGCCAGTTACTTGCGGAAAGATGGTGATTTTATTCTGAAGTCTTTCTCCGCGAATGAAACTGGACATGCCATATATGCCGTGAAAGTGTAGAAAATGGCGTAAAAACCAATTAAAATGGCATAAAATTACAATTGGATAAATCCAATCCAAATCGACATCGGTAGCTTTTTATTCATACAGCCTTTGTTCATTTTGAAAGAACACGGTAACACGATAGTAAACAATATTCGACTTTTTATTGAAATTTAAAACCCCACTACCAAGCACTGAAACTGATCAATAGTTTACCATTTCACTGAAACTGGTCAATAGTTTACCATTTCATTGAAACTGGTCAATAGCTTACCATTCCGCTGAAACTGGTCAATAGTTTACCATTTCGCTGAAACTGGTCAATAGTTTACCATTTCATTGAAACTGGTCAATAATTGTTTCAACATCGCACATTATTAACACATAACGCACGATTTTCTATATACATTTATTTCTTACATTGTTACAACTGTCACTTAAAACTTTAATGAATTCTATTTAACACATGTGCAGTTTCTAAAATTTAGTTCAAAATACGATTCAAAGTACGCTCCCATTTTAGTTTCGGTTCCAACTTAAACATCAACCATTATCTCTAAAGTCCATGCAACTTAATCCGCAGTTCTACAACACCCAACCATCTAAAACCCATCTTAACAGCTGGTCTCCCTAATGTTAACTGGCTTAATTCTACATGACTGTACACCTCGCCTATCCAAAGTAAACTGACTAGCTCTTTAAAATTTCGTAGCTTGCACTCTACTAATTTCCGTGACAGCTCGTCACTCTCCCACATTTTGATGCATATATGACCTGACTATTTTACATTCTATTTCCTCAAAAAATGCTCATAAACGCAGTTTATATTATTAATTTTTGTCCCGTTACATTATTTTGTGACAGGGTAATTTATCATAAGTGACCTCTGAAGTATTCCCTCTTTGCACTACATCTTTTATAATCTCATCTAAAAATGAAATATCCCACATAATTATATATTTGGTTTAAATTTTACAATATCAAACTAACAACATAAGATAATTAATAAGTGAAGTGACTGACAATAACAAATAGTTTACCATTTCATTGAAACTGGTCAATAGTTTACCATTTCATTGAAACTGGTCAATGGTTTACCATTTCATTGAAACTGGTCAATTGTTTACCATTCCGCTGAAACTGGTCAGCAGTTTACCATTCCGCTGAAACTGGTCAGTAGTTTACCATTTTATTGAAACTGGTCAATAGTTTGCCATTTTATTGAAACTGGTCAATTGTTAACCATTCCGCTGACACTGGTCAATTGTTTACCATCCCGCTGAAATTTGTCAGAAGTTTACCATTCCACAGAAATTGGTCAATTGTTAACCATTTCATTGAAACTGGTCAATAGTTTACCATTTCACTGAAACTGATTAATAGTTTACCATTTCACTGAAACTGGCCAATAGTTTACCATTTCACTGAAACTGGTCAATGGTTTACCATTTCAATGAAACTGGTCAATAGTTTACCATTCCGCAGAAACTAGTCAGTAGTTTACCATTCCGTTATAACTGGTCAGTAGTTTACCATTCCGCTATAACTGGTCAGTAGTTTACCTTTTCATTGAAACTGTTCAATTGTAAACCATTCCACTGAAACTGGTCAGTTGTAAACCATTCCATTGAAATTAGTCAGAAGTTTATCATTCCACAGAAATTGGTCAATAGTTAACCATTTCATTAAAACTGGTCAATAGTTTACCATTTCACTGAAACTGGTCAATAGTTTACCATTCCATTGAAACTGGTCAATTGTTTACCATTTCATTGAAACTGGTCAATAGTTTACAATTCAACTGAAACTTGTAAATAGTTTACCATTCCGCTGAAACTGGTCAATAGTTTACCATTTCACTGAAACTGGTCAATAGTTTACCATTCCGCTGAAACTGGTCAGTAGTTTACCATTTCATTGAAACTGTTCAATTGTTAACCATTCCGCTGAAACTGGTCAGTTGTAAACCATTTTGCTGAAACTGGTCAGTAGTTTACCATTCCGCTGAAACTGGTCAGTAGTTTACCATTTCATTGAAACTGGTCAATTGTAAACGATTCCGCTTAAACTGGTCAGTAGTTTACCATTCCGCTGAAACTGGTCAGTAGTTTACTATTCCGCTGAAACTGGTCAGTAGTTTACCATTCCGCTATAACTGGATAGTAGTTTACCATTTCATTGAAACAGTTCAAATGTTAACCATTCCGCTGAAACTGGTCAGTAGTTTACCATTCCGTTATAACAGGTCAGTAGTTTACCATTTCATTGAAACTTGTCAATAGTTTACCATTTCACTGAAACTGGTAAGTAGTTTACCATTCCGCTATAACTGGTCAGTAGTTTACCATTTCATTGAAACTGATCAATTGTAAACCATTCCGCTGAAACTGGTCAGTAGTTTACCATATCGCTGAAACTGGTCAGTAGTTTACCATTCCGCTATAACTGGTCAGTAGTATACCATTTCATTGAAACTGGTCAATTGTTTACCATTTCACAGAAACTGGTCAATAGTTTACCATTTCACTAAAACTTGTCAATAGTTTACCAATTCACTGAAACTGGTCGATAGTTTACCATTCCGCTGAAACTGGTCAATTGTTTACTATTCAGCTAAAATGATCAATAGTTTACAAACCCACTGAAATTGATCAATAATTTACCAACCCGCTGAAACTGGTTTATTGTCTACCATTCCGCTGATATGGTCAATTGTTTACCATTCCGCTAAAACTGGTCAATAGTTTAAGATAGATCTGGCGTTCCATAGTTTATCATTTCGAAAAGAGCGCATTCTGGCGCTATCTTGAAACATTGCATAACATATAGTGTCCCTTATGTATTAGGTTTGCCGACAGAAACATCATAAACTCTAATATAGGTTTGTACGTTTGTACGCTTACGGTTCTGTTAGCCAAAAACATGTCAACTTATCGCTGATATAGAATTGCTTGGTGCAAAATATATCTGACTTCTGGGAGTTAGTTAGTTAACCGCAAGCGCCAAAGAAGTAAACAGTAAATTGCCTTTACGATAATGGATCGGTCGTAGACTGTGTTAGTGATTGCGAGATACTTAAATCCCAGTCTTACTCACAGTTTGTACCGATGTTAAATTCCTTAAATGTGTGTAAATAATGGAACGGTTGGAACAAAGTATTGATCTACCATGATTACCCTACAGGATTGGAATCAATCGTACATATTACTTTTGATTAGAGATAATTATATACTTGGCATGCTTAAGAATTATTTGTTGCATACTTGGGATGGGGCGAAATGGAGAATCGCAGATAATCGTATGGCTTTCACTTTATTTCAGAAATTATCGTTTTACATGTAAATATATATAAATACATATAAGATAGTCCTTGATCGTCCATGAACGCATGCCCATGAACACCCATTTAAAGTGGCGGATATAATTTTTATCAAAATCAGTGCTCCCGAAATTTGCGATTGATTATGACGTAAAAAATCCACATTTTTTATGAATGGGATTTAACTCCATTTTCAATACATTTCAGATTATATATATATGGCCTATCCAGTTTTATTGGTGAATGAATTCTTCGGAATGAAGAGCAGAACCACCATCTTTCCGCATGTTATTGGCAAACTTTTTTACATCAATGTTTTGGAGCGAGCAGGACTCGAACCTACGACCATAGCTGTGAGAACTAAGACAAACTTTACGTTGTGTTGGTTGCCATTTATCATAACCGTAACAAGTGATATCATATTATGAAAACGGTGTTATCACTGATTCGAATATGTTATATCATTATTCATTTCAAATGTCCGTTATCAATTATTCATTTCGAATAGTCGATATCAATTATTCATTTCAAATAGGTGATATAATTTATTTAATTTGAATTGGTAATATCACTTATTTATTTCGAATATGTGATATTATTTCGTATATTAGGTGATTCCAATTATTCATTTCAAATAGTTTTTACCAATTATTCATTTCGAATAGTTGATATCAATTATTCATTTCCAATAGCCGTTATCAATTATCCATTTCGAATAGGTGATATCAATTGTTCATTTCAAAAAGTCGCTATCAATTATTCATTTCGAATTGGCGTTATCAATTATTCATTTCAAATAGTCTATATCAATTATTCATTTCAAGTAGTCGTTATCAATTATTCATTTCGACTATGTGATATCATTTATTTATTTCAAATAGATGATATCAATTATTCATTTCAAATAGTCGCTATCAATTATTCATTTCAAATTGTCGATATTAATTATTCAATTCGAATAGGTGATTTCATTAATTCATTTCGAATAGGTGATATCAATAATTCATTTCGAATAGCCGTTATCAATTATTCATTTCGAATAGGTGGTATCATTTATTCATTTCTAATAGGTGATATCATTTATTTATTTCGAATATGTGATATCATTTATTTATTTCGAATATGTGATATCATTTATTCATTTCGAATAGTTGATATCAGTTATTGTGGTTAAGTAGTAAAATGGTTTCCTATAATTTTGTCCAAATGAAATTGAAGATTTTTCTTCTATAAAGAGAAGTTCAGTTTTAACCTTTGTCTGCATAATGTCCTTGTTTGAAATTGAGCGTAGGTTATAGCGAGAGTTAATGTGTATCTTAATAAGGTTACATATATGAAGGTACTAAATTATTAATTGCTTTAAACACAAAAATGCCAATATCACAGTTTATTCTGACAGGAAATGATAACCGTCTAAGTTCGTTAAAAAGTTTAAGAGAAGGCGTTTTATATGGCGTATGAAATATTAGTCTAGCAGCTCTCTTATGTTTTTTAAGTATCTTATTCGCATTTAAAAGTGAACCAGTGCCCCAGCTAGTCGAGCGATAGTCCAGTGTAGGCTGAATATACGCATTGCAAAAATAAACGTTTCATTACAAGATTTAAGTATTCAGATATACGTCTAAATAGAAATCATTTTGAATTTAGTTCATCACATACTTTACTTACGTATGTGTTCCAACTAAATGTGTGCTTTTTTTTAATTAATGGAAGCTTATTGATGTATTTTCATGTTTTATGGAGAGTAAGTATGCATTTGTTTGGAAGAGGTGAGTCGACAATAGAAATATCAGAAAATATATTAAAATTTACCAAAAAAAAAAAAATTACAATAATTTGAAATGTATGTTGTTGGACAGATAACTCACTATTGACCAAACGACAAATTTACGGTGATGAACCCACGTGACTTTATGCCAAAGGAGAAACAGTGCCCACTTCAGGGAACATGTTTGCAGACAATCTTCCTTATATTTCATGAAAAATGACTAGTCAACGACGAACGCCGTCCCCGTATAGAGATAGTCCATATATATATATATATATATATATTATTTATTTATTTATTTATTTACTTTTTTTTTAAAATTGCAGTTACTTCAACACATATATAGAGAAACTTACATACCATTTTTAACATCGAAGACAATATGTATTGTATTTCTTATTGTTAAATCTACCCAGATACTGAGCTACATGGATGTAAGTTGCACAAGTTGAGTACGTGCATCGATTATTTTCATATATATATATATATATATATATATATATATATATATATATATATATATATATATATATATATATATACTACTCATATAAATCTATATGTAAATTTGTCCGTCCAGATGTGTTGCGTGTAATTCCGTAGTATGTAAGTCATGGTGGACACCAAATTTATTGGTTTGGCAGAGACCTTGATATCGTGTCTATGGTTTGCATTGTAGCTAGAAGCACTCGCCATAGTCTGGTCTGTACATGTATGTCTTGGTTATTCACAAATAATTATTTCCATATATATATCATGCATTGTGATTAAGCATCTGAAAAGATCCCAAAACTCGTAAATCCCTAGTTGTGAATTTAATTATCTCCCTTTATATATATTATTTGTGAACAACCAGACATAAATGTATAGACCAGACTACTAGCTACCATGCAAACCGTAGATACAATATCAAAGTCTATGCCAAACAAAAAAAACACATCTGGAGTGGACGGACAATTTACATATATGAGTAGGATCCAGTTAAGGATCGATGACTACTCACATGCTATACATGTATAAAGGACATGTTTAGAAATCCGTTGGATCATGAAGATACAGTGAATATATATGTAATTTATTTCAATAAGGGAGATAATTAATATATACGTATTTAATAACAGAACTAAGATGAAACAATGGTTGACAATTTCGAGTCCCAGAGCATAAATGGCAGCAAAATATGGCCCACCACACACAGGTGAAGGTCTGGCAGGGCCAACATAAGTGTGTGCAGTATGATGTATGTCATTGTCGTTAGGTTGCAGTTCGTAATGTTTCGTAAACGTCGACCAGCAACCTGAATTCGTCACAGACATCGGCGGTCTCGTATGTATTGGTCATAGGTTCGAGTCCAGTTCGATCCAAAGTGAAATATGTGAAAAACGTTGCCAATCAATTGCAAAATTGTGGTTTTGTAGTTTCTAAAGTTGTATTCAACGTACCATTTATCACTTTGCGCGATTTGATACTGTCAGCAAGTGACATATACATGTATTAATGGCATGCACATGGCAATGATACAACAGTGCTCTTGGTTACACATCCTTAATCATTGCTTGCTGTGAGGGAGGTTGGGTTACGTAGACGCCTGATTCAGGAGATGTCCAGTCTTGATCATCTGCGACGTCTGCTTTTTTAAAAAACAACAGCAACCGTCGCAGATAATCAAGACTAGGATATATCGGGTTCTGGGATAGACTAGACGCCTTAGAAAAACAATCGTCACTGATTGTCAAGACTAGGATATATCAGATTCTGGGATAGACTAGACGCAGTAAAAAAGCAATCATCGCTGATTATCAAGACTAGGATATATCGGTGTCTGGGACAGACTAGACGCCTTAGAAAATCAATGGTCACTGAGTGTCAAGACTAGGATATATCAGGTTATGGGATGGACTAGATGCCTTAGAAAAGCAATCGTCGCTGATTGTCAAGACTAGGATATATTATGAACTGGGATAGACTAAACGCCTTAGAAAAATAATCCTCGCTGATTATCAAGACAAGAATATGTCTGGTTCTGGAATGGACTAGACGTCTTCGAAAATCAATCGTCACTGATTGACAAGACTAGGATATATCGGGTTCTGGGACAGACTAGACGCCTTAGAAAAGCAATCGTCACTGATTGTCAAGACTAGGAGATATCAGGTTCTGTGATAGACTAGATGCCTTGGAAAAGCAATCGTCACTGATTGTCAAGACTAGGAGATATCAGGTTCTGGGATAGACTAGACGCATCCAAAAAGCAATCGTCGCTGATTGTCAAGACTATCCTAACAGGTTAGACAAGATTACCGGGGATGATACTTAAACCCAGCCAGGTTTCAGTCATGCTTAGCCGGCTGCAAAACATATGAAACATGATATAGCAGATACCTAATTACAATAAGTCACTTGGCATAGTAATAAAATGTTATAGAGTATATTTAGTTAGTGGGTATAAAATGCACCATAAAAAGGCACAAATGAGACGCAGTGTCGTATATCAATCATAAGGAAACTGTTGCTGGATGGTAATTCGAACTCACGGCCCCCGGATTGATAAACATACGCGCTACCGACTGCTCTAACCGGGCCTGGCAAGGTGTTGATGTCTAGTTTTTCCCCTGAATAGTCAGATTTCTTTTTGTAACACAAAATTTACTATTTGATTGAGTTACAAATAGTGTTATAATAAATGAAAGTAGTGTGTGCAGCCTCTATTACATACGTCCATTGAGTACACTCATGTTGACGTCACTCCAAATGACCGCAACAACGCGGTCACCTCTTTTGTTGTCACGGCATAAAAACGCTAACAATGCAATAAATGTTAGACACAAGGAATAGGCAGATAAAAGACCGAAATGAGGAATCGTGGTTTATGACTGACTTGCAGTACTTTTGTTTAAAAATATTCAATACATTTCTTGACATGTATTGCAGATAGTGATTAACAGTGACAGTCGATGCTCTGGTTTAAAATGAAAAGAGTCATATGTAAAAAAAATGTAAATAGGAAAGGGAGATGCGCGCAGTCTATTTTGACGTGTAATTGTGTTCACGTCTCCAACATGAACGTCATTTCAGTAGAAGTTACATTTGCATATTCATAATTAGAAGAAAATGCTCGCATTACTTCAACTGACTTATGTAGAAAAAAAGCCTCATTAATTCATTTTCCATTCCGTTGATGTAAAATTATATTGAACCTCCATATACAGCAGGAGTCCTGTGGGATCACTGCAGGATACCGCGTGCCTCATGGGTAAAGTACCAATTATGTTCGCAGAAACACGGGTAATAAGAGAATTCAAGTTTTGGCGAACTGAATTTCAGTTGTCATTTCGGCCTTCACATTTATAACAATACATTTATCTATTTCGGACGAATTGATCAGAACACGTTAGTCATTTTTTATTGAAAATATTTTTAGAACGTCGTTCCTAAAATGAAGTACTTAGTGAAATCGAGTTCTTTTTTGTTTTTGAATTGTTTTATTATTTCATAATACATACATTTTATAAATAAATTTGATAAAATACATACAGTTTAACATGAATGTATTCTATGAAATAATGTCATACTAAGAAGAGACGGGGAAATAAAAGGAAAAGGGGAAAAAAAGACGTGGATAGAAGAAAGAAAAGAGACAGTTGCAGACAGGTGCTTAACACTGTCAATTAAAAATTAAAAAATCGTGTTCTTAATAATCGGGGCAGTGGCGTTTCTGTTACAAAATGTAGAAAAAAAAATATTCCGTGTTAAATGTTTACAAATGAATATATCCGAAATCAGATTGTTGTATAAAGTATATCCCAGTACCTGATATCTGCCAAGTCAGGCCTGTTATACTGCATGTAACCTAATAAATATAAAATATAGGGCTACCATATATTATGTTAAGTGTCAAATTTTATAGTTTGTTTTGATACGTGAACATTTTGTTAATTAATATTGTAGTATGCCCTTACATGGAATGAACGATATTAATCATAAACTGACGTACTAAATTGAAAGCAAAAGTTAAAATAATAAAATAAAATAAGACAGATAGAAACCTATAGTTTGTTAAAATTTCATTTCATTGAAATACGAATATTATTAAAAGTATTGTTTGTTTGTTTGTTTGTTTGTTTGTTTGATTTAAATACCTACATTCTAAACAATTATGCACGGTATGACATCACAAAGTACGTACATACACATATAGTTCTTTGCATATCATTGAATGGATGAAGTCTGAAATCTGAGACGCTTCAGTAGACGTGTTGCATGCTTGTAAACGCCCGATTCAATGGAATGTCCACTGGTTGGATGAAAGCTTCACCCATGCTCTTTCTCTATAGTCTCGGGGTCCTCCGAGGCCGAGTGGCTCAAGGCACTGTCTCAAGATCACTTACTTCTCATCGCTAAGATCGTAGATTCGAGTCTCACTCGCTCGAAAACCTTTATTTGAGAAAGTATTCCAGTTACTTGCGGAAGGACAGTTGCTCAGTCACACCCAGTCACATTATACCGACACCGGGCCGACCAGACCTATAACTCTCCTCTAAATGCTGAGCGTTAAGCGAGGAATCTTCTAGTACCATTTTTAAAGTCTTTGTTATGACCCGGCCGGGGATTGAACCCACGACCCTCCGCATGCGAGGCGGACGCCCTACCACTAGACCACGCCGCGGTCTGTAAAAATATAAAAGTCGTTAGATATATTTTAGAAATGTATTCAGTCATAAATATTTGATACAACGTACATGTAACATAGAAAAAGTGATATATCAGGAAAACACGCCTGGCCATAATGACAACACGACACGATCGCTTTTATTTTCTTTCTAGTAATAGCAATCAGTTCTTAGAGATTTACCCATTTTAATTTAAATGACTCTGAATGGCAGGCAATAATTCATAAGAGCTGAGAAGACACGCAGGTTACATTGCTGTGACTTTAAGGTTATAATTCAAACATATACAAAGTTCTTCATGTCATGCTATGGACGAATTTGAGTCCGACTGTGGCAAAAAAACGGTTGCTAAGATACTGCATTTATATGTATATTTCAATATTATTATAATAGTAGAAAATATTACACATTCTATAATTAAGGGACTTACTCTTCTGTAATTTCATGGCTTAACGTCGCTGAACGTCTCACTACACAGTTGCGGCCCTTGTTGCCGAGGTAACATGATTCTTGCGCTTGAAAAGTCCTATGTTATATAGTTTGACATATTTTCAAAATGGTTCATAGTGGTCGTGATTGCTGCAGATGAGTAGAACAAAAAATAACATAGCAAAGACTGCAATAAATCATCACTGGTGTTAAAATGTGACTCTTATAGGATTTCGTCAGATGCGTCATTTCTTGGCATTTAGGTATTTGAGGACTTCTTCTTTTAAAATAAATCTTAGGACATCACTGCACTGTCTTTAAAAAAAATACAAACTGGTCAACCTAACAGTTACTGTGCATTTATATGTGGGGTTACATTCCTGCCATGAAAACAATTATTTGAATAAATCTGTGTAGTGAAACCTGAACCGTTGTGATAGTAGTAAAAGCATCTTTGTGTAGTATGAATGGGATTTAACATAATTTTCAATACATGGCAGGATCATGTTTTTATGGTGGAGAAAGATCTCTGGGTAAATTGTTGAAGTGAATCTGATTATAAAATGTGTATACTGCAGCTAAAATAACGACCAATTTTGATAAATTTTCATTCAAACCCTAATATCTTTTATTCAAGATCGTTTTGCATTATCGAAACATGTTTAAACCTCTAAGATTACATATAGTTACAGTTTATGTTAAGAAATCAGTTGCCAAATAATGAATTCTTCGTGACCTGTTTTATCAACGTATAGTCAGGAGACGCGTTTCCTATCCTTCTACACAAGTCCTTGGTAAAACTGATATTGAAAATGCATAAAAATGCTGTTCCTAAACGTTGTTTCAGATCTTAAACATACGTGCAAAAATCATTACATGCATAAGTTACAAAGTCCCTCTCATTTACACAATATCCCCCGTATCAGGCCTATTTACCCATTAATGAAAAATCAGGGAATGGCTGTCTGACAATTCACAGCTATTAAACACTTACTAAACTGTAACGTCATTCAAACTTTCCATTACGCAACTGACCAATCAATGTGCTCAAATATCATCGCTATGTAACGGACCCAATCGGGAAAGCTTGGTCCATTCTACAGACGACATTTTGGAGGATTTTGTTTTGTTTTTGGCTAGTACGCTAACTTAACGTAACGCTCCGTGGCCGAGTGGTCTAAGGCGCCGTCTCAAGATCACTTTTGTCGTAGTTTCGGGTCCTGGTAGCTCCAAAACTTTATGTGATAAAGTTTCCAGTTACTTGAGGAAGGACGGTGGTTCTACTCAGTCTGAGCTCTTTCACTCCCAGTAAAACTGGATATGCCATATATAACCTGAAATGTGTTGAAAATGGCGTTAAACCTCATTAAAAAAACTACGCTTAACCGAAGTGTTTATGTTAGCGTCAAGGGAATTAATTCAGTGCTATTGTATATACAATGTGTCATCGAGTTATTCCTCTTGACGATCGTGTAATGGTCAGCTACCACCATTGAGAAGAGCTCTCTGTCTGGCTGAAAAAGGTGTAGGGATGTTCAGGGCATATATTTTATAGTTAACTTATTTCTTTTTTGATGAAAATGTCCAACCGGCGAATGATCACAATACAATATAAGTTTATTAAGTTTGTGTCAATAAAAAATCAAAAGTATGCTTCTGTGATTGACTAAATTCGTTTATTAGAAAGTAATACTGGTGAAATTTAGTTATTTTTCATGCTTCAATGTGTGGTGGTATCCAACTTCAGGGAGCAAAAAGTGGTAAAAAGTGATACTTTTTACCCCTTTTTTTGGGACCTTCTCGTTTAAGTCTAATGTAGACCCTTTTTAATATAACTTCATGAATATGTATGAGATCTCCAGAACGAGGATAAGGAGACACCTGCTGTTCTAGTTTCTTGTGTCCTAAGAGATAATCATGGTTTCTTACAGCCAACAAGATATCAGTTTGATTTCGGATTTAACATATTTGTTTGTTTGTTAAGAACTATATACAAAGCAACAAAGGGCCTTTTCCGGTGTTTAGTCATACCGTATAGGTGTCATCCCACCATTGATTTTTGTTCTTTATTCTATAGTAAATAATAAAAGTTTGAAGGCTTGTCATTCATAGAGAGACTCAAATGAAAGAAGTGAAACCTACATTTTACTGTTTGTCAACCTCTGCACTATCAAAATATGATGAGGAAAGTAGGGGTCGTGTGTCATATAAGAGATTTTTTTTTCTGCTCAGTGTGTACACTGGTGACAAAGTGAAAGAAGACTTCCGAAATCATGTATTCATACCCCAATTTCCAAGCATCAATTTTTTTTTCTAAATTCACAATTCAAACATGACAATGCTGTCAAAGTGTTCAAAATACATCAATAATGCCATTCAAATAAAAAAATGGGCATAAAAATAAGGAAAATGCATTTTTAAAGAAGAAGAAATGAGGATTATTTAAAACCGCCATTATGCGACTACCCCACGGAAGCACTTCCTTTTTGCAATGGTGGTACTATGCCTTATTATAAGGAAACTTTTTTTTTAATTTCATAATTACCTCTTTTTTACTAAGTACTGTCAATTTGCAGTAATATTGCCAAGTTGCAGGCATTAGATACTGAAACTTTTGTCAAAATACCACTTTTTACATGATCATTATATACAGGCGCGAGATGTTGACCGACATGCAATTTTGATGTGTTTGACTAATTTTACCAAAATAATTTTTTTTTACCCAATTCCATAAATTTTTTTACACCAAAATAGTCTCATGATACACTGAAGACATTATCTTACCAAAATACTATGGTGGTACTATGCCTATAAGAAAAGCAAGCGTCGCACATGATCAAGATGATTCCTACTGTTCCATCGAGGTTATCCGAACGACCGAACACGAAAATTAAGCGTCGCATATAATCAAGAGTAAAATGAAACCAATTTCAAATAAATCATGAAAGCAAAAGTAGTATTTGGAAGTAAGTTAACTTAGTTATAATGTCATTTAGTCATTGTTTCGGCTAAATAATATATACTGCTCAATTTTTGCCAAGCACCAAGAATATCCAAGTACATGTTTTACGTTATAGTTGCAATATTCTTATGAAAATTGTTTGTACTTTTCATTGATTTAATATTCTCTTTTAAGCTGTAGGCAAAAAATTTAGAATTTGTTTGTGTTTAACGTTTGTTTAAGCTGTTGAGTAATAACCATTGAAAATAGAGGTTTTTGATAAAATAGGGAGTTTTCAAAATTTGCCAAAAAGCTGACCGGGCTCGCTGGTATGGAATTAATATCGAGTATGGGTTCGTTGCTGTTAATTACAGCTTGGCAATGCCTCTATATGCTCCCTATCAGATTCCTGATGGTCTTTCATGGGATGTTGTTAAATTCTTGGACCTGCATGGCACATAATCTCATTTTAATCCTCATAATAAGTTAGAGGACGATCAACTAAAAAAGATCAAATTGTTCGACAACATGCTCTGATATGCACTACATGGCACCAAGTTCCTGGATACTTCTTGGTTGGACTTGACAGGCTGAAATTCCAAGCTGCAACTTATTCCACACATGCTCAATGGGATTGATTGATTGGCCAGTCCAGACATACAGTCCCCTCCCTCTGAAGGTACTCCCGGACATCATGGGCAGCATAAGGACGAGCATTATCGTCCATTAGAATGAATCCATCACCCACTGCACCAGCATACAATCTTACCTGGGTATCCGGAATCTCATCTCTATAACGCTGGGCATTCAGTGTACCCTGGTCAAGGACTATGAGGTCTGTACGTCCATCCCAGCTTATCCTGCTCCAGACCATCACAGAGCCACCTCCATAGCGGTCATGCTCAGCAATGTTGGTTGCGTGGAATCTCTCCCCTGGCCTTCCCCATACCCTAGCACTCCTATCTGTATAATCTAGGCAATTTCTGGGCTCCTCTATAAAAAGGACAGGTCACCAGTCCTGTCTGGTCAATGCTAAGTGAACTATTTGGTACTTAGCAAACTTTGAGTAGTATATATTTCTTTTCTTTTGTCTGTCTTGCAATTAAATATATACCTCATTGAAATCATTTTTGTTTTCTCCCTCTTAATCCTAGTGTTCAAAGTTGTATAAAGGTAGTTATAGGAATCCAGGAAGGTTAACCAGTATTCAAGCACACCTCTCAGCTCAAATAACTGATTACTTTCCCACTTGAATCCGACCAGAGAGACAGTTGAAAATGAGATGCAATATCATTCATCAATCATCATGCAGACTGTGACAGGGCTGGGATTTTAACTCATGACCCATGGATTAATAGTCAGACTCACTACCAACTGAGCTAACCTAGCCCGGCATTTTAAATTAACAGCAGATATAGCAGTACCAGTGTTAATAATTATCCTTAGTTACATCCGAGTAAGGGCCATTTATGAAATGTGTTTGATATTGTGTTATATTATAGATAGAGTTTACATGATTGGTTCAGCCCAAGTTTATCTGTTATATATTCACAGTGATGGAAATGATGTGGGCTCATTTACAGGATACTAAGTACATGTAATCATACTTGTGCACCATGGCATTCTATGTTACTCCCCCTGGTGGTAATATCTCTCTCCAGAAACTCACCCAGTTTGCAGAGACCAGGTTCAACTTCTTGTGCAAGGTACCAGCTGTTATTCAAGGAAGGCAACATTATATCTTTGATTTATATAGAAACATTTCTTTCCGTCATAGAACCAGTACGGTGTATTGTTTTTTTAGACTCCGAATTCCCATGGTCGAGTGGGATTAAACTCGCTACCTCTGGCATGAGTGGTCAACATTCTACCACTGCCCTGCTTGGTTATTTACGTTGAACATTTATGTTAACAAAAATGAAAACTTACATTAGCGTTATTAAGCACAATTTTATTGAAGTTGAAGACTTTTATACATTTGAAGCACATAATCAGTGGAAGAGCATCAGACCCAGGATCAGAGGGTCATGGGTTTGATTCTCCGCTGCGGCTATGTGTTGTGTTCTTGAGCAAGACACTTTATCCACATATGATTAGTACTGGTTCTACCAGGAAAACCTCAAGTGTGATTTGTCTCAGTTGTTATAATTTGTTTCTCAGTCTATAATCTATGTAAATAAATAAGTTATACAAATTTGAAAAATGTTTTAGAGAGAGAGAGAGAGAGAGAGAGAGAGTTAGTTATCATAGTAAATTAAAAATTATAAAAACTATTATATATATTTAATTAGTAACTATATTATAACAAATTTAGATTATTTTTTTTACTTGATAAAAAAACTGTTATAAAAGTAAAATAGTATTACTAAACTTTTACTATTTTTCGTACAAAGTTAATGTTATGTAAACATGATTGATAACTTCCGAAATGTGTCCAACTTTTTAGATTCTGGAGACAAAAGGTGATAGGCTGAGCCTGTATGATGTTGTGCGTGAGACAAATACTGTGTATGAATCTGACTGTCTTATAGAGGGGTCAGCCAAAGACAAGGTTTCACACTTCATTTTAAGGTATACATGACTGTAATTCTCTGCACTGTTATTTAACACCACTGTGCAACTTGAACATTTTGGATATCATGACCCAAGTCAAAATTTTAAGTTATACAGTCCAATGACTGAAATGTTATGGCCCAAGACAGTTATAAACATTTGATATCTCAGCATTAACACTGGCTGAAGCCCTAGACAGTTGTAAACCATTGATATCTAAATAATTGACCTGGCTTAAATATCATAATTATGAATATAAAGCAAAAAAATAGTCAAATTGACCTAAGGCGATTTATATCAGAAGTTAATTTGTGCAACGCAGCCCATATAACTGGTATAGATGGTGAGAATATGGTCTTGTGCAAGTATCATAATTATTTGATAAACAAAAAGTGCGGGTTTTCAAAACTATGAATAAAAAACAAGATTTTGCATGTTAATTTCTTTTTCGGAAAATCAACATATGTATATTTGCCAAAGAGAGCAATAAATAAGACCAGCTTGTAAAATTTTGATTACCAAATATGTATTTTTTTTACAGAATGGTATGCTGCGGGAACAAAGAGATGTCAGAATTCCTAGTGACTGTCGAGACATTGCTGTTTGACTTCCGGTTCTCCTGTATGAATGAAGAAGAACTGTACATACTATTCAAATCCTTGGATTCTCATATTAGAAAATATCTTAGTTATCAAAATGGTTTAAACATATATACACCATTCCAAACTATTCTCCAAACGTTTTCTCAAATTAAAGGATCTCATGCAATGTGGCGATCAGTTGTTAAAAAGTATTTAAGTGGAGATGAAGAATGTTTTCAAGTTCCCTTTCAAACCGTGTTGACATTTGTTTCTAAGAGACAAGTGACTATTAACAAAGGAATTGCCAATGTGCAGTGGTGTAGATTGAGAGATGTTGTGACCAGTCTATTTAATGAAATGTTGCATCATGGGATAATGGATGCTCGATCTCATTTCTCGACAGATGATGACAGAATTCGCAGATTGATCAAAACCATACAGGTACATAATTTTACCCTGGAGATTTCCTCTGCAATTGAAAGAGAGATATTATACTTACCTTCCCTTTATTGTTACAACATCTGTTACTAGTGTTGAAATGACTTTCATGGCAAAAAAATGAACCAATGCACGAAAGTGTTTTAAATGACTCGAAAGTCACTGCAACAGGGGTAACATATTGAAGAGTGTTACTTTATGGCAAGTTGGTGGGCCTTTGAAATGTATGTGCACATAATATATACTTAAAAAGGCTTTTTCCTTCATTTGGCTGTGTAATAACTGTAAACATTGTTTCTACATTTGGCTGTATAATAACCATAAATATTGTTTCTACATTTGGCTGTATAATAACCATAACCATTGTTTCTACATTCAGCTGTATAATAACCATAAACATTATTCGGCTGTATAATAACCATAAACATTGTTTCTACATTCAGCTGTATAATAACCATAAACATTGTTTCTACATTCAGCTGTATAATAACTGTAAACATTGTTTCTACATTCGGCTGTATAATAACCATCAACATTGTTTCTACATTCGGCTGTATAATAACCATAAACATTGTTTCTACATTCAGCTGTATAATAACCATAATCATTGTTTCTACATTCGGCTGTATAATAACCGTAAACATTGTTTCTACATTCAGCTGTATAATAACCATAATCATTGTTTCTACATTCGGCTGTATAATAACTGTAAACATTGTTTCTACATTCGGCTGTATAATAACCATAAACATTGTTTCTACATTCGGCTGTATAATAACCGTAAACATTGTTTCTACATTCAGCTGTAAAATAACTGTAAACATTGTTTCTACATTCGGCTGTATAATAACCATAAACATTGTTTCTACATTCAGCTGTATAATAACCATAAACATTGTTTCTACATTCGGCTGTATAATAACTGTAAACATTGTTTCTACATTCAGCTGTAAAATAACTGTAAACATTGTTTCTACATTCGGCTGTATAATAACCATAAACATTGTTTCTACATTCAGCTGTATAATAACCATAGACATTGTTTCTACATTCAGCTATATAATAACCATAAACATTGTTTCTACTTTCAGCTGATGTACAGACGAAGGTACAAGAATGAGAGGCCAATCAGTGCTGTCCCGTTCAGTCTCGCTCACACGGACGTAGACAATGCTGTTTCCTATTTTCCGCCCTGTATGTCACATGTTCACAAAGCATTACGCAGAAACCATCGCCTGAGACATCATTCACGTGTTGGTATCTAGTTTGACTGTCCAGTTTTTATACAGTTGTCAACAGTGTACCAGTCCATGTATATAATTTTTCTATTTGGGGATGGGTATTTTAGCATTGAAATTTATGAATAAAACATTTAACTTTAAATTAAGGGTTAAAATAAGCATTGGTTATTCTTAATTTCATTGTTGATTAGTTTATTTTAAATGGCATTTTGATAAGTATGTTTATTTAAAAATAAGCATTGCATAGAAATTTTAAGGGCTGAATACTCATTGGAAGAAAAGCAATGATGTTTTGGCCCCTGGGTTTCACTAAACATCTCTGCTTCCTCAATTCAATTTTTTTAACTACAATATCATTATTAATATTGATTATTTTGCCTGTTATCCTTATATATGAATAAAGATTTGTTGTAACTTCAGTTCTGTGTTTCAATATCATTTAGGGGTATTGCATTAAAGTATTGATTTTCATAAATTAAGAATTTTTAGGCCAGCATGGCTTATGTCGTGGTAAATTGTCCGTCATCTGTCTGTTAATCTTTTTCTTGTAGACGCAATAGCACCTTTATTTTTCATTGAATTTTAACCAAACTTGCACAGCAGTTATATTTAAACCATAAGATCTCGGAAGAGTTTTTGAACCAGCGCCATTTGACCACAAATGCCCCACCACAGGGCTTATAAGCATATTTTTAGAAAATTTTTATAAAACATTTTCTCTGAAAGTTCAAGGCCTAGACCTTGTTTATTTTACATGTAGCATTGCATGGGGGGTCCCCTTAAAGATTTGTCAGGTCCCTGGGGTCAAATTTTAGACCGCTACAGGGTCACCGTTTTACATAGAGTTATATAGGGAAAATTTTGAAGATGTGATAGTACCTTCATTTTTCATTGAATAGTAACCAAACTTGCACAGCAGTTATAAAACCACAAGATCTCGGAGCAATTTTTGAACCAGCGTCATTCGACCACAAATGCCCCTGACACAAGGCTTATAAGCACATTTTAGGAGAAAAAAACAGTTTCTCTGAAAGTTCAAGGCCTAGAACTTAGATATTTTACATGTAGCATTGCATGGAGGTCCTGTAAAGCATCTGTTGCCAGTTGAGCGTTCAGGTCCTCTTGGGCCTCTTGTTTGATTTTAATATAAACAGGTATTACACTATAGCAGGTGTAAATTCAAACAAATATTACACTAAATGAGGTGTTAATATAAACAAGTATTACACTATAGCAGGTGTAAATATAAACAAGTATTACACTATATGAGGTTTAAATTCAAACAAGTATTACACTAAATGAGGTGTAAATATAAACAAGTATTACACTATATGAGGTGTAAATATAAACAAGTTTTACACTACAACAGGTGTAAATTCAAACAAGTTTTACACTAAATGAGGTGTAAATATAAACAAGTATTACACTATAGCAGGTGTATATTCAAACAAGTACACTAAATGAGGTTTAAATTCAAACAAGTATTACACTTAATGAAAAATAAATATAAACAAGTATTACACTTAATGAGTGGTAAATATATAAATATTACACTATAACAGGTGTAAATATAAACAAATAAAACACTAAATGAGGTGTAAATATAAGCAAGTATAACAGTAAATGAGGTGTAAATATAAACAAGTATTACATTATAGGAGGTGTAAATATAAACAAGTATTACACTATAGCAGGTGTAACTATAAACAAGTATTACACTAAATGAGATGTAAATATAAGCAAATATAACAGTATCTGAGGTGTAAATATAAATAAGTATTACTCTAAATGAGGTGTAAATATAAGCAAGTATAACAGTATATGAGGTGTATATATAAATAAGTATTACTCTAAATGAGGTGTAAATATAAATAAGTATTACTTTAAATTAGGTGTAAATATAAATAAGTATTACACTATAGGAGGTGTTATTATAAACAAGAATGACACTTTGGGATGTATTGTAAATCTGAACATGTTTTATTTCAGATTCAGTACACATTATTTTTGAAGGAAGC
This sequence comes from Panopea generosa, assembly GCA_029582155.1. Taxonomy (NCBI): domain Eukaryota; kingdom Metazoa; phylum Mollusca; class Bivalvia; order Adapedonta; family Hiatellidae; genus Panopea; species Panopea generosa. The sequence continues at coordinate 3,415,497 of CM055904.1, read as the reverse complement.
GGGTGTACCAGTTCATGAAGCTCTTATGTTTTGGAAAAAGGAATACTCTTTACTGCCTGGCAACCATGCCAGCTGTACACATGACTGGTCACATGATGAGAGGAAATACACCTATAGTATCAGACATTTGTATGGACTGGAAGGGTCAAGGAGAAATTACCGAGGTCACTCATGTACTGCTCTTCAGGTACCAGTATATATTAAATGTGCCTAGGTACTCCCTTTTTCATAATTATTCCTCCTTTATATCCTTGTATCAAATAAAGCAAAAAAAGCCTTCATTTAGTAAAATGTTTCAGGCTTTCCGAAATAGGTGTCGGGTGAAACAACTAAGTTCTCACTGCTGGCATATTAATTTTCAGTATTTTTTTAAACAAATTGAAATTTCTGGTGATTTATTGTAAGCTTTACTGGCCAAAGGCCAGAAAGATTTATCTCATGGTAAGTCTGCTGTTGGTCGTCATCCTGTCCATTAACTTTTCTTATAAACACTAAGACTTTCAGTTTTTATCCAGTCCTGATCCAAAACTGTTCATGCTGTTTATATCCATGAAAGCTGGGATGAATTCTTGAACCAGCTATAATGGCTCAGTTTCTACATGTGGAGATCTTCAACAAAAACTTCTTTACATTTACAGTACCTGGCTTTTTATAAAGGGAGTCTGTGATTGTTTGTAGAGTTATTAAATCAATGATCCGACTGTTTTCTATTGGCTTCAGCTAAGTGATTTTGATTCAGGGGAATAAATCATTAGACAATTATGTGTGTAATTACGTTGTGTGAACTGTAAATCCCAGAGCTATAGTATTGAGGATGCTGTTCTGTCCATTCCTCAGCATGTCAATAGTTTGTGTTTAGCTCATTTTTTCAATAACTGCTGTTGAAAATGGAATAAAATTTCACAGAATTGTTCACTGAAATTGCCTGATGCAAATTGCACAGCTTCTATGATTTTTTTTTTTTTTATTAGAAACAGAGTTATTTTTTTAACTTAAATACTTCCATTACAGCCAGTTTCTCTTCAACTGTTGATGGGAATGTAGTGAAAGGTCACACACTTGTTATATGTTACTAAGATGAGCTGACTCCTGTTTCACCAAGAAATACTAAAAAAAAATTAAATCTAAGAAAACAGCTAGGTGATCATGATTTTAGACTGGTCCTAACTTTCATTCATCTCAGAAATACAAATTAAAATTATTTCTTTGCACAATGGCATTTTCTACAAAATGAGACCATTCCCAGCAAATTATGTTTACAATTGTTGGAAGTACTTATGATAATAAAATTTGTATACTGCAACTAGAAAATCAAGGAATGCACTTAAGTTTACTTCAAACTACAATTTTTTAAATTTAAGATAATTTTTCGTGTTTAAAACAATATAAAACATTTAAGATTACATACACCTTATATTATATGTAACACAAATCAAATGCCTGTATAATTTGAATGATTAATTTGCAATTTATTAATTCTTTGCATGCTATTTTATCAACGTTTAGTAGAAAGATAAAAGTTTCCTATCCTGCTATACAAGTCCTCAGCTTAATATAATATTTCTTTCTTTATTATTATTTTAACATCATGTAAATTTTTTTATCATTGCGTAAACATTGTCGACTCTCATTTGTAGGAAAACTATTATGGTCCTCATGAGGAAGGTGGCTGTCCGTTCAGTCACTTTGACAGCAAACATTTGACAGCATTAATGGAAGCTGAAGGTATCCATAGAAACTATGATCAAATCTTACAATTATCTGCAACAGGAAAGTTCTCACGTGCATGCAGAAAATTTTGTGATGAAAAAATTCAGGTATGTAATTACAGGTCATCCCATAGGTATTGAAATTATTTCTTTAAAAGTAAAATTAATCTATAAACTGTTGGAGCAAATCAGATTTTATATACCGGGTAACACACAATGTTATTTTAGTCTTTTAACCCTTTATTCCATAGATACGAGTTTTCCCGCACCAATCACAGAAGGCCTTTGAAAACAGTGCAGGAAGAGTTCAGATTGTTTGTAACGAGCAATCCAAACACTTCCTGCCCTGATTTCCACTCTGTCAGTTAATATAAACATAATTCACCCAATAATTCAAAAGCCTTCTATATTAGGTGTCCAAAGGCGTCTATCTTAGAGGTGTCCAAAGGCGTCTATATTAGAGGTGTCCAAAGGCGTCTATATTAGAGGTGTCCAAAGGCATCTATATTAGAGGTGTCCAAAGGTGTCTATTTTAGAGGTGTCCAAGGGCATCTTTATATGAGGTTTCCAAAGGCGTCTTTTATTAGAGGTGTCCAAAGGCGTCTACATTAGAGGTGTCCAAAGGTGTCTATAATAGAGGTGTCCAAAGGCATCTATATTAGAGGTGTCCAAAGGCATCTTTGTTAGAGGTGTCCAAAGGTATCTATATTAGAGGTGTCCAAAGGCATCTATATTAGAGATATCCAAAGGCGTCTATATAAGGGGTGTCCAAAGGCGTCTATATTACAGGTGTCCAAAGGCGTCTATATTACAGGTGTCCAAAGGCGTCTATATTAGAGGTGTCCAAAGGCGTCTATATTAAAGGTGCCCAAAGGCATTTATATTAGAGGTGTCCAAAGGTATCTATATGAAGTAAAGGGTTAATAATAGAGAAATTCAGATGTATTTTCTGTAGATGATTTGCTTTGTGGTAATTCTTGTTTTTAGGCCACCTGCGACTTTGTCTCAAGGGACCTTTTGCGATCGCCTTTTGTCTGTCATCGTACATCGTGTGTCCGTAAACAATTGACATTTTTTACTTATTCTCAAAAAAACGTAAGCTCAATTGTAATGTAATGTTGTATGCAGCTTTGGTACGTAAGGGTGAATCAAAATTGTGAGTTTCATGGTTGCCATTCCCCTGGGGCCTTGGAGTTGGGGTAAAAACAGTCAAATTCAAGGTAAATATTGAAATTCTTCTTCTTACTATTGGAAGCACTGGTAAACAAATGGTTAGCATGATTATGAACACATATGGGTCCCTTATAAAAATTGTGATTTGCATGTCCCTGGGTCTCACGGTAAGGCCCTGGGGATGGGGCCTAAAAAAATTAAAGGTAACCTTTAAAAATCTTCTTATTATTATAGGAAGCACTCAGAAACAAATTGTCAGCATGATTAATGATGCCTATAGGTGCTTTATAAAATTCATGCGCCTGGGTCTCAAAGTATGGCCCTGGGGGCGGCGCCTACTTTACTTAATCTTTATAAGTGAAAATGACAAAAACCTTTATTTCTTATGACTGAATAGACTTATGTGAATGGTTTTTGGTGTGATTTGTTGTTGCTGACATGACGGTAAATACCTATATGATTTTCATGGTCCCCACACCCATGAGGTCTTAGGGGCTGGGCGGGGCCAAAACAGTCAAATACAAGGAAGCTTTAAGAATCTTATTATTATAGGAAGCACTCGGAAAACAAATTATGAGCATGCTTATTGATGACTATAGGTCCTTTATAAAATTGTGAATTTCATGTCCCTTGGTCTCACGGTTCGGCTATGGGGGTGGGGCCTACTTAACTAAATCTATATAAGAGAAATTGACAAAAAACATTATTTCTTAAGATTGGATAGACTTATGTGAATGTTTGATGGATAATCAGGTGACCTTTAAGGCCCATGGGCCTCTTGTTTTTAATTTTAATACAAGGTAGTACCACTGTACCAGTGCGTGTTGATCGCAGGTTAACCAGTACTCGAGCATACCCATCTCCGAAAGTAACTGATAACTTACCACTGAAATCAGTGAGAGGAGAAGGACAATGAGACACAATATTGTATTGCAATGAACATGGAGGCTGTGGCCAGGTGGGGATCCAAACTCATGACCCCTGGATTGATAGTCAGACTCATTACTGACTGTGCTAAACGAGCCAGACTATGTAATTTGTCAAAAGAAAATGAGTTTTGTCTAAAATGGTTGGGTGGCTATTTAATTTGAACCACTTAAAAACATGCTCTCATGTGACTCAATTACACAAGGAATAAGCTGAGCCTCAAGTAGCCAAATAAGTATCAATTTGTTAGAATGTCCTTCTGTCCATCCAGAATTGCTTTACCTTATAGTCTATATTGAGAGGAACTTCGGTTAGAAGACTTGATAATGAAAGGAATTGTTTTTCAGTCTCTTGGGTCAAGGTCAACATGGTTATTCCTTAAAAAGAAAAATTGTTTCCTCTCAATAATTTTAAACATTTCTTACAGTCGATTGTTTTTAAGTAAAAAAAATAAAATTTAAGAACTCTACACAGACTTGCGCTTTCAAAGACATTTCTAGTTTACCTTTCCCTTGATGATGACAACAGATAAACATTTCCTTTAGTTTACACCACTTTATTTTAGCTTGATTGTGAAGAAAGCTCAATGCTTATTTGAACTGCTCTTGAGTCTGTTACCTGGGTAGAATCAATACTGAGTGTTTTTTAACTGGCCGGGACAAGGTCAACATGGTTATTCCTTAAAAAGAAAAATTGTTTCCTCTCAATAATTTTAAACATTTCTTACAGTCGATTGTTTTTAAGTAAAAAAAATAAAATTTTAGAACTCTACACAGACTTGCGCTTTCAAAGACATTTCTAGTTTACCTTTCCCTTGATGATGACAACAGATAAACATTTCCTTTAGTTTACACCACTTTATTTTAGCTTGATTGTGAAGAAAGCTCAATGCTTATTTGAACTGCTCTTGAGTCTGTTACCTGGGTAGAATCAATACTGAGTGTTTTTTAACTGGCCGGGACAAGGTCCAAGGAGACCCCGGCAGCGGCGGCATCGTCGTCTATAGACACCCAGGTTAAACTTTTGTGTTTAAGTTCAAGATATCTATGCAACCACTCATTGGATGTGCATGAAACTTCGCATGTGTGTTCACCATCATCAATGGAACACACACAGACAAGAACCATAACTCTGGGTTGCATTTTGGCAAAGTTATGGCCCTTTTGGACTTAATTTTTTGTCTGTAGACACCCAGGTTAAACTTTTGCTTTTAGTTTTGGTGTTTGCCTCCATTCTCAATCTTTGCATTGGTGAGTTGTATCCCATCGGCAAGCTTTGTTGACTTCTGACAACTCTTGTTTGTTTAGATGAATCCGGTCTAACTGGGGATCAAACCTACAACCTCTGGCATGGGTAGCCAACTCCACTACACTACAGCTCCTTTTCAATTAAAAATAAATGTTATATTGAAATTTAAACCAATTCATTACCATTGATAGGGAATGATGGGGCTGCGTCAAGATCCACCTCTAGATGAATGCTGGTCATGCAGAGATGAGGATACACTATCAGTCCCACATCACCAGGACAACTGTACCAGCGAATCACCAAGTGACACAGATGGTGTCAGTCCATTTTCAGATGATTACCCGAGTGGTGCACACGCACTTAAAATATTTAAGGAAAATAATGCCAGTGTTTCTAACCTCATCGTAAATAGTTCGTGTTCTGAGGGAGGTAAAGATAAAGTTGACCACTGTGTTATTAACAACAGGCAAAGCAAAGAGGAAGACTATCTGAAAATGTCTGTAGCACTGTGTAAACACAGTCTAGCTGTCAGGGATGAGACCTGTCGCAGTTGTGGAAATGGTCCTCACACTTATGGTTATAAACTTTCTTCATCAGCACATCAGGGGACGCATCATCTGAAAGAAAATACTCGCAACACAAAACATTTGTTTGAAATGGACAATGGAATAAGACAGATACTAGACTGTGACGTAGGACATCATGATTACAGTCAGCAACCTGTCAAAGATGAGTGGGGCCTGAACCAGATTGACAATGAAGTCACACAATGTAGATCAAGAAATAAACGACAGGCAACCATTTCATTGAAGTGTCCAAAGGACGTTAAATTTGTTAAAAAATCGGATTGTATTATAGATCAGTGCAGTTTAAGTAGTAAGAAAGACAACCAGGAAATCCATGAGATGGAAAGATCAGAACAGCTAATGGAAGTGGAAGACCTTGATGCAAGTAAAAAAAAGAAAATAGAAAAGCATGACTGTAATAGTTATGTGGTGAATGAAATGAGGAGAGGCACAACAAGATGCAGTTGTCAGCGTGTGTGTGATGCGGGAGACCAGAAGCAGTCTGGCAATGTTAATCTGGTGGCCAGTCAGGCAGATTCAATTTGTTTTTCTAAACCTGTGGATGTTTATAGGAGTTATAAGAACCTACTTAATGGTCTTCAGCATGGTATAACTTGAATTATCAGCTTCCATAAACGGATTTGAACGAAGGAGGAAATCAAGTGATAGGACTGTATACAACAACACAGATATTTTGTTGTTTTTTATCCTGTGAGGAAATATGCCATCATTTATTATTGAAAGTTTATAATCATTTAAAATGATATTTAAAAAAAAAGCACTTTACTTATGTTGCTACTTTCACTTATCATTATCAAATATACGTGCAATTGTGTAAATCAGTATTTATTACAGAACCACCCCAACTGCATCTACGTGAGACAGCATTCCGAGTGCTGCTACACTGGAGTATCATGCCGTTGACACATGGTAGTATATCCCACCCAGTCCCATTATGCGGTCACTGAGCAGTAAGTGGGATTTTCCAACACCTTTCAGAAATTTCCTGTGATTCCATTGGTTGGTGTTTTTAGATTTGCGAGTATTAAAACTGTATATACTGACAGTAAAATCACCATGATTGTGTTCGTATTTTATTTATAACTGTGTCATAGATTTATGTCAAAGAAAACAGTGTAAATAATAGTTTAAATAAATCTGTTTGATTACTTTAGTTTACTTTTTATTTGAAAGATGTTAAAAATATAAAGATGTATTAAATATTATGAAAGTTTGGTGATTATTTTTGTTTTTACCAGTAACTATTTTGTAGCGCATTATTTGCTGATATGTGTCATTCGGCTAAATGGTAAATCGTTCTAGTAACTTGGTTCAGCGCGAATGTTTTTTCATGTTGCGAATTTGTATTAACAACTCCACTTGCAGTGTTGCCGTTAAAAACCTCATACAGTCGCAAATTTCAAATTACAGTATACTTAAAGCTATAGCAAGTGCTTTCCCAGCCATATTTAAATGATTTTTGCTCTGATTTGCCCAAAAGACTGATTGATTGATTGAATATTTAGTGTCATTTTATGCCATCGAGGGATAAAAGACGATCAGTTTACCTAACCACTGTTTCCTGGGATCATGAAAGGTTAACCAGTTCTCAAGCACACTCCATCTCCGCAAGTAAGTGATAACTTTCCCACTTGAATCAGCTCTAGAGACGAATGATAATTAGATGCAGTGTCATATATAAGTCATTACGGAGACTGTTGCAAGGCGGGGATTCGAAATCACAACCCTTAGATTAATAGAAGACACAACACTGTATAACACAACAAAACTTTAACTAAATAATGTGCTTTATTTTATTAGTTAAAGAAACACAATGTTTGCATCTTATTATACCAAGAAAGAGGTTTGTAAACATTCTAAAAACAATATTATATACATTAACCCTTTTACACTGAATATCTCGGATAACAAGAATTGAGATGTTATTGCGAAGACATAAAGTTACCGATGTCTTACGAATAAAGTGTTACTGCTCAAAGAGTTCAAGACTGTCTAGGATCTTATTGTTATACCATGTGAGTTTGCTGCCGTTTACATTCCAGTGGCAAACCATGTGTAGGTATACATGCATGGTCAAAAATTAGGTTCAAAAATTTAAATATCATAATGTCAACAAATATTGTCCATCTTTGTCAGTTCAAGAATTTGAGTAGGATACGATGTTTAATGTGTAAAGTCGGTAAAAATAGACCTAACGCTAGAGCTTTTATTGCTCCGCCCAATGGCCACGTGATGTTGTTTGTCCAAGTAAATACAATGCAGTGTTTACTTTGTCTAAGGAAAATGGTGACCCTCGAAACAATATCGATTGCTGATTGGATTATTAACGCGTCCGATTGACAACCCTCACCAGGTCAATATATGCCAGCATTAGGGCAGCATGGTCAGCCAAAGTGACATTACTGCAACGGTAAGTATTATATTTGACCAGTTGAATTCCAAATATAGTAAGCTAAAACAATTACTGTGGAATCTGGTCAAGGTGAAGTAAAAAATGTGGATTATACAGCGCAAACGACCTTAAAACTAACGGATAAACGCTGGAGACAGGGCAATCGCTATGCTCAAATCCACCAATCAAAATTCAGGATACAACAAAGTCAGACTTCCACTACTGTTATAATGAACTGAACTGAATTCGAAGACGCGTTAAACATAAACAATTCTATATGAATAGTCAAAGCCAATACATCATGTACAGCATATAATAACTATTTACAAACAAAAACATGGGCGATAACACTCAATTCTCATAAAATATGAACAACTGTCGCTCTGCCCACTGGCCACGTGACATTGTTTCTCCAGTGTAGACTGAGTGTTGTTGTAGACACCGTTAGCTCGTCTGAGGAAAATGTGAAAGGGTAGCAACCAATATCGATCACTAAATTGGCTTTAAACTTCTTTGATTGACTGTCAGCGTCGGGTCAAATGTCAAAGGTCATGCAATATCAGTTGGAGAAGATTATTTGCTTATATGGATATTACTCTTTGTCAAAAGATTAAAACCAGTATAGTAATATCAATATTTTAAGCAATACATTTAAATATGGATAAATGTATACTGTAAGCATATAGTTGTTTCTTTGTTTTTAGAGTATCTTGTAAGTTCTCGGCGATAGTGTAGTTGTATCATAAACGTAGTGTTTTTAAAGGAAACATATCAGGATTTTTTAAAATTTTAAAAATGGCTTAAACAGTTTTTTCCAATATATCATACATATATATATACTCACTGACTCCGTATTGATAAAATAATATTCGAACATGCCAAAATTATATAGTGTAAAGGGATTTCCTAACTTGGGATAGACTAAAATAGACTCACCACTTAAACTGTTAAAATTGTATCGGCGTATATAAGAGCCAAGTGTTTTGATTACAATTGGTCCGTTATTAAGGTTTATACGTAGTATAAACTTTTTCATCTTAGAAAGAGAGATAATAACGATGCGAAGGTGGTCAAGCAATTTTAAGTGCCGTCTATTTTTAGAACAGGGATTTCGTTTCAAGTTTACCACTCCAATTTAAATATTGAGTCTTCCACGTTTTGATGAATTTGACATACCAAATATTCGAATTTATTCACGAATGATAATGAAATGTTTTTTTATCCATTTTCAAAGTAATGTTATATTTAAGACGTTATTTAATGTGATTTAAAGCGTTTTTTTCTGATATACTTCCTTCAAAATTTGAATGATGAAATAATGCCACCCATGCTGAATATCATGTGAATCCGTCATCGAGTTTAAAGGAAATTGTCTTTCTCAATGATTGCATTTAAAGGTAGCCTTTGTTTTGATATCCATCTGTAGCTATCTGGCGATATTCTGACATGGATGATTGAAACTTGACGATCACCAACATGGCAAATGCGAGGACACCGAGCAGGAACACTGTGAGGATCTGCAACACAAAAAAATGGTCATTGGTTTTGTTTCTAAGTGGTTTCGCGCCTTTTTCAACAATCATTTCGTTTTCAACAGCGGTCAGTACAGTTTATCAGCGTTCCTTGGTTCCGCCAGGCGGTTACATGTAACTAATTTCAACAAATTTCAATCTCATTTAAATCAGATCACTTAAGCTTCCATACTCTTCGCGCAGTACTGTGCTTAGAGTTTGGAAGCTTAAATTTAATCTGAGTTAATGAGAATGAACACATTTCATATCAAAATGAAATGCTAAGTAGACTTTTAACCATTAGGTAAAGCACTTTTGAACGCTTTTCATAAATTATAGCACGGTTTTGATATAAGCAATGATTATAGTTTGCTTTTTTTCTTCATATATGTCTAGGTGGGTGGAAGCAAGTAAACAGAAAAGGGCCAACTATCAACTGCATTTAGAAGGGTGTCAGTAGAGGGCATAAATACGTGGAATCTCTATGTAGAATCGTAGTGTCAGTTACAGGCATTTTGTTTTGTTTATAAAGTTGAAAGAACAATCGAGGAAGCTGAAACGTTTAATGATAATAACGATTTTGAGAGTCAAAAGCCAATTTTTGATGATTTTTACAATACAAAGGGTAGCATCAGCCATTAAAACACGAAGATGCTCTTGTCGTTATTTAATTATCAAAAAGAGGAGACATGGATACCACTTTACGATCGTAAATCAAATGTACATACAATCGAAGAAGAGTTTCATTTCTTTTCTTTCGAATGCCAAATTCATGAACATCTGAGGCTACTATACTTTAAAGATAATTTGCTAAGATTTAGATCTTTCAATCTATTTGATACAATTACACATCAGATCAGACAAACATAATAATATATCTTCCTTAAAGTATCTGTTCAAATATTTTGAAAAAGGAGAACAAGATTTAGAAAATAAAACTCTATAATTGCAACTTAACACATTACTTATTCTTAGTTAATATATGTTTTTAATTGTTTGTTGTATTCTATTTTATTGTCACTCCAGTGTTTGTTTACATTGTGAATATGCGTATTGTATGTTGGGCACGTGGCCTGTATTACTAAATAAACCATCTTAATGTCTTTGTCTACGAAGAACCTTCATCTACCCAGGCCTGGCACGGACCACCGGCAAAAAGCCAGATTTGTCACTGGCGAAAAGTCGCCGGAGAGACAGAAGAGTGATTCAAGAGTCAGTCCTGCTTACCCGTGGTTAGTAGCGATTGACAATTTCTGGTTTATATTGATTTATCAACCAGGTGCATCTCCGAAGGACATTTTGGAAAACTCCGAAACACCCTGTGAAACTCAAGATGGGGACTTCCGGCATACTGATAGTGGTTATGGGAGCATTGGATAGACCTCCTTTGTATTAAGATATATTTATTATTTATTCTTTTTAGTGGAACAAACATCAGCTGTAAGCCTAACTTCCTCATTTACGACACAAATTAAACATGAAAACTTACAACAGTTATGACAATGAAGGCGGTCTGATCGTCAGAACAACTGCCTCTGGTAGCCGTGGTAGGCGAGGCATCGCCTGAAGTATATACACAGCACATTAATGAAAAGAGAAAACACAACACAACATATAACTAGATAAGTATGAACATGTAGTGTGTTATAAATAAACATATTAGTATGCTTAATTGGCTAGATAATTAATATAAATATGTGTACGCATAGACGTAAATGTGGATTATGTAACTATTCAAAACACGTTAAACTATAAATGAAACAATACCAATTCAAGACGTGCATATATATATATATTTAAGATAAATCGACGTTCATTTGTGTACAGAATGTATGAAATATCACTCATATTTAAATGTTTAAATAAAGATAAAATGCGTACAAGGCGGTTATGCTATCATACCACATGTACCAACTAAACTAAAACTGAAATCGAGGGTATCCACGAACATAAAAAATGCTTTATATAGATTTTGTTCACAGTGCCGTATAAATATTTTAACGTTGGAACGCCAAACCCTTAAACAACTCGTTTTTGTTACCAATTAAAACTCCAAAGTAGGCCTCAGCCGTTAGCGCATCTGACTGTCAATCCAGGGCTGGTGAGTTCGAATCCCCGCCCAGCCACAATCTCCGTGATGTTTGATATACGACATTGTGTCTCATTATCATTCGTCTCTCACCGCTGATTCAAGTGAGAAAGTTATCAGTTACTTGCGAAGATATGGTGTGCTGGAGTACTGGTTTACCTTCCAGTATTCCAGGAAACAGAGGTTAGGTTAACTGATCGTCTGTTAGCCCTCGATGGCATAAAATGACGCTTTATATTCAATAAATATGTTTACTGTATCATTTCGAAACGAAAATTATAAACACCCGCTATTTTTTTCAATATTTCAAGTAGATTTACACAATGTAGTTTGCCTTGTTTACATATTAACTACACGCTAGTTTGACATTTCTAGAACAGGAAATTTTATACTTATCACCATCCCAATGAAACCATTTTTTTCCAATTCTTAAAAATATACAAACCGTAGTCATCAACTTTCACGGTGAATGACGCAGAAACCTTAGTCGGCAGGTTGTAGTAGGCTGCAGCCTCGTTTCCGTCTCTGACGTCTCTGGCTGTACGGTTGGCGATTGGACATACAGGGTATGTGCCTGACAGATCTCCCTGTAATGTCAGTAATAGTGTCGATCATATATGTTAAAAGGTCCCTTCATCTTGAAAGCACCGTACGCAACAAAAATGGAGAAATAGCGGACTAAGGTCAAACAACAAATGATGAAAGGAATGCGATGTGGATTTAGACTCCCTGTGCCAGTAGTTAAAGGCTCATTAAACTTCCGAAATGTTTTTTTTCTTTTAATTAAGGTCATTTTTACTCTTCCAGATCATAGAATACATGTTTATTTGATCACTGAGAGACTTTGCAAACAAAAAAAATAAATACAAAGCACATTATTAATGCATAATTAAGAATGGGTTTTATTTGCAAATTAATGTTCGTCTCTTTCCGATAAACACAAATGGCAGAAACGGGGAGTTACGAAGCTTTTTCGGAAACGCGTCGGTCGGTAATATATGATCAATTCACTTCAGGGACAAACATAATATGGGGAACTGTAGGGGATGAAGTTAAAAAATTAAATTACCGCTTGCGTTTAGATAGTTTTTAAGAACGTCCCCTTTATTCCCCTCAGTGTTATTGATGAACTGGAACCTACGAGCTAATTTATTGCATGTTATATAAAATTAAATATAAAAATACTATTATAATAACTGTACTAAACTAACCACCCTTGGTAGCCTCTTAAAAATTGACTGCGATAGAGTGATATGTGACGTAATAGCGCGTGTGATAGTATCACACGTATATGCAAGGAGGGATCCTGAGCAAGAGTTTCTAGACCAAACTAGTATTCTGTACTCATTGTTTGTCAGTGCGTATATATTATACAATGTGTACTACGTTCGATACATTTTATTGCAAATCAAACAAGGGTCACAATTTGTAAACATATCTGGCAAGAATTATCGCTCTTGATTAATTTGGGAAGTCTTGTGTCAATCAAAAAGTTCAATCAAATACAATGATAGGTTGTTGAGATAACGACTTGATGGTAATTGCACGCAAAGCTTTAACCAGAATTTCTAAGTCAAACAGGGGCCATACTTTACAATATGTTAACGTTAGAATTATCTGACTTAGTCGTTTTTTAAGTTTGATGACTGGAAAGTCTCGTGTAAAGTTTCAATCCAATGCATGCAATGGTAACCGAGATATTAATTTGTACGCAAAACTTTAATCAAAGTGTGACGCTGCAACGACGTCCGGGTGAGAAGAATAGTTAATAATGTACAAATGGAACAGGTTTAATCACATAAAAGTAATATATCCTTGGAGATGTAAGGCGAAATCTTTAGACCAACGAAAGCAGCTATCCGAGACCTAATTACATATTATGCAGTCATACATTGTGGTATTCTGGAAACACAGTGCCAAGTTTGATCATAACCGGTATAATAGTTTTAGAGATCGGCCCTATAAGAGAAAACAAAATCGTACACCGCACAGTTGTACGTACGGTGTGCATAGGCCAACTTAATAGTGTGTGTTGCTGTTTAAACTGCACATCGCTATTATATTCTATTATTAATTATATTCTGTCTTTCTATTCTGTCGTGTTGTGTTGTGTTCCGTCTATTTTATTTTACTAATGCTGTTATATTTTCGCCGATCTGTATACATGTGACGTTTCCGTAAAAACAATCATTTATTGCATTATTGTCGACTTTTTTTTTACATGTGAAAAATACGTTTTTTGCTCTACAAGGGGCATGCATGCAAAACGCAAATTTCACAAATTTGTGGCATATTCACACGTATTTGTAACAAAAATATGAGGGATTCGCATGAATTTCTCACATGTGTGAAGAATTCGTTTCTCTGAAATTTACGGTTCCAATATATGTATATGAACAGTAAACTTGTGTAGTAAATCATCGAATCATAAACAGAGTATCGGTGGGTATCTAAACAATATTACTATTTGCAGTCAAACAAAAAACACAAAGTATTCTCCATTGTTGTCTGGCATTGAGCATAAATAAACACTCGTGCGAAATATTTGTTTTCTGTAGCCAAACCACACGCCATAAAACATATTTACAAAGTAACGCTTATTTGAACATCGCCACGTGAGGGGGTTGGTGGGGTTGTTGCATTACGCGCTTTTTTTGCACCCGTGAAAAAAGTATACGGGCATTTCTGCACTTGTGTATAGTACACATTTAATTCTACACCCTAAAGCTCAAGATCAGACACTAGGAAATAAAAAAAAAAACAACAGAATGTAAATATTATTTGCGTTACAGCAAGGTCCAGCCATGTTGGTGAATTATAACTGTCGTATCATTATATGGCCCATCTCTATACAAACCATAGTGAAACATTGATTATTATTATTATTATTATTATTATTATTATTATTATTACTATTGCGAAAATATCGCTGTATTCGCCAAATAATTAATGCATTATACATAATCGTAGTACATGTATGTTGTAACATACAAAAAATGATAATAAATCTGGGATACCATCATTTTGAAGAATTACTCTCCTGCAATCCTGCAAATGTGTATATCTAATTGACGCAAATTAATCTAAAAATCATCAATTACACACCCATAATATAATCATTGTTTTGCACACGTGTTTTGAAAAAATATTATAAAATTCACAGGTGCCGTATCAATGCCTTATGGGTGCCGTTCTCTCGGCTATTTGAATCCGATTACCATTATAATGAATAGGGTTTTACGGCGTACCAACACATTATAGGTTATTCGACGCCAACAGGAAGGAAGATTCCAGGTTCACTCTACATGTACAAAAACAACAAATTAACATACAGATTTAAACAAAAATACACCAACAAATGAATATGCAGAATGAACCTAAAACCTTTATATCTACAGAACTGCAAGAGTTTCAGCAAATTCTATCATAGTATTCAAATTGTCGCTTTTACGACATGCATGAGCCACAGTGGTCCTATTCTTGCAATCACTCATATGGCTCCCTGGAACCACACAGGGGTTGATAATTTAACCACAATAGTGAACATGAAAAAAAAATGATAAAATTAACATGACACCCATTCGGAGGATTCCTACCCCTCTGCAGAGATCGGCAGTGATTCTATTCTTAGCCGGAACCACACGGGCTCGATTTTATTAAGTTCCTTTGACAAAACGATAAAAATGATATCGTTAAATCAGAATAAATTATTACTTCAGTTTCCTTCTGGTGTCTCGTTTGATTGAACGTTTCCATATGTAGTTAATCCTCGTAAAAACTGTTTTATTCAAATTTCTCTAAACAGCAACTGATTGCAATGGAAGGAATATGCAGTGCATAAATATATAGTGATGGTGCGCGAATTCGATTTTTTACCCACATGACAGATTTGGTCAACATTGATATCATAGTCGTTATTCTGATCTGTTTTCTTTTTATTTTGAACAACAACCTCGACGATCAAAATTTGTTTTAGCTTCTTCTCCCATGATGGAAATTCCAATGTGACGTCACTACACGCGAGAAAACACCTTGTCATGTGACAATTTTACTAAATTTAGCCATCACGAATGGTTTTCCGGCTGGCGGAAATTCGTTCCGGAAAATAACGATTGATCACGGTGTTAGTCGATTTCTACCGAGAGCATTACAGATTCAAATATCTGACAAGAGGATCCTCATTTTACCATATCACGAAGAATAGTTTGGTTCCTGGGTGCCGTAAAATTAGTCGGGTGCCGAATTGTTAGAACACTATTTAAGGATGCGAAAAAGCGCGTTAATTTTTTTTCAACAATGCAGAAAGCGCGTACAGGCTCACACCCTGTGATTACTTTCGTCTGCAATCATACTTACGAAACAATTTGGATCAGTCCAAGAGTTACAATAATCCAAACTGCATTCTAATGTTTGGTTAATAAAACCTCCAACACGCGCCCCCTTGAATCGAAACACCTCTATTAGGCAAGACCTATAAAGGAATCAAACACATAAAACAACGAAAACAAGAACCAAAGTATCTAAAAGCACTAATAGTTGGCCTTTTAATAAGTGATTTTTTTGTGCAACATTTTTAATAATTACAATATAAAGCAAAATATGTTTATTTTTTCAGTGGATATATAAAATAAAAGTAAACAAAATGAAATGAAAAGAATAAAAAGTAGTCCATGTCGCGTATGATCATTTTGGTGGTGATCAAGACTGCAAAGCATGAAGCCCTCCCAACAACGATTATACAGTGATCTTCGATGGCTCAAACCCAACAGGACTGCAACATTTTTTATAATGACAATTTAAAGTAAAATATGTTTATTTTTTTCAAAATGAAATTAAACGAATAAAAAAGTAGTCCATATCGTGTATTTACATTTTGGCGGTAATCAAGACTGTAAAGCTTGATTACAACAACGTAACATAAGCTGGACTATGCTCTGATATGAAGCCCTCCTAAAAACGATTATACAGTGAATTTCGATGGCTCGAACCCGAAGGTACTGGATAAAATAGTTCGAGTTAAGGGTTGTTAAGGGTTGTTCGAACCTAGTATTGTCAAATATCATAACATACATGTACGAACATCGAAATAGGAATTCGACCGGGACTAGATAAGCGTGGTGTAAAAATATAAAAGTTGCGATGTTTTAGCACGGAATACACGTTTTCCTTATGGTATTGATATCTTCAGGGTTGTTGTGTTTTTTCTTCTTAACAAAAAATACATTTAATGGAAAATGCAGTAAAATAAGTGGTATGAATTACAAACGTTTCATGGAAACAATAAGTATCTGCTTATATTAAGAAAATGTCAATTTTCTAGAGCTTCCTTTGTTTTTTTTCTTTACAGTGTTTTTTTTAACAGTACAAAAATATCGAGCTGGCAAAAAAAGGTATAACATTAAAATGTTCACATACTGCTTTGCTTATGTATTTTTCTTTCATCTCATTTAAAGATCACGATCATGTTCCTAGTCTAACTGTCAATCAATGGGTCGTTCGTTCGGCATCGAGCCCGGTCGCTGTCTCCGTGACGATTAATATACGACATTGCGTATCATTGCCATTCATTGATTCAAGGTGGAGACTCATCAGTTACTTCCGGGATGGATGTGCTCACAGTTAACCAAACCACTCTTTCTTGGGATCATGGTTAACCAGTACTCAATCACGCCTCCAATAATGTCTCCACAAGAACATACAGGGGTAACACTGAGTACTTCCTTCGTGATTCTTCTGCTGTTGGGGGCTTAAACAATGAAATTATTATCTACTATTTCACTAATTTCAAAGTCACTAAACATAGAAAAGAAACAATGAATTATCGCTAACAGAAAATCGTCCAACTAACTGACGCACAGTGCAGATAGAGTTTGGGCTCAAGACACCCAAGACAAAGACGTAGTAAACCACATGGATGTATTACTATACCTGAAGCAGTTTGGTGGCCGTAAGTAATCCTTTTTCGTTTCGGGAGTACTGTCGTCAAGCCATTTTACGCAATAGTCGGACCCGTCAGAGTGGATACCCACGGGACCTTTTGCAGCACATCTAGACATTTACACAACGACTCGTTATACAGTGTTTAACGCAAATATTTTGTTTAAGTTATCATTGGTCTGAACCTATTTTATTGCATAATTCACTTATACTAAACAAACGAGTTGGGCCACAAGTTTTAGCAACATTAGTGACAACCCTCTCCTTTCATTATACGAAAAACATTAGAATCAAAATTATAAACCAACAATAAAAGAGATGAAGAGATAGATAAGGAGGAGGGGAGGATCGAACACAGGACCCCCCGATGCTGTTTTTTTTTTAATATCAAGTGCCCATACAAAATCGTATTTGTTTTTAGTTGCAGAAAAGTGCAACGTCGTATTTTTTATTTGTGAATTGCACCATTCCCTACCGCCATTTTTCAGCTAAACAAATATACCGTTTCGCGAGCTTTCCATAGCCACCTAATAGCATCCGATGGTCCATCTCTATACAAAGGCGGCGCTCGTCTTTTATTTAAATAGAAGACGAAATCATATTTATCTATTTTCATGAAGTATCACAATAAAGAAGTTATTTGCAAACTGGTACATAAAGCGGTCACATCACCTCCCGATTTTTACACCGCTCCATTGCATTAGGTCACGTGGGCTCGCCATCGGTAACAGGTAAATTGTTAAAACAATAATATTTGTATTTACAAATGCATTACAGGACAACGCCTATAACAGTATAACAGTAGCTAAACAAAATGACCACTGGTAATGTAATACAAACCCATGTCCATCAATCAGTTTCAGTGCAACGTTATCAGGGTCTTGATAAAATGGGTCAGTGGTATCGACTTCACCTCCGACCAGTTTCATATAACAATCATAGGCACGTATCCCCATTGTGGAAAAGTTCCCTAAAATGAAGAACGTGTTTGAAAGAAGTTTGCATTCTAATGTTTCTACAACACAAAGCGAATTATGACTTCCCTGATAGAGTTAAATATGAAAAAACAATACCAATGTACAAAATAATAAATGTAATTTCACCACCTTATCTTTGAGATTAATTTAAGTACATACATGAAATACATTCCCGAAACTTAAGACCCACTTCAGAAAATGTGTTGCATATCACAAAGCCAAACGTTTTTAGAAAATTTTTGTCATATTCAGGAGCAGTAATTTGGAATTCCATCCCTCGTTTTATTATGCAATCAGTCAGCAGCTTACAATGTAATAGTTAATATCTTCATTGGAACATGTCATAGCATAGTAGCAATTTGGTATGTATTATACTAATATATATCAGTATATTTGATGTTCATTTGTTATAAAATTAATGTTTAATTGCGTCATTAAGGACCTCAGGGTAGATTGGAATTAGTCCAACTGAGTTTTCTCGTCAATTAAAATCATTATTATCATCATTCTTATCATCATCATCATCATAGTTATCATCATTATTATCATCATTAGTATAATCATAATTATTATCATTATTAATTATTCAGACCAATTGCTTTGCTTTATGTGTCTTCTAGTCAACACTGTTTCAATTATATAATGGCGGTCAGTGCGCAGTTCCTGTAATCAGTACTAGACACCCATAATCTCTTCAAATTACTGACTACTTCCCAACAACGTTGCTGCGATTTCAATTATCTCCTTTTATAGATATCTATTTCATTTAGTAAAGTGACAGGTAAAATACATGTTAGATTTACAACATTAGCAAAACTGTTAAGAAATGAAAAGAAATACCCAGCCTAATAAGGCTTAATAGTCAATATTTTATCAAAATTGCAAAATTCAACTTATATGCCATTATTTAACAAAACAACAAGAACACATTATAATGAATTATTACATTTATCCATCAATGCAAAGAAAACAAGGAAAAAGTGTTTAAATTTGCCTTGTTTTAAGTGCGCTTTCTATAAATATTGCGAGAGATATTAATGCACTTTTATTTTGTAATAGTGTGTCTATTTTACCTTTATATGAATAATCTGTATCACATAATACGTCGATTTATGCGTTTAAATGTTCACGTAAATTATCAAATTTGGGACAACAAAATATGAACGTTATTTCATCTTCAACAATATTAATATTACACTGTTTACAAAATCTTTGCTCTCTTGGTAAACCAATACAATTATCGACCTACATTAATTGCAATATTCAGTTGTATTGACTGAGGAAGACCATATATTCAATATGAGTGTAACTTCCATCTTGACGGCAAACTTTCTCAAAAAAAAATTAGTTTGAACCGAGTTGGTCTCCATGGAACCCGTGACCTCATTGGTGACAGGTAAGTGGTTGTTAGAATACTCGACCACGGTGAACAAGGGGTCGTATTCACCAACCGTTCTTGAGAATATTCTTAGACTTGAGATTGAAAGTCCAAAGTTCAACCTTAGATATCTAGTTTCCCATGACAGATAGAATACTATTGTGTGTTTATTTGACAACCACGAATTTGAAAGTATAATGGAATATATACACATGTATTTGTTTGAATGAGTCAATTAGGCTTTGAGTTGAGCATGAAATCTTGGGTTGAGCCTGAAGCAAAGTGTTATAATCGCATGCAGAAAGACATTGTAAGAGGTATTATTTCTATAAGTTTTAACGGTTCGCGATATCGGCGAAAAAAGGCAATAGTTCATTGACACGAAGGATCTTGTTCAAATATAGGCCTGTAAAATGCATTTCTGTTAAATACCTATTTTTTTAGCAAAGCTTTGCTAAAAAAATAGGTATTTAACAGAAATGCATTTGTTTTTTAAGTAAACTTTAGTCTTTTAAACTATGCATAACAATTATTTATCTTTTAATTAAATGGGATGATTTTTATATTCATAGAATACCTCCAAAGATGATTAAAATTAAGGAAAATGCTCATTTTCCCCCAATATTGTCCTGTTTCTTGTCCTTGATTTTTTTTTTCGTTATGAAGGCATTCTTGCAACACAAAAATATTTATTCTGATAACTGCCTGGTATTCCCAGAGCAATATGGTTTAATATTGTCCTGTGGCAAGAATGCCTTTACTGTTAAAACCATATTTATCTAAAATGGCTTAAAATGTAGATATAATTTAATATTTTCGCGGTACATGTCCTTTATATGATACCGTATTAAGCGGAAAACGTAAATTTGAAAAAACAAAATTACATTTTTAAAAGAACAAAGCATAATTAAAATAAATATAAAAAGCAAAACAGTATTAGTTTAATAGCACTTTACAACGTGCTTTAAAGAACAGCACAATACTTTGTCACAGATATTAAAATGCATACGTACCGAAGAACGTTCTGTTATCTACAATGTCGAGGCAAACCTCGAAATACATGACAGCCCCTATTTGTATGGGTTCGGTTATTAGGGAAGACGGTAGGGATTTAGGTCCATCTGCTGCAGCTGCGGTCGGTTGTGTGTATAGATCAAAATCTACCTTATATCTAAATTCTTCCTTAACGCTTGCTATTTCCCTGAAAACGTGAGATAAAATGACTGCTTAAATTGGAAATGGCATCTCTGTAAGACTGATAATTTAAGGAGGGTGGGGGTAGTTTCTGCTTCTGTTATAGCGATTTTGCAGTCAAGAGAGCTTAATTCCTTTTTGGAAGGCCAGCGTAGCGAATGCCTTCAATAGGGTTCGTGCGGGCCAAAAATACATTTTTGTTCTATAACCTTTCTTATTCTGTTGACACCGATGTCATATCGTCCGACCAATAAACTAGTTCCAAAAGTTTCAAAACACAATTGCAATAGAAGAAGACGTAGAGATCCAAATTCTTTTTTATTGTGATTTTTGTTCTTTCAAATAGAGAGTAAAACATTTCAAATAATTATGCGATAGTCAAAGCATACAATTTCCACTAAAATGACATGAAATGCAGACGACTATTGCGCATTAGTATAACAACGGTAAATATAGTCCCCCACGCCCTTTCCACCGCCCCCACCCCAAACCCTTCAGCGTCATTAGCGTATGAGCTCATTGGTAAATCCGTATATTATAGTCTGACAAGAAATTAAAAAATACGACATGATAGGCAGGCAGGGGTTAGTATGGGATCAGACACATAGTAAGGATACGTCCCATTTGATATATTTAAACAGAAAAAAAGCTCATATAAATACAGTTGAGATTTCATAACGTTGACTGGTCAGTTGCGCCAGTGAAAGCTGAATGATGTCACAGTTTATAAACATCTCACACACCAATTAATTGTGTACTGTTCTACAAAGCTTGCACTTCTGGGACACTGGATACATAACTAATGGTTCTAAAGGTGCCTTATTCCCATAGATAGTCCTCTGTTGGTCCAAATATGCAGATAAAACATGGGGTTGACCAGGTTGCTTTTTCAAAATTTCGACTTGGTGACACCCCTTCATTTTTGACAATTCTGCCCATTTGTTGCAGAGTATCACTACGCATATTTAAACTGTTATAGCATCATCAAACAGTTCCCAATGTCACCCAAACTTTGCAGAAATCATTAAAATGTCCCAATGTTCCCATATGCACAAAGAAATATGACATTTTAAGCATTTTTAACAAAATAATTGCCCAACCGCTTTACACAGCTTTAATTTCTTTGGCGTAATAATCTTGCTACCGTCATGTAAGGGAGGTAATTCTTCAGTGAGACCTTAAGCTTCAAATAGCTATGAATTGTGGGACAGGCATAGAAACCATGCTATTTTTTTTTTCACTTGTGGGTAAATAGAGATAATTCAGGAGATATGAAGGATTAGGGATAGACTATGAATAATCATATTACATGCAACACACATGTATCGCCTCCGGTATTCTGTTTTTCCAGACATACATTTATATCACTTGTGTTTACATTGTTGCTATTGGATACATACCCTGTATACATTTGATCAGTTTCAATCCGGCGGGCTATCATACGATCATCATTCTTGTCTTTGGGACAGAGGAAACGAATAACTTCATCGAAGTACTTGTCAATGTTTTGCTCTCTTTTGCATTCTACAATTAATTCGTAAAAGTCGTCGGTCTGAAAATTGTAGATCAGATCAATTAATAAACCTGTATCGTTATCCATTAATACATAATCGTTAAAGACACACGTGGTCTATTTCTGATCCCCCCACCCCCACCCCCGTATTAATGGGACACGCAGCAATGGCGAAATCGATTACGCAAGTTCGTTCAAACCCCAAACCAATCAATTTACGCCCTCTACCTTATAGTCAAAATCGATCTATGTCTCACTGCATATTTGTGTTCCATTTTAAACGGAATTTATCAGGAAAAAACGTTATAAATGTCTTAAATATTAAATAATTATTAAAATGGATCAAAAGAATCTCAGTATCATTAATAAATAAAATCCGAATGGTTTGGCATGTCAAATCCACCAAAACGTGACAAAATCGATATTTAGACTTGAGTGGTACATGTAAACTTGATACGAAATTTCCATTCTAAAAATAGACAGCTTTTAACTACTGATTGACGACTTTCACACTCTTTCTTAGATGAAACTAGTTTTATACGTGTAAAATCAAAATGAAATCAAAATGTAATCACGTGACTCATTTAATACGTCACAAAATTTGTTACACATTTAAGCGGAAAATCTATTTTAGACTAACCTAGGCGTATCCTTAGATAGGATATTCCTTCCCAACACGTTCAATTTATCAGACAGTCGTTGAAATTTAGTTTGAAATTCGTTTTTCGTCTTTTAATATTGAAGTATGTAACTCTTTAATATTGGAGGCGTATAGACGTGACAGGAAGTCAGTTGGTGGCAGTACAGTCGTAGGACAGCAACCCACATTTTCGTCATATGGGCGACTTGACGTTCCTGACGTCGGAATACGATCACGGTACAGGGCGACGTGAAGCCATATACTCAGTATAGAGTTCAAGGGGAGACAACCCAGTTATATAGCCACCGCCGCAAGGGACGAGTGATGCTAAATCTATGATATCCGGACGCGTAAAGTATATAGTGCATTTTATAAACTTTTGAGTGATGGAAGGAGTTTGGACCGCGATGTAGGTTACGTACGTGTGGGAGTTAGAACTTTGTGAAAATAAAAGTGTTAATACCACCAAAAGACTTTTTTTAAACCAGCTGTGTTTTTTTGTGTTGAGTAATTATCTTTAATTTGTATATATTGTATACTTGTTTATTCGTAAATTCATTCATGTTAAATTAAAATTGTAAATTTTACTTTGTGTACGATTGTATTCTACCCTTGTGAGTTGTCGGCCCCTGGCCATTTTGCTACAAAAATCCTAACGTCGACTGTGTCCATACCAGATTCTATCGACTGTATACCAACCATATCAAGTGCGGTAAACGAAGATTAAACCCGGTTCCCGTTGAAAACTAATCCAATGACATAATCATTGGACTAGCGACCCCCCCCCCCCCCCCCCCCCCACCCTCCATCCACATAAGATGAAATGGTTATTAAATTAGCGGTTGCAGGGGAAATGTTCATAATGTAATAAGAATATGTAATGGGATTATAACACTCCTGTAAAGTATAGTATGTGATCAGTCGTTTGTGTTCTTTTTCTTACTTACATTGAGCAAGGCTCCACATTCAAGAGCATCACTGCTTGTTGTATTGATCGATTGTTTCTCGTACCAAGTCCTCTCGGCAACATTATCCGTATTGACACTGAACACTCCGTCAATGAGGCTCAAGGCGCACCCTGCTGCTGCGGTCCTAGTACCGTTCGAGTTGAAGACGGCAACATCCAAAAAGAAGCATGATTTAAACCTAAAGATAGAAACATGTAATAATCATCGTACAGTATGAATTTCTGATCTTTTTTCATACTATACTGTACCACCACTGTGCGAACGAATACAAGACATAATAATTCAACGTTTTATACAATTTCAACGTTAACCAATATTGCGATTTAAATTTTTGACCGAGACGGTGTACTCTCTCTCTCAGGTTATTGGCCGAGTTATACGGTAATTGACCAAGAGGTACTGTCTTCGACAGACGTCCCTTATCAGGGGTGTCCCCTATTTTTATGTATAAAGGTGTTTTTTTTCTTTAAAGTAAACATGCATATTAGCATATTGTACACAGTTCTATAAAAATGTTGTTAAAAACATATGATATATAATGGTAATAGATAGATAAAATAACAATATTGTAGTTTAACGTGTGAATTATCATGAAAAGGCATTTAACGTATTATATTGCTATTATGTGATGAATACGAAGTGAACTTTGTTATATTTCCGCTATCACTAACATCATGTTATTGATTTCAAAAAGTTTCCGTTATACCTTAAAATTAATAGTTAAAATTTAGTGATACGGTTTTTCTTCGCATGTTGATACGGGTTTCGGGAGAAATGATCAGTCTAGTTTTTGTTTTTAAATGGTATTAAACGATAGGATTTCAGTTTTGTTGATTAATGTTTATATAAAATTTTGAAATTAGATATATCAAAGAATTATATATATATATATATATATATATATATATATATATATATATATATATATATTATATATAAGTCCTTGGATATATCTAATGGTGTTAAGCTAAATTACAGATAAATTACAGGTAAATTACAGATAAATTACAGATAAATTACAGATAAATTACTGGTAAATTTTATAAAAGTGACAAAAGGGGACTATTAACAATGCCGTTCAGTTATATATGTGTGTGCACCGAAGTTATAAATGCGAAATACATAATGAAATATGGGAGTATGAAACATCATACAGAATATACCATCAAATACAAAAAGCTAAATTTGAGTGTTGAAACGGGAAAGTTTGGTTATATGAAATTGACATTTTTATTATTAATACCACTTGATTTAAAAAAAAGATAAAATATATTAAAACAATGTACAGTGAAAATACGCCACACTCAAAGAAATGAATAAGAATAGATTCTCCTGATAAAAGAAATAACGATGTCGATATGATCCAGCGCCAGAATTCAAGTTCCGATGACAAAGTCCGCTCTCTGTCACTATCTAAAATTTCTTCAAGATGAATCTCAGACAGGTCTAAAATTGATCATTTTTCGGATAAAGTTGTGATCTTTCAAGAAAAGTAGTATCAAATGCAATTTGAAAATTCATTTTATGTTTTGGATGGATGAATTATAGAAAATTCATATTGAATCATTTTTTTTTTAATTTAGAGTTAAAACATATAATGTTTTTTCCTTATTTTCAAGCATAAATTTATGTTAAACAGATGTCCACGTGCTACAACACCGAGCCCGTCAGGATATATATGAGATCGAACGTTGATTATGGTGAAAATTTGTAGCACATTTTTTTAAAAAAACATATCTTTTTTTTACCTAAAACCTACAAATGTTATCTTGACCTTTGAGCTACAGACTTCGGTCTTGGGTGCGACACATTCTTTGATTATGATGAATATTAATGTTGTGCCATGCTATTTCTAAACCTTTCCATTGATTTACAAGATATGGAGAAGGCACGAAATTGTGAACCTATTGCTGACCATAGTCCTCTCAGTGGCCTTGACATTTGAGATATGGACCTTTGTAAGTCTTACGATTTCCGTACGAGGAAAAAATCACATAAAGTTTCACCAGCGCAGTATTCTTTTTTCAACATTTTAAAAAGTATACTATATATACAAGGCTAACGAAACATCGTAAAATGATATAAGCGAAACACTACATGAGCTTTTCGACTTCTTTTCGTTACATCAAATTTTACTATAAAATGTTAAATGAAACAGGCCCCTTGATCTTCCGAGCGGTACTTCGTCTCAGTCATTGTAATGAACATTGTGCGATGTTATTTCAAAATGCCCTCTATGTATGAAATAGTTGTAGAACGGACAATATCTAATGGACTGACGCACGGACATACTCCGATACTATATGATTGTGATTGAAGAACAAATAAGTCACAATGCACTGTTGGAAGATATATCTGCATGGTAAGTAGATATGGCAGTTTAAGTAATACAACAGGTATTATTTAATGTGAAAATGTCTTAAATCGATCATTAAAGAGTCATATACAATATGCACAATATTTTTTTAATTAACGAAATGTGAATACAATTCTTGAATAAGTATCGAATGCCGTATCAATCAATGACGAAAATCGTACCGGCCATTTTCTTATAACGTCGAATACCGTATCACAGGAAATAATCATTACAATATATTATTGCATTGTTATTCAAATGTTTCATGCGAAATACATTAAAATGCATTGTATTAAATATTTAATTTCTGATTTCTTAACAATAAATCACATTGTATAAAATAATACCGTCATTCCAAGTCAGTAACCGTTATAAAATGCCTCTGTTGAAGACAGTACCTCACGGTCGAATAACGTACAGCTCGGTCGATAATTTAAGACAGTACCGTCTCAGTCGAAAACATAACTTGCAATATTGGTATATATGCAGAGGTATTACCGTGCGTGACGTCACACAAAACAATGACATCATTCAAACGTTCCCTGAAGCTACTGACCAATGAGGGAACATAATCAATTATTTTCAGAGATCTGGGGAACATTGGCCATTACTTTCAAGGATCCAGGGATCGAAGTCCTAGTTTTAGAGATCTAGGGTAAATACTTTTGGGGAACTATGGCAAATACCTTTGGGGATATGGAGAACAATGACCATTACTTTAAGAGGTCCAGGGAACAGCTCCCAATCCCCTGGGATAGCCTCACCAATTTACATGCTAGTCATTTCACAGACCAAATCGGGAGAGCTGGTTCCGTTACACAGACTAAGGGGAACCAGTTATTTTATTCACATGAGTAATGCTTACCTAACGTCGTTAGTGTCACGGCCACCTCCGTTGAAGGTCAAAGCGCTGTCAGCTTCGTATATACTCAACTCGATGTCCAAAATATCATGATCAGACGTTTCTCTTGAGCAGACGACATGAGCTGAAATTATACAAGAACACGTTTCAGACTGTTTTAAACTAACGGGAAATGTAAGTACTGGCAAAGTAACTTCAAAAAATTAATCGTATATATTAATATTTCGCAAAATGTTATATCTCCATAGAGATATCACATAAAATAATTATAACGAAACTGTCATGGGTCAATAATTCATCAAACAACATTAACGTTTTTTCCTAAATATTGGCTTATGATTGACAAATAATGATGGTACCATGTGCAATGGTGGCTATGTTAACTAAGTATGCATCTGTTAGTACTGGAATACTTAGACTACATGCCGTTGCAGTAATATACAGGTATAGTACAAGACAGTTGTAGGTTCGAGCCGTTGCAGTAATATACAGTTATAGAACAGGACAGCTGCATGTTCGAGCCATGACAGTAACCTACAGGTATAGTACAGGACAGCTCTAGGTTCGAGCCGTTAAAGTTATATACAGGTATAGTACGTGACAGCTATAGGTTCGAGTCGCCGTGACATTAACCTACGATATAGTACAGGACAGCCATACGTTCGAGCCACGACAGTAAAATACAGGTATAGTACAGGACAGCTTAAGGTTCGAGCCGTTACAGTAATATACATGTATAGTACGTGACAGCTGTATGTTCGAGCCATGACAGTAACTTACAGGTATAGTACAGGACAGCTTAAGGTTCGAGCCGTGACAGTAATATACAGGTATACTACAGGACAGCTGTAAGTTTGAGCCATGACAGTAATTTACAGGTATACTACAGGACAGCTGTAGGTTCGAGCTGTAACAGTAATATATAGGTATAGTACGTGCCAACTGTAGGTTCAAGCCGTGACAGTAACTTATAGGTATAGTACAGGACAGCTGTAGGTTCGAGCCATGACAGTAACCTACAGGTATAGTACGTGCCAGCTGTAGGTTAGAGCCGTGACAGTAACTTACAGGTATAGTACAGGACTGCTGTAGGTTAGAGCCGTGACAGTAACTTACAGGTATAGTACAGGACAGCTGTAGGTTAGAGCCGTGACAGTAACTTATAGGTATAGTACAGGACTGCTGTAGGTTCGAGCCGTGACAGTAACTTACAGGTATAGTACAGGACTGCTGTAGGTTCGAGCCGTGACAGTAACCTACAGGTATAGTACAGGACAGCTGTAGGTTCGAGCCATTGCAGTAATATACAGGTATAGTACAGGACACCTGTAGGTTCGAGCCATAACAGTAACCTACAGGTATAGTATGTGACAGCTGTAGGTTCGAGTCATAACAGTAACCTACAGGTATAGTATGTGACAGCTGTTGGTTCGAGCCGTGACAGTAACTTATAGGTATAGTACAGGACAGCTGTATGTTCGAGCCATTGCAGTAATATACAGGTATAGTACAGGACAGCTGTAGGTTCGAGCCATTGCAGTAATATACAGGTATAGTACAGGACAGCTGTATGTTCGAGCCATGACAGTTATATACAGGTATAGTACAGGACAGCTGTAGGTTCGAGCAATTGCAGTAATATACAGGTATAGTACAGGACACCTGTAGGTTCGATCCGTGACAGTAACCTACAGGTATAGTACAGGTCAGCTGTAGGTCTGAGCCGTGAAAGTCGAGTCCCAGAGTGACTGCATATTTTTCTCGTCTTGTAACATTGACGCCCAACTCGAGGCTGTGACTTATATATATTTCGAGAAACATTCACATGATTCTCTGGTCACTATGGAAATTCGGGGACGAACTCCTAATTTGTGAGGGAATATGTCATAGTGTGCATGTAACGTACTTGGAGAGAAATGTATGTAAGCAGTTTAACGGCACAAATATTAGACTTTAACAAGAAGGATAACAACGTGCGGCTGCCATACTCATCAGCATAATATATATAGGACATTGAAAGTAGTGCTCGGCGTCAGTGTTTTCATTACCACATCCATCGCATCTTGCGTCAACTGTTTAATTATTTAGTTTAACTTATTTTCTTTACTTCTTATTACAACTTATACAAATCACGCTCAAGTCTTCCGGAAAAAATGTTATGCCCAAGGACACCACATATAGCTGTGGGGGAGGATCGAATCTATGACCCTCCAATCCGGTGTTCAATGATCTACCACTGGACCATGCGTTAGATTATTTCAGAAAGTAGCAAACGTAAGATGACTACTTCCGTTTTTCAAACAAGCATAGAGAAATGAAAACATTAGACCACCAGGCAGGTCTAAGCAAATATATGTTTGTAATATGAGTTTTATAAAAAAAAACATATACAGTTTCTGAGTTACGTATTAAATTGGGGAATGAATTCCAGACACGCATACACAAGGCAGAATAAACATGGCAGAATAAACATGGTAGGATAAACAGACAGACAGACAGACAGACAGACAGACAGACAGACAGACAGACAGACATTAAATGTATATTTAAATTTGATGTACCGACATTCGTAAATATCGGGAATTGCCGTATGACTCCCCCTTAACTCTTAACCGTTACACATATCATTAAAGGACCAAATCTTTATGTACTTGAACTTGAAACTTGCATCAGATCTCAAGTGGAATCAAACAATTATTGTAGAAATAAATCTGACAATGAGTACGCAACGCTCTCCCAAATACGTATGTAAGTCACTTACCTGGTTTTCCCGTAGTAGTTATATACACATATCAGATTTCATAATGTGCCCCAATGTGTCAGTCACTTAGCTGGTTTTCCCGTAGTAAAAATATATACATATCAGATTTCAATACGGAGTCCCAAATATGTCGGTCATTTCCCTGGTTTTCCCATAGTAGTTATATATACATGTAAGATTCCCTAACGGAATCCCAAATGTGTCAGTCAATTACCTGGTTTTCCCGTAGTAGTTATACATACATATCAGATTCCCTTTCGGAGTCCCAATGTGTCAGTCACTTACCTAGTTTCCCCGTAGTAGTTATATATACATGTAAGATTCACTTACGGGATCCAAATATGTCATTCACTTACCTAGCTTTCCCGTAGTTTTTACATATACATGTCAGATTCCCTTACCGAATCCAAATGTGTCATTCACTTACCAAATCTTCACGGAGTATTTATATAATTATACATGCAAGATTCCATTACGGAGCCCCAATGTGTCAGTCACTTACCAAGTTTTGCTGTAGTATTTATATATACATGTCAGATTCCCTAACGGAGTCCCAATGTGTCATTCACTTATGTACCATGCTTTCCCGTAGTAGTAATATATACATATCAGATTCCCTTACGGTGTCCCAATGTATCATTCACTTATGTACCATGCTTTCCCGGAGTAGTAATATATACATATCAGATTCCCTTACGGAGTCCCAATGTATCATTCACTTATGTACCATGCTTTCCCGTAGTAGTAATATATACATACCAGATTCCCTTACGGAGTCCCAATGTGTCATTCACTTACCAATCTTTTCTTTGGTAGTAATATATACATATATTTCAATACGGTGTCCAGATGTTTCAATCACTTACTAGACTTCCCGTAGTATTTATATATACATGTCAGATTCCCTAACTGTGTCCCAATGTGTCAGTCACTTATGTACCAAACTTTCCCGTAGTTTTTATATTAAC
The DNA here is from genome assembly GCA_029582155.1 of Panopea generosa. Classification (NCBI taxonomy): domain Eukaryota; kingdom Metazoa; phylum Mollusca; class Bivalvia; order Adapedonta; family Hiatellidae; genus Panopea; species Panopea generosa. Next base: position 3,384,307 of record CM055904.1, on the reverse strand, counting down.
ATGTCAGATTCCCTTACGAAGTCCCAACATGTCAGTCACTTACCAAGCTTTCCTGTAGTAGTTGTATATACATGTCAGATTCTCTTACGGAGTCTTAATGTGTCAGTCACTTACCAAGCCCCCCCCCCCCCCCCCCCTCATAGTATTAATATTTACATATCAGTAACACTTACGGCGTCACAATCCTAGTGACACAGTTAGGTGTGATGTATTACTCGAGATGCGTTCTCTACCACATATAAATTCTTTAACTATTGTGGTTTAATTCACTATTATTTAGATTCATTGTGAAGTACGCCAAGAGTTTATACATATACAAATATGTCTTGTGTCCGTGTCCTGTGTAGAATCATCGCTGAATGTTGTTTGTTGTTTTTGATATACAACCTTACGGAGCTTGGAATCGATCTCTCGACTATTTTGATATGTAGACTTAAAATTTGAAATAATCACATTGGATATTTCTTGTCATTTAAGATTATGAAGACCTAACATTTAACCAAAATTAAATATCTTCTTTTGGCAATTTGAAAAGTAAGCATCTAAACACAGAAATGAACGGTAGGCGACGGATATAAATGCAACACAATAGCTCACCTGTGAGTCTTCGATAGATGAGAGTCATTAAATAAACAAAATATTACTAAGCTGAATAGTAACTTACGTCTCAGTTTTTGAGTCTGAAAAAAAGAAAATATTTACATATTAACTTTGATAATAACTTGAAAATGAATACTAAATCTTTTATTTCATGTCCTTAAACGACAGATAAATATATGAGACCTGTGTGTCGCTATCGAAAGGAATAACTATTTAAATAAAAACACAATGTTTATTTCAGACGGTACGTTTACGTCGGTCTAAACACAAATCTGATAGTGTACTTACGTTTGCTGTATACGTCGAGCTGAGTGCAAATTTTGTCCTGCTATTTACGTCGAGCTTAATACATATCTGATATTACATATGTACTTAAATTTTATGTCAACGCAAGGCTACAAATCTGATATTTTACTTAAAGTCGCTGTCAATGCAGAGCAGCAACTCTGATGTTATACTTAAATTCGGTGTCAACGCAGAACTACAAATCTGATATTCTACGTAAAGTTGATGTCAACGCCAAGCTGAATTCAATTTTGATGTCAAACCTAGTTCCTCTTTCAACGTTAAGCTAACTACAAATCTGGTAGTGCTCCAACCTAGTTCCACGTTCCATATCGAGTAGAATACAAATGTTACCGTGTCTTACAGTATTAACCTGAGGCCCGTTGTCAACGTTGACTTGAATACACTACACGGTTGCACCCCTTGTTTGCCACAGTAGCATGATTATTGCGCTATGTAATTTGGTTTGAAATATTTTCAAAAACATGCAGCACAGGGGCAGTTATTTCTTGTTGCAGATTAATTGAGTAATAGCTGGAAAAGCATATACTGCAATCAGACACCACTGATGTTAAGAATGGAACTTTTATAGGATTATACCAGATGGGTGTATCTATTAGCATTTGAGGACTTCTTTTTTCAAAAATAGGAGTGTCAATAAACTGACTCCAAAAAACAAGCTGGTCAACATACCAATTATTGGGATTTTTTTTGGCGGATACTTTCCTGTTATGGAAAAATACTTTAAAAAAATTTATATGTGGAACTTCCTTTTTACCGAAGAAATACTAAACCTTAATTTATATAGAACAAATAGCAAAATTCAACTGTGGAGTACGACCTCCGTGTCTGATATAAAACCTATTCAAATCAACACATCTGTCCAAAGAACCCAATAGACTCAAAACAGTAACAATGTTTATCAAAAATGTTATTCGTGCAGCCCATTGACAGTACCCGCGATTAAATACCTATGTAATAAATAAATAGTCACAAGAATTTCTGAATGACAAAGATAGTAAAAGTACAAGTCATACGTTTGCTGTTCCGTTAAATAAATCTGTCCTGCCGTCAACGCCGTCGGCGCCGCCATCATTAACGTCAGCTTGTGAGTGTACAACACAATATACAATCAGCAGTAGGTGGACGAACGTCTTCATCTAAAAATATGAATATGCAGCTGACTTTATGTGAATTATTTACATGTGTAAAGTGTTCAAACCGCCATGAATGTTCTATGTAATAGTTAGTGTTCATTTAGTAAAAAAATAACAATTAAGAAACTCAAAGGGAGTGACTGCTTAGTGTTAAACGCCATTTGACTGGCAGTTTGACGTCATTTCACTGAATTCTAGTCCAGTAAGAATATCACATCACCCGGACAAAATTGCAATAGAATTTGTTTTGGCGAATTAAGAGAAAGATATGTAAAAACAACAACATACAGAACATTTATCAAAGTAGGAGACGTATAAATTTGAGGGGAAAAAATGAGTGAAAATATTAGTATTTGGCAGCAAGATGTCAAGTATTATTTACGTTATTTTAGTGCTGTGAAAATACAAAACCATGACAGTTTACATACAGTACACGATAACGACCGAACCAATTCAACCTATTGTATATGTGTAAGACCTTACGCATTACTAAGTGTACCGAAGCAGCACTCCTTTCAACTGAAAATTACTGTTATATCAGCTATACGAACCCACTTATTGTTAATTTACTGCTGCGTGGTCAGATCAGCTATACGAACCTACTTACATATCAGCTATACGAACCCACTTACATATCAGCTATACGGACCCACTTACGTATCAGCTATACGAACCCACTTACATATCAGCTATACGGACCCACTTACGTATCAGCTATACGAACCCACTTACAGATCAGCTATACGGACCCACTTACATATCAGCTATACGAACCCACTTACGTATCAGCTATACGAACCCACTTACATATCAGCTATACGGACCCACTTACGTATCAGCTATACGAACCCACTTACGTATCAGCTATACGAACCCACTTACATATCAGCTATACGAACCCACTTACATATCAGCTATACGAACCAGCTATACGAACCCACTTACGTATCAGCTATACGAACCCACTTACGTATCAGCTATACGAACCCACTTACATATCAGCTATACAAACCCACTTATATATCAGCTATACGAACCCACTTACATATCCATATCAGCTATACGAAACCACTTACATATCCATATCAGCTATACGAACCCACTTACGTATCAGCTATACGAACCCACTTACGTATCAGCTATACGAACCCACATACATATCAGCTATACGAACCCACTTACATATCAGCTATACGAACCAACTTACATATCAGCTATACGAACCCACTTACATATCCATATCAGCTATACGAACCCACTTACATATCGATATCAGCTATACGAACCCACTTACGTATCAGCTATACGAAACCACTTACATATCAGCTATACGAACCCACTTACGTATCAGCTATACGAACCCACTTACGTATCAGCTATACGAACCACCCACTTACGTATCAGCTATACGAACCCACTTACATATCCATATCAGCTTTATGAACCTACTTACGTATCAGCTATACGAACCCACTTACCTATCAGCTATACGAACCACCCACTTACGTATCAGCTATACGAACCCACTTACGTATCCATATCAGCTATACGAACCCACTTAATATCGTATAACTGATATCGCCACGCAGCAGTAAATCAACATTAAGTGGGTGCTTGTACCTGATATCAGCAAACAGCAGTAAATAAACATTAAATGTGTTCTTGTAGCTGATATCAGCAGGCAGCAGTAAATCAACACTAAATGTGTTATTGTAGCTGATATCACAACGCAGTAGTAAATCAACATTTACTGGGTGCTTATAGCTGATATCGCCAGGCAGCAATAAATCAACATTAAATGTGTTCTTGTAACTGATATCGCCACGCAGCAGTAAATCGGCATTAAATGTGTTCTAGTAGCTGATATCGCCACGCAGCAGTAAATCAGCATTAAATGTGTTCTTGTAGCTGATATCACCACGCAGCAGTAAACCGGCATTAAATGTGTTCTTGTAGCTGAAATAGCCACGCAGCAGTAAATCGGCATTAAATGTGTTCTTGTAGCTGATATCGCCACGCAGCAGTAAATCGGCATTAAATGTGTTCTTGTAGCTGATATCGCCACGCAGCAGTAAACCAACATTAAATGTGTTCTTGTAGCTGATATCGCCACACAGCAGTAAACTAACATTAAATGTGATCTTGTAGCTGATATTGCCACGCAGCAGTAAACCAACATTAAATGTGTTCTTGTAGCTGATATCGCCACGCAGCAGTAAATCGGCATTAAATGTGTTCTTGTAGCTGATATCGCCACGCAGCAGTAAATCGGCATTAAATGTGTTCTTGCTGCTGATATCGCCACGCAGCAGTAAACCAACATTAAATGTGTTCTTGTAGCTGATATCGCCACGCAGCAGTAAAACAGCATTAAATGTGTTCTTGTAGCTGATATCGCCACGCAGCAGTAAATCGGCATTAAATGTGTTCTTGTAGCTGATATCGCCACGCAGCAGTAAATCGGCATTAAATGTGTTCTTGCTGCTGATATCGCCACGCAGCAGAAACCGGTATTAAATGTGTTCTTGTAGCTGATATCGCCACGCAGCAGTAAACCAACATTTAATGTGTTCTTGTAGCTGATATCGCCACGCAGCAGTAAACCAGCATTAAATGTGTTCTTGTAGCTGATATCGCCACGCAGCAGTAAATCAGCATTAAATGTGTTCTTGTAGCTGATATCGCCACGCAGCAGTAAATCAACATTAAATGTGTTCTTGTAGCTGATATCGCCACGCAGAAGTAAACCAACATTAAATGTGTTCTTGTAGCTGATATCGCCACGCAGCAGTAAATCGGCATTAAATGTGTTCTTGTAGCTGATATCGCCACGCAGCAGTAAATCAACATTAAATGTGTTCTTGTAGCTGATATCGCCACGCAGCAGTAAACCAACATTAAATGTGTTCTTGTAGCTGATATCGCCACGCAGCAGTAAACCAACATTAAATATGTTCTTGTAGCTGATATCGCCACGCAGCAGTAAATCGGCATTAAATGTGTTCTTGTAGCTGATATCGCCACGCAGCAGTAAATCGGCATTAAATGTGTTCTTGTAGCTGATATCACCACGCAGAAGTAAATCAACATTAAATGTGATCTTGTAGCTGATTTCGCCAAGCTGCAGTAAATCGGCATTAAATGTGTTCTTGTAGCTGATATCACCACGCAGAAGTAAATCAACATTAAATGTTATCTTGTAGCTGATTTAGCCACGCAGCAGTAAATCGGCATTTAATGTGTTTTTGTAGCTGATATCGCCACGCAGCAGCAAATCGGCATTAAATGTGTTCTTGTAGCTGATATCGCCACGCAGCAGTTAATCGGCATTAAATGTGTTCTTGTAGCTGATATCGCCACGCAGCAGTAAATTAACATTAAATGTGTTCTTGTAGCTAATATAACCACGCAGCAGTAAACTAACATTAAGTAGTTGAAAATGACTGGTTCATGTAGCCTTAAATAAAATAATGATTCGTTCTTCTGTAACACAATATATTTTCCGATAAGCTGAAAGTGGCGTGTGTCTTACCCTTTTATTAAGATGGATCTAAGGACGATTATCGTAATTATTGACGTATTTCGATAGTGTCAAATTATCAAAGATAATTGAAAAAAAACATAATATCTAACCATTTACATACCTATTTTGAACAAACTGACGTGTCTTAAACGTGACTAAATCTGGATTCCGCAAAAAACACTCTTTCCAAACTGCTCTAACAATCAGTTTAACTGATCACTAGATGAAGGAAATTGTTTCTTGGGAAATTGTAGGGAGTGTATTTTGGATCTACGAAAGATTTGTGGAGCGCGTTGTCCAGTGGATCAAACTCACGACCCTCCGATCATGATTTCGGTGTTCCACCATTGGACCACGCGCTCCATAAAGTATGTATCATGCGGTAATAATATGTTTACGGTATGAAAAGAATGTGACTTCTCAGTCTGAGTTCTAAAATTGGCTTGATGGCCATGTAAAATAACGTTTACATTAATAGGTTATCTGTACCGCCAGGAGTTTCTGGGGCAAGAACTCGAACCAGGGCCTGGGGGACACTCTACTTGTCATTGTGAACATAGTGTGTTTTTGAAAGTTCACAATGTCAGTCCTTTTGTGGCCCTCTTAAAAAATATATTGAGAATAAAGCTTTTTGAAAATTCTTAATTAAAATCCTTTGGATGTTCATCTGACCCCTTATAGAATGTTCTTTACCTTGGTAATGTTTTAGATTTTAAGCAGGAAATTAAATTTGTACAGATGGATAAAAATCAGAATTATTTTCGTTTTCGCATAATTATTCTATTTAAAACCTTAAGCTCCCTTACAGCTATTAAACATATCCTAGTCCGTCATTAATTTGTAAAACATGTTTGTCACTTTCATATAACAGAATGATGACATTTTACTGATTAGTCTCTTAATTGAAAACCTTTTGGCGCCCATTCCTAGCCCTTTTTACATTCAATCATTTTAACAAATCTGAAACTTTCTGGCCCATTTACATTTCTGTGAAATTTGTTTTTTGTAAATCGTTTTAATTTCTATTTCAATCACATGCGACCCCTAAATGACCACTAAGAGCGGTACAATATTAATAAACTCCAATCAAGAACATCTGTTGATCAGTTCTTGAGAAGAAATATATATTTTCAGTTTTTAATATATTTCGTAATGGCGACCATATTGAACTTTTGATTGAAAAAAAAAAAAAATCTGGTCTCACACGAAAAACATCAGTCTGAAAATTGAAAATAGCATCTTGAACTCGAATAACGATTTGAATGTAATGTTTTAAACGTAAAGAATCGAGTTTGTACTCCGGCGATCGGAGAAGCATTGTAAGAAACACCCGACGGCAATTTTAGTTCCGTTTTCGCACTAGAACGCAAATCGGACGTTACGACTTTTGCATTTTTGTTAAGCTATATCAACGTTTAATTCTACTTTCTTCTAAATATATGGCAGGGACAGGATAGCCCATTCGGTAGCGCGCCTGACTTTCAATCTCGATATCGGGAGTTCTAATCCACGCCGCTCATATATTCCGCGATGATCGATAAACGACCATTTGTTTCTCACCGATGATTCAAGTGGGAAAGCAATCAGTTACTTGCAGAGATGTGTGTAATCGAGTGCTGGTTAACCTTTCAGGATTCCACGAAAGAGTGATTATGTTAACTGATCGTACGTTACCCCTTGATGGCATAAGAATAACACTAAATATTCAGTCAAGCTTTATACTCGTATATAATGGTGAAATAATAAATTATGTTTAATAAGAAATGAAACATACCTTAAACAAGTGGTAAGTCCTTCTTTCCGATCGAAAAGGAGGTGAAAAATATTAATCACCTCAACGTTAGTTATTTCTTTCGTGTGTCTAATATGAATATATATATATATATAATTTAGAAATGTGTATGCAATTTCGGTGATATTTTAATGTTGAAAAGGGTCGCCCCGATCCACACCAGTGAAGCGATGAATGTGGAAACACCCAAACTGTATCAATGTGATACGTGACGGAGCGTTCAAACCCATCAACCATAAACATTTTAAAGCATATCACAGTATACACCCAACCTGATTACAATCAGCCATGTAGAGAAAAAAAACGAAACAAGCCATGCATGCATTTATTTATATTTAAAGCAGCACAGGGGTTGATGAAATGATTTTTACTCGTGTTCTGACTTCACATCAATCTTTACTCATAACAATGAATTATATAGAGAAGGAAAGGCAACTGATTGATATTTTGTAAACGCTTGTCTATTCACGTAAAATCTCGCAATGTCTCGTATTCAATTATCTTATGTTCCATTCATCCCAGGAACACAAATCAAAATTCTTACATTGCAGAGTGAAATTCGCATGAAAACAATACTATTCCCAGCAATATGTGTTTAAAATTGTTGACATACTTCTGATTTCAAAATATGTAATACTGTTACTAAAACAACAACAAATTACGAGAAATTTTACTTCAAACCTCAATATCTATAATTCAAGCTCATTTTGCGTGACAAAAACATGTTAAATCATCTAAGATTGCATTCACCTTACATTTTATGTACAAGAAAGCAAATTGCCTGTAAATTTACCAAACAATTAATCCTTTGTGTGCTATTTTATCAACATTCAGTAAGGAGATGCAAGTTTCCTATCCTTATATAAATATCCTAGCACGTAACTATGCTGGGCAGGTTAGATTTACTTTGATACGCGCGTTACGTTTTCGATATATATTCAACATGCAGGTCTAAGCCCACCATTTGTTTTTGTTCTTTATTCTATAGTTAATAAATAAACTTGTCTATGCTTGTCATTCATTCAAGGACCGTAATGAAAGAAGCGAAACTTTCATTTTATTGTTTGAGAAAAGTTGGGAGCAATGTGGCATGCAAGAGATTCTTATCAGTTCAAAGTGTACACTGTTGTCAAAATGAAATATCTATACCCAAATATTCAACCATCAGTGTTCTTTTCTAAATTCACATTTCAAACGTGACAGCCTCCAATACTGTAGAGTTTTGCACTCAAATAACGAAAAATAAATTTATTAGGAACGCATTAACGTATTAGTCTATACAGAAATAATAATCTTCAAGTGTTACTGTCTGTAACTCCATGTTTAAGAAATCATCAATATTTCATTTTATTTGTAAAACTAGTGGTGTCATGCTTTCTTTTGATATATGAGTAAAAAAGACAATCTTTAAAAATACAAATTTATATTATCTTGAAATCTTCAAACGCATAAAAATCATTAACTTCAAATATATATAGGAACTTTGCTGTCGTATGTGACCAAACACTTGAGCAAAAGGATGTCTTTCAAGCCTTAACAAGAGTTATTCCCCTTCAGAAATAGAAACAAAATTAACAATATGGAAACACACGATAGATTTGGTCCAATATTCAAAAATCGTGTTAAATTTCAAAATTGCCATGTGTACCTTTAAAGGAAACTTCAACCCGGATCATTAGGTTATGTTATAAATATAAACTTCGTTTCTATGGCGATATTCATGTAACCGTAAGAATATTGATAATTGTACAGGTAAGTGTGACTTTATACACAAAACTGTTATTATCTGCATATGAAACGTTCAAAATGTTTGTCAATAGTCTACAAACAAGAATGAACGAATTTACGGATGGATGGATGGATGGATACATGGATGGATGGATGGATGGATGGATGGATGGATGGATGGATGGATGGATGGATGGATGGATGGATGGATGGATGGATGGATGGATGGATGGATGGATGGATGGATGGATGGATGGATGGCTGGCTGGCTGGCTGGCTGGCTGGCTGGCTGGATGGATGGATGGATGGATGGATGGATGGATGGATGGATGGATGGATGGATGGATGGATGGATGGATGGATGGATGGATGGATGGATGGATGGATGGATGGATGGATGGATGGATGGATGGATGGATGGATGGATGGATGGATGGATGGATGGATGGATGGATGGATGGATGGATGGATGGATGGATGGATGGATGGATCCTCAATCAATTTCTAAATATCCGAATTTTTACTTCCATTGTGAAACAAGTTTTTACCGTACAACTTAAAGACAAATCACGCTAGATGTCTTCCTGTGTAGAATCAGTACTAAGCATATGCCGAAAAAGTGTGTTGCTCAAGGACAACGCACATAGCCGTGGAAAAGGACGGAACCCACGACCCGCCGATCCTGGGTTTGACGCTCTACCACTGGACCACCCGCTCCACTAATGTTTCTGAGTATTATCATAACCTGTTAAATTCCCCAGTCACATGAGTGCCCGTGTGTGGTCTGTTGATGAAAACTTGGGTATTAATGAATTCTGCAAGGATAACAAAACTATTTTATTTTCTTTGAATGGGATTTACTATTTTCAACACATTTCAGATTATAAATGGCATATCGAGTTTTATTAATGGAGGAAGACCTCAGAATTGATTTAAGTTGAACCACCGTCCCTTCCGCAAATAACTGGAACATTTTCTCACATAAAATATTTGGAGCTAGCGACTCAAACTTTAGCCTTAGCGGCGACAGCTTAGTGACCGTGAGATGGTGTCTTCAACCACTCGGCACCAGGGGACCCCAATAACAAACTCGAACCTAGGCCTTAGCAGCGAGAGCTTAGTGACTGTGAGATGGTGCCTTTAACCACTCGGCACCAGAGGACACCAGTAACAAACTCGAACCTAGGCCTTAGCGGCGAGCGCTTAGTGATCGTGAGAAGGTGCTTCAACCACTCGGCTACAGGGGACCCCAATAACAAAACAAAAGAACAATTGTATATCTAATGTTTTAATTGTGTTACTACTACTATTATTATAAAATATACATATATATAATGTGAAAAATAAACAAGAATATAAAACCTTACAAAACAAACCCTGCATGACACCTAGAAGTAAAGACAAATGCTGTCTTATTGCACATATGTTGCTATGGTGATACATTCATATTCATGAACATATATATCAATATCCCACAACATGCAAACGTTTGCCCCTGATATAGCTTTTTAAACAAAAATACTTTTTCTTAACGAAAAAAACGTTCACTCAAGCTGATACAAAGCTTGGAACAAATTCTGGAACTCACCTGGAAATCCAAAAATATTGCTAAACGACATATTTTCCATTAAAAAAATTAATGTTGGACCCTGCCTACCTTAATTTATTTTATCCGTCTACATTGTAAGCAATCTAGCCATATGTGATCACAACATGTAGGTCCTTCCATATGATCCTCATACGATACTCCTGTCGTATGATCCGAATATCACATACCTTTCATATGAACTAGTCTGGTTGTGTAATGATTCTCATATGAGAGTTCACTCCTAAAAGAATCATATGATTTGAAATCACAAGAGGGAAAATTACTGCTATATGGTTCCGTGAGTATATCTAAGCATGACCTATTGAAAAAAGAGGTGTTTACTAATTCTAAACTTTAGAAAAACTTGTTTTATATGTGCCTCAATATACCAACACTCAGCCTTGTTCACATAGAATTAGAAAAAAAGAAAAAAACAAACAGACCATTCAAGTGTCAGAATGACAATGCTATATACATATATACATATATATATATATATGTTACAAAGGGAGACAACTGAAACCATCCCCCTTTATAAAATAAAATAGATTTTATTTCACTGTATCTTCATGATCCAACAGGTTTATAAATCTGTCCTTTATACAGCATGTGGGTAGTCATGAATCCCTAACTGGATCCTACTCAAAGCTATCAGTCCATGTATGTAAATTGTCCGTCCAGTTTGTTGTAACATAATAATAAGCATGCCGCACCAATAATTTTAAAACTACATTTTTTAGCTAATTTCCAGACTTTTTTACATTTATTTTGTATGCCCAACAATAATTTCCCATCTTGTTTTGTTAAATGATTATCTTAAATTCAAATGATGATGGCATTTGATTCGCTGATGTGGCTTGTTTTAAAGTCTACAAAATAAGTTTTATAAAAGTATAAAGTTTTATAGGAAAAAGATCCATAGATAATATGTTAATGAGTTTGAAATAATTAATGTTTTCCAATCCATTTCTCTTTTATGATGAACTGTTGTTCAGGTTGTATACCATCACGATAAAATAAATATTTTTAACAAAAACATGTAAAGTTATTATGATGAGCCCCTCTTACAAGTAAATATCCCTCCAACTGTAGAAGTTTATTAGTTTGTCGTCCACGGGTGGGATGTATGTTTCAATGGAACAGCCCTCATCAAAAGCACTTCAAATGGCTCACAAATACCAGCTCTTCAGTATATTATTTCTAAACACATGTATGTCACAATGGCATTTATAAATACTACAAACAAAACAATGCTGGAATGTAATCTAACAAATATAAAATTATATATAAAGCATATCGATTATATGGCATAAAATACTAAAAAGAAAACACAAAGCAATAAAACAATAATTTGTATGTAACATTACTCTGCAACAATGAAAATAATCATTTATGATCATGATTATTCAACATTCCAAAATCTGGATTACATTGATCGCAATAATTCAACATTCCCATATATGGATTACATTAATCGCGATTATTCAACATTCCCATATCTGGATTACATTGATCGCGATTATTCAACATTCCCATATATGGATTACATTGATCGCGATTATTCAACATTCCGAAATATGGATTACATTGATCGCGATTATTCAACATTCCCATATATGGTTTACATTGATCGCAATTATTCAACATTCCCATATCTGGATTACATTGATCATGATTATTCAACATTCCCATATATGGAATACATTGATCGCGATTTTTCAACATTCCCATATATGGAATACATTGATCGCGATTATTCAACATTCCCATATCTGGATTACATTGATCGCGATTATTCAACATTCCCATATATGGATTACATTGATCGCGATTATTCAACATTCCCATATATGGTTTACATTGATCGCAATTATTAAACATTCCCATATCTGGATTACATTGATCATGATTATTCAACATTCCCATATATGGAATACATTGATCGCGATTTTTCAACATTCCCATATATGGAATACATTGATCGCGATTATTCAACATTCCCATATCTGGATTACATTGATCGCGATTATTCAACATTCCTATATATATATTACATTGATCGCGATTATTCAACATTTGAAGTATTTGAAAATATATATATGCACGTGCAAATGATGAAAACAGTGGTCCTACCTACCAGTCCTGTTGCACATAAGTGATCTCAACCTGATAAGTTGCACCATTAACAGCTTATGGTTACAGATTATGGTTACAGATTACAGTTATAGCTTGTGGTTACAGCTTATGGTTACAGCTTATGGTTACAGATTATGGTTACAGATTAAGGTTACAGATTAAGGTTACAGATTACAGTTATAGCTTGTGGTTACAGCTTATCGTTACATATTATGGTAACAGCTTATGGTTACATATTATGGTAACAGCTTATGGTTACAGATTATGGTTACAGTTAATGGATACAGCTTATCATTTCAGTTAATCTCCAGAGCTTATGTTTATGTCTAATATTAACAACTAATGTTTACAGCTTAATAACGTTTTATGTTTGCATCGTTTTTCAGAGCATAGTGTATACATGTACCTATAACAACAAAAAGCATAATTAACTGAATTTCAACAAAAAAACAGTTCATTTACAATGTATATATTAATGGTGATGACATGAGAGAAAGGACAGATCAGTTGTGATCAAAGAGCCAATTGTGGAAGGGCAACAGCTTGAATACTAATTATCCATAGTTAAGATATTAAATAACATCTTGATCTGATCATTTGAGAATCACTAAATGCCTCAGATAATAGTTTTTGATTTGGTCAGCTACAAAACTAGCCAGATCCTATTGTCTAAGTGATAGAGAACAAAAAGAAAATTAAAAATCTTAAAATGTGTAAGTTATGTAAAAGTTAATGTAAAAATACAATCAAGTGACCTGAAGAGATCACAAAAGCTCAACTTGTGAGCAGCTGTAGAAACAACATGAGAAAAAAAGATAATAATGATTATCACAGAAAAAGTTTGTTTTGTATCAAATATAGTAAATTTCATTAGAATAGAATAAACTGATGAAACCAATCAGATCCAACCTTTATACATGTATCAGTGTGTCATACAGAATAGACCAAAATAAAAATATTGTTTGTTTGTTCTCTCTCTACGTAACTATAAAAAACAAAGTAATTGAAAGTACAGATATTCAGGCTTTAATAAATATTCATACATCTTCCTTATTTGATTGAAATTATTATAGTGTATGGTTTATTTTATGCAACATTATTTAACAATGACATTGTATTAAATACATAAAGAAATGTAATTCATCGAATAAAAGTAGTCCCTGTCATGTATGATTATTTTTGTGGTGATTAACACTGCAAAGCTTAATCATGATGAAAGTAGTCCCTGTTGCGTAGGATCAATTTGACGACATAAGCAGGACTATACTTTTGGCATAAAGTCCAGCTCAAAACTGCCAACTTCAGTTTTTGAAGGCTACAGTAACTGTATATTATTTTTTCATCCAAGTAATTACATTAATTCAACTGATAATATTATTTCTATATTGGAAAAAAATCCCCAGTCTAACTATCCAGTTACTGAAATCTAGATTTTGGGAGAAAGCAAGCAAACATTATTTTAATGTCAGCCCTATACCAGTGTTTCTAATCATAAATCAGACATAAATACATGTAGAAGCCCTTTCAACAGGGTTACATATTTTATTTCTTGCACACCAGATAAGGATATCTGCATTTTTACTGGGGTTGGATATTTCTATCTCACCCTAGGGCCGAGATAAAATTCGTTGACATTGGAACCATCTAGATGATGTACGTATAAAATAATGACGTAAATCATACAATTAAACGTCTTAAAAGCGGTCGTTGTAAAATCTATAAAACGATAAAAGTTATTAACTAATTATTCAATATGTTTGGTATGCAAAATAAAGAATCTTTCATAGCTGTTTCAGTTCGGATAGAAAAATTCTGCCCTTTGAGATAAATGTTTTCCCCGAGAACTCGTCAGAGCCTCATTCCCAACAAAACAGTTATCCCTCCGGACGGGATTTTTATCCGAACGTCACACCCATGTAAGATTCTTATAATCTATACAGAACAGCTAACCCGCCACTTTCGTATTTTCAATATTGTCGTCAAAATGTTGAGTAGCGTTATTAAAGTCGTATATACAATTAACAGAAAAGTACGTATTTTTACATAACCTTAATGTTCTTTCTTATTCATGCCCAAATTTCAAGGAAATTGCATAATTACTTTTTGAGAAAATACATGAAATGACAGGTATATAAATGACTAGGTGGTGGGATAGTTTTTCCATTCAGTATATATCTTTGGGATTGAGGGTGAATTAACATCTCTATAAATATAATTCACAAGGTGCATTACATCCTCTAGTCAATCATAACTATTCTGTAATGTTTTAGCGCATTTTTCATCCAAATAATTAAATTGTGTGTGTTTATATGAAATTAATTTTTGAATTTTATTTTTATTCACAGAAAAAGACATGTTAAACTTTTTCTTCTCAAAAGTTCTCAAGATCTGGCAGTGATAAAAAAATACATACAGAACGTGTAAACATTACATTGTATAAAGGCACAATATATAAAAAAAAATCTGGGTTGCATTCCACAAAAAAAACTTACGATAAAAATCAGTGGTAAACGTAAAGTAACAAATATGCATAATAATTTTCATAGTCATCCACAAGAAATTACGATTGTATTTTCAGAAAATTTACCATTTTCTGAATTATTCAATCAAGTTTGGTTTCATTTGGAGTAATATCTAAAATATTATAAACGAGACTTACTTTACGTTTACGACCTACTTTAATCACTAGTTTTTTTTGCGAAATGACTCACTGGTCCATGTCATCATCATATAACCAATCACAGGCACTTAAGCAACACATCACATAATCCATTTCATCTGACACACCTCAGAATATATTTTTATTGTATGGAGTTTAGCATCGCTTTCAACAATTTTTCTGTCATATCGCAACGGTGTCTACTCGAGACAGTATTTTTAGCACTGTCACACTGGAGTATCATGCCGCAGACACATGGTGTGATACCCAACCCAGTCACATTATACAGACACCGGGCTGACCAGACCTAGAACTCTCCTCTAAATGGTTCGTAATATATCATTAGCGGGCTTTGACTAATGCGAGTAATCCTCCATACAGAGTAATCCTCCTTACAGAGTAATCCTCAATACAGAGTAATCCTCCATACAGAGTAATCCTCCTTCCTCCATACAGAGTAATCCTCCATACAGAGTAATCCTCCATACAGAGTAATCCCCCATACAGAGTAATCCTCCATACAGAGTAATCCTCCAAACAGAGTAATCCCCCATACAGGATAATCCTCCTTACAGTTTTCAGTCTAATATCTTTGATTTAGTATAATGTAACAGAGCAGTGACCATTTGAGTATTTGACTATCAATTGTTCAAATTACGATTATTTACAATGTGTGTTAAATGACACTTCATACAGAGTTTTCAATATACAACACAAAAAAACCGTTTTCTACAACATGTGTGTGTATTTGTGTGTTCTACACCTGACAGATCACAACATCTATATGTGTGTTGTAAAAAGATTTCATGATCTTCCTAGCATCTATCTGTATGGATACTGAACCAGATCTCCTGTTTATATATCATTTCTATGTGTACTGAATCAGATCATATCCCATAAGCATCTTGGCTATAGGGTCACACAAGGACAGCAATTTGAATGGTTTATTCTGACATATCTCTGTGGCATGCGGTATTGAATCTGTCACCCAGAAATTTTCAAACATGTCGTCGCCTTTTGTGAACTTCTCCCAACTCCGTTTTGGGAAAACTGCATGGGTTACAAAAGCACTGATTTTGCTGGCTCCCTTCTCCAGCAAAGCCTGCAAAGGAAAATACGTTTTTTTATTGTAAAATCCCAAATAAACTGGAAACCAGTCCAATGAACATGGATGCCCCCATTACATGTTAGTAAATTTTACCAAACATTCTATTGAAGCCTGTTGAAGAATATTTGTGAGATGTTGTTGATTAATTCAATGGATTTAGAATTGTTGTCAATGATATTATAAAATATCATGCTTACAGGGCCCATGCGACCTGAACTGGATCAACATCAACTAGACTGTGCCACTAATGTGACTACTGGTGATTAGTATATTTAATTATGAAAGATAAAAGGCACAATTACGATGATGTGAGCCTTAGACTAAATTGTGTTGTAGTTTATGCATGGTGTTTAGTGTTGCTTTCAACAATTTTTCAGTCATATCACGATGGTGTCTACTTGAGACAGTATTCTAAGCGCTGTCACACTGGAGTATCATGCCGCAGACACATGGTATGATACCCAACCCAGTCACATTATACTGACACCAGGCGACCAGACCTAGAACTCTCCTCTAAATGCTGAGCGTCAAGCGAGGAAGCTTCTAGTACCATTTTTAAAGTCTTTGGTATGACCCAGCCGGGGATTGAACCCACAACCTTCCGCATGCAAGGCGGACGCTCTACCACTAGACTACGCCGCGGACTAAATTGTGAATGTTTGTGAAGCATAAATGGCTTCCCAGAAACATCATTTTTTTTAATGGGGTTCAACGTCATTTTCAACACATTTCAGGTTATATATGGCATATCCAGTTTTACTGGTGGAGGAAGACCTCAGACTGAGTCAGACTGAGTAGATCACCGTCCTTCCACAAGTAACTGGAAACTTTCTCACATAAAGTTTTTGGAGTGAGCGGGACTCAAACCTAGGACCTTAGCGGTAAGAGGCAAGTGATTTTGAGACGGTGCCTTAGACCACTCGGCCACGGAGGACCCACTATTAAAGATAAAAGGCACAGTTAAGATGATGAGAGCCTTAGACTAAATTGTGAATGTTTGTGAAGCCCAAATGATTTGCCAGTAACATCAATTAGACATATTTCATCACTATGGCAACATGAGAGAAATGTCACTGAAACTTGTGATGCTGCACATAATAGTTACAATACTGTGCCACCAATAAAATGTAAAGACTAGATGCAGCTGTTCTGTAACATGGTTCATTTAGATGACTGCAGCAGAAATGAAAATATCTGTTGTGTTTGAAATGATTTCCTATTTTAATAGCGATGCTAAAGGTTCCTACCCAATGATATTACTTCCCAGCACTGGACCAATATATAGAGATTTACACAAAGTCAGTGCCATTCCTTCAAAGTTTATTAGATTGTGCTTAGAAAATGCCTTGCCATTGTTTTGTTTTCATGCCGAACCTAATAAACTTGGTAGCGAAAGACACTAACCTTGTATTCTATTTATCTTGTTGAATATGCAAGTACATAATTGATCAAACAGAGGATCGAGTTAGCAGAACTTAGTCTCTTACAGTCAAACCTGTATAAGTGGTCACCTCTATTAAGCAGCAACTTGTCTTAAGCAACCACATTCACTATTTCCCATTTCTATGTTTTCAGAGTAAATTAATTTGTATTAAGCAATAAACTGTCTTAAAAGGCCACTTTTGCTCATTCCCTTGACTGGCTGCTTAAGAGTTTTTACTGTATTATTAATAAATAACAATCAAGTCTGTTTATTTGTAATAAATGATAAACCAAAAGAAAATAATATTTGTTTCAACTGCATAACATATTTATCGTACTTCACAAGTTAAAATAAATTTATTGATGTTATAATCTAAATCAATAATAGTTCTGACAATACGTCAGTTTCAGCTGCAACATCTTGGACACTAAAATATATACGAAGAAATCTAAGTAATTATTTTCATTGAATCCAAAGAAAATATTAATTGAACAACAGGCACAAAGTGATTACTTGACCCCTCAATGAGACTTTTGTGCAAGTGAACTAATAAAATAAATCTGATTATATCTCAATACACATATCTGGTATGTGAAACATTCAACTTAAGGATAACTGGGTAGTGACTCTCATCTAAAACTAGAACTTGTGTGGTTGGCCAGAGAACTTAATCAAACATCTTCTACACAATACTGGTTCTATCCAGGAGGAAAAACATCAAATATGCATGTACAAGAAATACAAGTAATTTTACATTTGCTTATAATAAACTCTTGAACCCCACCTTTCCGCACTGCTGCAGTGTTCCGCCAGATTGGACAAGATCATCGACAATCACCACGTGTTTGCCATCTGGATTTCCTGAAATAGAATTAATAGTTTCTCTATACCAGCTGGATAAGACAGTGATTACAAGTATGGAATTTCTAGTTTTAAGGTAGTTTGCTGCGTTCCTATCAGATTTTTTGACATCTGTCGTAAATTATCAAAAATCTGTACACTTATACTATGAATTATCAAATTTTGTTTTAGCTTTGTTTTTTTAATATAGTCCCGCAAAATCTCGTTAACAGCACCCCCTAGCAGTACGTGTTTTTCGGACGATTTACACTGTTTTTTTCCTTATAAAATGGTCAATATTAATTATAAAACTATTCTTAAAAACATTTTTAAATTACTGACTTTATTTCCTGTGCTAAGATTATTATACAGATGAATCATCATGTATGCAACCTTTTCATCTTATCATTTCACAAGAGTTGATTAAAAGGCAAGTTTAAAAACAATGATTTTTAAAAGTTCACGCTTGATTGTGCAAAAATGCTCTGGTACAAGTTCTTGAATTTTATATATGTTAAAATTTATTCTTTTCACTCAATATGACTGAATAAAAAGAGGGGGTGTTCACGCTAGTTTTTTCATAAATATGAATTCAATTTAAAAATGAAACATGTAAAAACACTGCTATTTCGGACGACTGGTAATGTATGAGAAAAGGACAGTTTACTGGAGATGAATGAGAAAAGGACATAGTTTACTGCTGATGTATGAGAAAAGGACATAGTTTACTGGAGATGAATGAGAAAAGGACATAGTTTACTGTTGATGTATGAGAAAAGGACATAGTTTACTGTTGATGTATGAAAAAAGGACATAGTTTACTGGAGATGTATGAGAAAAGGACATAGTTTACTGGAGATGTATGAGAAAAGGACATAGTTTACTGGAGATGAATGAGAAAAGGACATAGTTTACTGTTGATGTATGAGAAAAGGACATAGTTTACTGTTGATGTATGAAAAAAGGACATACTTTACTGGAGATGAATGAGAAAAGAACATAATTTACTGGAGATGTATGAGAAAAGGACATAGTTTACTGTTGATGTATGATAAAAGGACATAGTTTACTGGAGATGAATGAGAAAAGGACATAGTTTACAGGAGATGTATGATAAAAGGACATAGTTTACTTGAGATGTATGAGAAAAGGACATAGTTTACTGTTGATGTATGATAAAAGGACATAGTTTACTTGAGATGTATGAGAAAAGAACAAATTTTACCATTGATGTATGAGAAAAGGATATGGTTTACAGGAGATGTATGAGAAAAGGACATAGTTTACTGGAGATGTATGAGAAAAGGACATAGTTTACAGGAGATGTATGAGAAAAGGACATAGTTTACTGGAGATGTATGATAAAAGGACATAGTTTACTGTTGATGTATGAGAAAAGGACAAAGTTTACAGGAGATGTATGAGAAAAGGACATAGTTTACTGGAGATGTATGAAAAAAGGACAAAGTTTACTGGAGATGTATGAGAAAAGGACATAGTTAACTGGAGATGTATGAGAAAAAGGACATAGTTTACTGGAGATGTATGAGAAAAAGGACATAGTTTACTGGAGATGTATGACAAAAGGACATAGTTTACTGGAGATGTATGACAAAAGGACATAGCACTAGAGATGTTTGATAAATGACAAATAAGACCTCGCTAGATGAATGCTTTAAGAACAGAAATTAGAAAGAAGAGCTTCTTCACTAGAGAAAAGTGATTAACTGATAGAACAAACACACTGGAGGAGTGGATAGGGTGTATGTTTACTCATTTCAAGTGTGCAATAAAATAAATATTTTCTTAGCAACAAGACAAATATTACTGTTTGGAAAAAAATCCTCAATAAGGTATTACCATCTTTGACTTTGACAATTCTCTTGTTTCCGTCCCTGATTTTCACACAGGTAATTGTATCAAACTGTGGAAAGAACTGGTGGAACCGTTTGAATGCTCCGTCATCAGGGAACGCTATAGCAATCTGGGTCTTGTCCGGATGCTTGTGTAAGGTGGTCAGTAACAGTGGAATGGCCGACTCCAGTCTGAAAATTATATAATGACATATCAATTTAAGCCATACATGAACGTACTTTTAATTCTTTGATAATTCTTTTATAACAAATTAAGTTTTAAACATATTTTATTTCAACATGAAATGAAGTTCTTTCAATGATAGGTTTGGCCCATCCCCTACAATATTTTGCACTGTTTATCATTAAAGTTCACACAAATTTAAAGTGTTAACAGTAAATACAAATGGATATATTTGGATCCCAATTTTTTTTAAAAAAGATATATAATAAGAATATAATTTTCAAGAGTTTTACAAACAATATGATTTATGTAGTTTTCTAAGGATTACGTAACACCTGACCTCCAAAAGACTGTACAACAAAGATACATACTTCATGTACATCCTGTTTTTTGACAGTGCAGATACATGTATTCTCTTTCATATGTTTGATCCATTCACTCATCTCTGTTGTTCTTGTACGATTATTTCATTTAATTTATTAACCATTTATTACATACATTGATTTTTACTGTACTCACTCACCCAGTAACTCACTTGCTCATTCACAAAAATCCCAAACACTACCCCACTCACAAAAATCCCACTCACTCACTCACTCACTCACTCACTCACTCACTCACTCACTCACTCACTCACTCACTCACTCACTCACTCACTCACTCACTCACTCACTCACTCACTCACTCACTCACTCACTCACTCACTCACTCACTCACTCACTCACTCACTCACTCACTCACTCACTCACTCACTCACTCACTCACTCACTCACTCACTCACTTAACCACTTACTTACTCGCTCAACCACTCACTCTCTCACTCACTCACTATTCACTTAACCACTTACTCACTCAACCAACCAACCAACCAACCAACCAATCACACACTCACTCATTGACAAGTAAAGCATTAGTTTATTATGAAATTATTAATATTTATTTTATTTTATTCACTACGTCTACCTTGGTATAACATTATCAGAGAAGTAGAATCTCTCCTGTAGTGCATGTATGTCATAGATACATATCTGTGCTGGTCCCCGCGCGGTCAGTGGTATACCAGACATCATGATGGCCAAAGTCTAAAACAAAACAGTAACATGATAAACTGAGAGGTAAGTAATCTTGAAATGGCGCCTGACATATCTACAGTGTTAAACTAAATATGGACAACAGTACTGTTTAACCCTTTACTCCACTGATACACGTTTTTTCCGCACCAATCACAGAAGGCCTTTGAAAACAGCGCAGGAAGAGTTCAGATTGCTCGTAACGAGCAATCTGAACACTTCCTGCACTGTTTTCCACTCTGTCAGTTAATATAAACATAATTCACCCAATAATTCAAAAGCCTTCTATATTAGGTGTCCAAAGGTATCTATATTAGAGGTGTCCAAAGGCATGTATATGAAGTAAAGGGTTGATAGTCTGTGTGGTTTATAGGACAATATCCCACTGTAGGATCATAGTAATTCTCTTAATGTACATTTTATCACTGTTGTCAAATTAGTTTTAGTGGTTACAATTTAATGATCATTTTTTTGCAAATGTGGTGGCATAAAAAACATAACATTGATTACTGACAACAGTAAATAGACTACACTACTCTCTACATGTTCTAGTATTGACAATCAAATATGAAGGTATGGCAATACTAGCTATCCTTTTTTTATTAATCATGGGTTTAACACCATTTTCAATACATGACAAGTTATATATATTCAGTTTTATTGGTGGAGGAAGACCTAAGAAAATATACAGTTTTATTGGTGGAGGAAGACCTGGGACTAAATACAGTTTTATTGGTGGACGAAGACCTCTGAATAAATCCAGTTGTATTGGTGGAGGAAGACCTAGGAACAAATCCAGTTTTATTGGTGGAGGAAGACCTAAGACTAAATACAGTTTTATTGGTGGAGGAAGACCTAGGAACAAATACAGTTTTATTGGTGGAGGAAGACCTAAGAAAATATACAGTTTTATTGGTGGAGGAAGACCTAGGAATAAATCCAGTTTTATTGGTGGAGGAAGACCTAGGAATAAATCCAGTTTAATTGGTGTAGGAAGACTTAGGAATAAACCCAGTTTTATTGGTGAAGAAGACCTAGGACTAAATACAATTTTATTGGTGGAGGAAGACCTCTGAATAAATCCAGTTGTATTGGTGGAGGAATACCTAGGAATAAATCCAGTTTTATTGGTGGAGGAAGACCTAGGAATAAATCTAATTGTAACCACTGATCTTCTGCATACTTTCCTATATGAATTATTTTGTTACCCAGCTAAGCTTGAACTGATGACCTAAGCTGTAAGAGATATGCTGCGACATCAGACACCAGAACTTTCAATCACTCTCTACCCCCTCTAAATCGGGAGAAACTCGTTGGACTTCCATGTTATATGTATCACAATGTATATAGAATGTATTTAGTGCCCATTAAAAATAACTTATTATATTATTAACTTTACCTTTTTATCAAGTTACATTAAAAGTTTCATTTTTTCAGTGCTGTGGATTAAGCGTAGACCACGAATGTTAGAAATGGGTCTGATCGCATGCGTGATCCATTAGTCTCTCTAAAACAAGACATGACTGGTTATACCAAAGAAATAAATAATGATTAAATCATTACTTTGCAATTTAGCTTAAATTAAAGGAATGAGAATAGACCATAAAAGTTCAATTTAGAAGAACAACAATTTTACATCTGTAAAGACACCATTTTGTTTATTGTGCGACACAGGAACTATTCATGTATGAATTACATAATGGCACGTATGCATGGCATTATGTTCTTCATTGTTTTTATATGGTGAAACAAAAGAATGATTATTACTTTGATGGGTAACATCAAACATAGAAGTATTATTGTAAAAATAAGATAATCTATTTACTGACACGGGCAGACATATGAATATTGAAAGAAGCCAGAGGAAATGTTCATTAATGTAACTTAGACAATAGTGAAGATGAATTTATTCTGGGAAGTCCTTTCTACATGACATAAGGAAGGCATACATTCCAAAAATTATCACAATGAACAAAGTATGTTTAAACTGATTAATCTTCTGAATACAAATAAAAAATCATTGTTAACAAAACTAGCAATTTACTGCCAAAAAGGATTTAAACAGTATGCCCATTCTGCTCTAAGACTTAATGTTTCTTTTATGTATCTAATGTTTATATCTAATGTTTATATATATGTATCTTATGTTTATATCTAATGTTTATATATACATGTATCATTCTATTGTTTATATATACATGTATCTATTGTTTATATATACATGTATCATTCTATTGTTTATATATACAAATGTATCTTTTGTTTGTATATACATGTATCTAATGTTTATATCTAATGTTTATATATACATGTATCTAATGTTTATATCTAATGTTTATATATATACATGTATCTATTGTTTATATCTATTGTGAATATCTGTTGTTTATATCTATTGTTTATATCTATTGTTTATATATACATGTATCTATTGTTTATATCTAATGTTTATATATACATGTATCTAATGTTTATATATACATGTATCTATTGTTTATATATACATGTATCTATTGTTTATATCTATTGTTTATATCTATTGTTTATATCTATTGTTTATATAATACTGTCTATCCTCGTCATGTTAACAATGATCACTCTCCCCATACCAAATCCATTCACTATACATGTACATGTTTATGTGTTATGTTGTTGTTTTTTTTGTTTGGTGTATGTAATGATTTTTTGTATTTAATACAGCAATAAACTGTACTTTTATTATGTATATAATTATATCCTGAAGTCAAAAATAAAACATGTTCTGTTGTGATCTCTAGCTTTCTACTGGAAATACAGGCAAACCTGTCTTAAGTAGCCAGTAAATGGACGGAGCAAACATGACCTTTTAATACAGGTTTAATTGCTCTAAAAAGCATAGAAATGGGAAATAACAAATGTGACTACTTAGGCTTAAGACAAGTGGCTGCTAAATGGAGGTGACTGCTAAATGGAAGTGACCGCTAACACAGGTGCGACTGTACATTATTAACAAGGGAATGACATTACAACAGTTCCTACGCCTGCCCTGGAGAAATACAACTTATTTAATTCTACTAAATAAAAATGGATGGAACTAAAGGGTCATAACTCTGAGACAAATAAATGAACCATAACACAAAGAAAATATGCCATTCTCCGCTTGGTAGTGATACATCCAAGCAAATTTCATGAAATTCAAATGCAAGTTATACAGAAATAGCCTGGACAAGGAATTTGGGATGCACAGGGGGGATTAACGGACGGACAGAAGAAGCGGCAACTGAAATTTTTCGAGAAGCATAATAAACACCAAATTGATCAGCAAAACTGTAAATACAGGACTGGAAAAGCTATGTGATTTTAATAAGCCCTCATTACGAGAAATATTTCTCCAGAAAAGGTAGTGTCAGATACATAAATTTCTACACAAATCATTTACCTTTGCTATTTTCTCCTAAAATGTTAGAAACATAGATGCTGTTTATTGGATGGTACCAAAATACTGGTAAGTAAATACCATAAGTGAGGCAGTAGCGTAATGGATAAAACGTTAGCCTTTATTGCCAAATATTATAGGTTTAATCACCAGCTTGACCGATGTCTCTAACAAAAAACCCACTATTATTGGATTTACCCAGGAAGCGGATTCTAGAGCGGTTCAATATAAGCATTGAACTTTCATTGCAATCAAGCTAAAATAAATTAGTACCATATAAACTAAATACTAGTAAGTTATATTCTTTTTACACATGCAATGTACATCATCAATACTTAAACCAGACATTAGATTAAAATTGTACTGGATCCTGTACCACCATCATATTTCAGTATATATTTAAATACTTAAAAACATCAATTTAAGAAAAACAGCCAGGTCATCATGATTTCAGACTGGTTCTAGTAAAACTACATATGTTTTCATTGAAACTGATTGTTTAATTTATAAATAACCAGCCAAAATTTAAGTTAAATTTTCAAGTATTTAAGTAAATGTTTGTGAAACAGAAGTCAGGTTGTAATTCACTAATCTATTTCCCTTAAGTTCCTGTACAAATGTAACAACCCAACAAAATACTAGACATAGACTTGTGATTCACTTATCTATTTACCTTAAGTTCCTGTACAAATGTAACAACCCTTAAAACAAAATACTAGACATACATGTAGACTTGCTACAATCGTGAAACATTGGGTATTTCCGTATCCTCCGTAAAATACACCTTGTGTATAGATCCAGAATACACCAACTCTATTCGCCTGTATTACATGTCTGTAATCATTTGCATGAAAGTAACAAATTATGTATCCGTCATTAAGTTGAATATGTGGCGTTATTATATTGATTTTTTTATTTATACGCTCGAAATGGGTCATGTTTATATCCATATTTTTCTTCCTCCCAGATAGTCAATAAAAGTCTCTGGCACAACTTCCACAAAGGTGGCATAATGGGGGCCACAATTTTATTTTATCATGTGACTGAAAGTATTTCCAAAATGGCGCCTTATTATGTCAGAGGTCTATTGCGTAGCATAAAGGACGTGGTGATCAGATTGAAACTTGCTAATAACACACTCTTGTATACTAGAAAGAAAAGAATTCTATCATTTAAAACACATAAAAAGACAAGGAAACAAGCATGGATTTTCTGTTGACTGTCAACATGGTTAACAAGATATCAGTCGAACCAGTAGATGCTTCCTGAACAAGTGCTTGATTGACTATCAAAGGGACATAGTTCTGTAAAAAAAAATCAAACCACAACACAAAGACAAACTGCACATCTCCCCTTGGTAGCGAAACATCCTAGCAAGTTTCATCAATCTCCAAATAGAAGTTCTAGAGAAATAGTGTGGACAATGATTTGGTAATTGATCGAATCAAAGATCCATAACTCTGTGAAAATATAATCAAACCAAAACAAGAAGATAATTAATTATGTATCTCTTCCCTTGTAGTTGTGCATCCTAGCAAGTTTCATATATCTTCAACTAGAAAATGCAAATAAAGATTTGGAAAATTACTAATAGTTGGAATCAATGTTCAAATCGTTGAACCGAAACACACCGGCAATATGCACGTCTCCCCTTAGTAGTGGTGCATCCTAGCAAGTCTCATAAAGTTTCAACCAAATGTTGTAAAGAAATAGTGTGCATAAGAATTTGGTGACAGACCGACGAGGTGGCAAAAATATTTTGGGAAGCAAATAAAATTTCCAAAATCTCATCTGGGCTAAATATTGCATAAAGAGTATTAAGTAAGATTTGTAATATACTGATATCACCTTATTTCACCTCAAGCTCGATTAACAATCCAATAGGCAAAATTTTCTGCCATTCTTTGCTTTCGTAACCTTTGACTTCTATGCACAGCTTGCTTCTGTAAATGGGCATGGCTAGTGCCATTTACAATTAGCAGTCCTACACCTAACATGTCATAAACTGATCTGTCTCCCTGACAGGAAATTCCATTGTATCTGACAAAAATGGGGGAGGGGAAATCAATGAAAATTGTATATACATTGTATGTTTAAAACAATTTACAGGTCAACATCCTTCTTCTTCCATGTTTTAAACTGTTAAACATAGTCTAGAGCAAACTGTGTACCTTTGCTGTGGCAATTTGTCCCTCTGTGTCCACCCTCTCCATTGTCCCTGTAGGGAAATACGGCAGTATGAAATGGAATGATCTGGCCAAGTACCTGTAAGCATAATTCACATATTACATACGAGTACAGTATTACAAAAGATCTGTCATTAATGCAAGACACATCAACTTACGTGATCAACTGGTACAATAGCTGACCTTGGGTTGATGGTTGGATCCCCAGCTAGCACGATGTTTTATGTCCTTAAGGCAATAATAAATTAATTGCTTATTATCATCCCTGCCCACCCCTAATATTCATGCCACCGATCCTTTTTATTTTCATAAAAAAAAAAAAATTAAGAATAAACAAGAGGCCTAAGAGGGCCTGAGGACGCTCTACTGACTCATAGTGGCCATAGCACTTTTTGAAGTTCTCCTATGCAATAGAAACATCGAGGCGGGGTCATTTTTAACCCTAGGGACACCATTTGAACAAATCTAACAAAACTATAGTTGGTCATCATTACTACATTAACATTTTGAAAATCTGTTGGGCTGTTCATGAGAATAAGATTTTTTAAGTTTTGGACTATTTTTAGTAATGGCGGCCATCTTGAATTTCAGATAGGAAAAAAAATCTTCTATATAGTCTCCTATGCAATAGAAACATCCATGGGGGGGTTCATGTTAAATTGGCCTAGTGGTTTCAGAATATATGAAAGAAAAAGAGAATTTTCTGTTTTCCCGTAGTATCTCTATGTAAAATTCTAAGTCCCCTTACAGGGCCCCTATAAATTTTAGCTCCTAAATTCTTATCTGCAATCAAACCCCTACACATAGGGATAATTTATGCTAAATATGAACAAATCTGACATACAGTTCTTAAGAAAACGATTTTAGTAATTCCCAATTTTTACCCTTTTGGGGCCCCTCCTGACCCCTTAAGACAGTGGAACCCAGTCATTTTTACAAATCTGAACCTCTTTCACCAAAGAATGCATCTGTGAAGATATAGGCAAAATCATTTTCATCTAAAAAAAAATCAAAAAAAATATTATAATGACATGACATTGTGTCCCCTAATTGAACACTCGGGGCGGGGTCATATTTAACCCTAGGGACACCATTTGAACAAATCTAACAAAACTATAGTTGGTCATCATTACTACATAAACATTTTGAAAATCTGTAGGGCCCTTCATGAGAAGAAGATTTTTTAAGTTTTTGACTATTTTTAGTAATGGCGGCCATCTTGAATTTCAGATTGGAAAAATAAATCTTCTGTATAGTCTCCTATGCAACAGAAACATCCATGTGAAGTTCCAGTTTAATTGGCCTAGTGGTTTCAGAAAAAGTGCTGCTAACAGATGACAGACAACAGACCACAGACGTCAGACGACAGACAACGGACAATGCGCCATCGCATAAGCACTTCTGGCCTTTGGCCAGTAGAGTTAAAAATAAATAATAAAATACTCCCTCCCTCCCCATTTTTAAGAAAAATTTGGATGATAGTCTAGCAATTAATTTATAATGGCCTAAGCAAGTCTGAATTTGAATATATAGTGCCATTTTCATGCCATCAACGGCTAACAGACTATAAGTTAACCTAGCCATCACAGACCACAGACCACAGATGTCAGACGACAGACAACGGACAATGCGCCATCGCATAAGCACTTCTGGCCTTTGGCCAGTAGAGTTAAAAATAAATAATAAAATACTCCCTCCCTCCCCATTTTTAAGAAAAATTTGGATGATAGTCTAGCAATTAATTTATAATGGCCTAAGTAAGTCTGAATTTGAATATATAGTGCCATTTTCATGCCATCAACGGCTAATAGACTATAAGTTAACCTAGCCATCTTTCCTGGAATATCAGAAGATTAACTATTACTCAAGCACATCCCATCTCTGTATGTAAAGGATAACATTATAACTTGACTCAGCGGTGAGTGACGAATTATAGTGATACACAATGCCGTATATCAATCATCACAGAGACTGAGACCAGGGATTGAACTTATGACCTCTGAATTGAGAGTCGACATGGCCTTATATTTCAGTAAGACATTATATTTATCTTCAAAAACTTAGTGCTGGCTCTATCCAGTAAGGGACTGCAGCATATTCTCCTGGTAGAGTGTTCACTTCACATGCAGAAGTTCATGGGTCCGTTTCCTGACCAGGTCATATCAGTCTTGAAGAATGGTACTAGCAGCTTTCTCGCTTGGCGCTCAGCATTTAGAGGACAGTTCCAGGTCTTGTCTGCCAGGTGTCAGAATAATGTGACTGGGTGGGGTATCATACCATGTGTCTGTGGCAAAGATACTCCTGTGTGGTAGCACTTAGAATACAGTCTCAGGTAGACACTGTCACGATATGATTGAAAAATTATTGAAAAGGATGCTAAACACCATACAACAACAACATCAAATGCTTAATGCTGGTTCTATCCGGTAAGATCCTTGAGGGTGATTGTTTTATGTTGTAAGGACTTTTTTCATACCGGTAATCAACATTAAACAAAATAACTCAATAATTTAAACCTAAACCTTGCCACTAGCCTATAGAAACATTTCTTTAGTGAAATGTATGACCAGTAGTAGAGCAATGAATCCAGGATCAGAGGATTAGGGGTCGATCCTCCCCCAAAGCCATGTGTAGTGTCCTTGAGCAAGACCCTATTTCAACATATGTTCAGTACTGGAGTAGTCCTACCAAGGATGACTTAAATTGAGCATGATTTGTATAAGTTGTAAAAACTTGTTTCAAAAGCAAGTACAATAAATAATTTTAAACATGACATTTCTTTGAATAATTAAAATAAAATCCAGTTTTAATCTGTAGTTTTATAGTAACTATAAATGGTAATAAATAATTTGTAATCTACATGTATACATATAAAACTTTTGACTTCAATCTTTAATTTACAAACCTGACTTTCAGATGTGACCATTTCTTTGTCTGGAACTTTTAATGTGAATTAATTATGGAGTACAAGTCATGACGTAATTTCATATCCCAGGTTTACAGTAATAACCAAAACAAAATGTGACACTTAGAAATGTCTTTTTTTTAATTTTTCATCTTAAGGGCTGGTGACCTTGACATTACACTTATGAACCTGAAATTTAAATCTCATAGTCATAGATATTCTCATAGATACAGATATTTCTGTGAAGTTACTGGAATAGTTTTTAAGACATATTTATGACTAACATATGCCTGACCTTCGAATGTCAACTTGACATTGAAATATTTAACCTAAAATATGCAAACCAGTATTATCTCCCTTGAATACTCCAGACAGAAGAAAGAGGGAGACATGAAAATTTTTATCTATCGCAGAACTAATATCTCCCTCATCAGGTCTATTAACCATCAATGAAAAGGGAGGGAATTCTATGCCTGTCCTACAATTCATAGCAATTGACACTTACTAAACTGTGACATCATGCAAACTTTCAGTTGAAGCAGCTGACCAATCAACATGCTCAAATGGGGCTTTCGCAACATTGCTAATTAACGGACCCAATGGGGGAGAGCTCCATACTACAGATATGAAACTTAATTTCCCCATTTCTTCTTTTTTTCAGGGCTTTATATTGTAGTTATTTATCTATTCTTATCATGTGTTAAATTGTCAGTATTTTAGAAATTCTGTGTCATTTTAGAATTGATGGATCAAATCTCATCATGGTTGAATTGTTGACATATGATTTCTCTGGAGATTGATAAGTACCAAAAAATCATCAAATTCAGAAAGAAACAACCCGGTCAATGTATGATAATATTTATGAAATTGCAAATCTTGAACCAGTGAAGAGCTTGTGCCCAGACAACTGCTGCAGATTTTGTTTTTTAAAGTGTGTTTTGGTCAAAAATGTTACAATGCACCCGATGGGAAATATAATAGCGATGTGACACATTTAATCTCAAAAATTTCTGCTGATGTTAATGCAATCTCTCACAGCTGATTTACAAGAACATTCTAATTTTCTAAATTTGACCCACAGAAATTTTCACACTTCTTTTCTTCTTTTTTTTTGTTATATAATTAACGATAGATTGAACATAAATTTGGAGAAAAAAAATGAACAAAAAAGAAAGTCAGACGGGGTAGGGGGACTAACCATGGTCCGTTACTCCTGCCTGTGACAAAAATGACCATGAAGCCTTCAAGTACAACCCTAAATGTCACATGCACTTTACTATAGTGATGATTGATGGAATTGACAGGCTATCAGTCATACAAGCTGATAATCCAATATTAAATCTTAAGGTTAATCCATCTTAGGCATTCAACAGTGTTACAGTATTATAATGTTAGAGACACAATTCATTACTAATAAGTTGGTGGAGGAAGACCAAGGACTGAATCTGAGTAGAACCACTGTACTTTTGCAAGTAACTAGCCAACTGTCCACATCTTTGTGCACTATAATTTAATATATTATTACTTTATGTGTTTATATTACTCCCTAGTTATAGCAAAAAAAATAGTATTTCTTAATATTAATTAGTTTAAACTTATTTATTTGACTTTGATTGTGAAACAAGCTCTTGTAACTTAGTTAAATCACATTAGAACCAGTACTAAGCATATGCAGAAAAGTGTCTTGCTGAAGGACACCACACATAGCCGTGGCGGAGTATTGAACCTATGACACTCCAATCATGGAATCAGTGCTAGACTACAACTGGACCACGCGCTCCACACATTAATTAATATTAATTGAATTTTTCTTTTCCTTTCTTGTATTAAAATGATTCCTTATTGTTTAACTGTAATTTCAATAAATGTACCCTATCTAAAAAATAATTTCTTGCCTTTTCCCTTCAACTAATGAGATGCTGTTTAATTAGATTTTTGAAAGTTTTGTATTGTATGGTGTTAAGAATCATTTTCAACAATTTTTCGATGGTGCCTGCTCAAGATTATAATCTAAGGATTTCAACACTGGAGTATCATGCCACAGTCACATGGTATGATACGACACCCAGTCACATTATACTGCTACACTGGAGTATCATGCCATAGACACATGGTATGATACGACACTCAGTCACATTATACTGCTACACTGGAGTATCATGCCACAGACACATGGTATGATACGACACTCAGTCACATTATACTGCTACACTGGAGTATCATGCCACAGTCACATGGTATGATACGACACTCAGACACATTATACTGCTACACTGGAGTATCATGCCACAGTCACATGGTATGATACGACACTCAGTCACATTATACTGCTACACTGGAGTATCATGCCACAGACACATGGTATGATACGACACTCAGACACATTATACTGCTACACTGGAGTATCATGCCACAGACACATGATATGATACCCCACCCAGTCACATTATACAGCTACACTGGAGTATCATGCCAGACACATGGTATGATACGACACTTGGTCACATTATACTGCTACACTGGAGTATCATGCCACAGACACATGGTATGATACGACACTCAGTCACATTATACTGCTACACTGGAGTATCATGCCACAGACACATGGTATGATACGACACCCAGTCACATTATACTGCTACACTGGAGTATCATGCCACAGACACATGGTATGATACGACACTTGGTCACATTATACTGCTACACTGGAGTATCATGCCACAGACACATGGTATGATATGACACCCAGTCACATTATACTGCCACACTGGAGTATCATGCCACAAACACATGGTATGATACGACACCCAGTCACATTATACTGCCACACTGGAGTATTATGCCACAGACACATGGTATGATATGACACTCAGACACATTATACTGCTACACTGGAGTATCATGCCACAGACACATGGTATGATACAACAATCAGTCACATTATACTTCTACACTGGAGTATCATGCCACAGACACATGGTATGATACGACACCCAGTCACATTATACTGCTACACTGGAGTATCATGCCACAGACACATGGTATGATACGACACTCAGACACATTATACTGCTACACTGGAGTATCATGCCGCAGACACATGGTTTGATACAACAATCAGTCACATTATACTTCTACACTGGAGTATCATGCCACAGTCACATGGTATGATACAACAATCAGTCACATTATACTTCTACACTGGAGTATCATGTCACAGTCACATGGTATGATACAACAATCAGTCACATTATACTGCTACACTGGAGTATCATGTCACAGACACATGGTATGATACGACACTCAGTCACATTATACTGCTACACTGGACTATCATGCCACAGACACATGGTATGATACAACAATCAGTCACATTATACTGCTACACTGGAGTACCATGCCACAGTCACATGGTATGATACATGTACTCCACCCAGACAAACTATACAGACACCAGAAAAACCAGACCTACAATCACCCATTTAATACTGAGTGTCAAGCAACGAAGTTTCAAGTATTTAGTATGACTTTGTACTAATAAAATTGAATTAAAGGCACATAAGTTTTATGAACTTTCAAATGTACTGAAAATTGCAAGCCACTTTTGTTTTCAATTAACCCTTTGCTCCATAAGCATTTTTTTTGGACTCTTCCAAATTGAAAGCATTAATTCACCACGTATCAGCAATGGGTGAATTATGTTTATATTAACTGATAGAGTGGAAAACAGTGCAGGAGGTGTTCAGATTGCTTGTTATGAGCAATCTGAACTCTTCATGCACTGTTTTCAGAGGCCTTCTGTTATTGGTGCGGGAAAACCCATATCTATGGAGTAAAGGGTTAAAACAGATTGGGACCTTTATTGATATGTATTAATACATAATATATAACTGCAACGGTTAAATTTATGAAAAATACAAAAATATGGAAAATAAATTCTGACCTACCTTGGAAACATGTACAGTACAGATAACTGTTCAAATATCACACTAGGATCATGAAAACTTCCTAGGAAAATCACTGAAATAGAAGAAAAAAAGTAATGGTTGACGTGGATGTCCCAACATATTATACTGTAATATTGCATTGTTAATATTTATCTTTGAAAGTCAAAATTAAATTTCATAATAATGTACCATTCATAATTTGGGGGTAGTTTAAACTTTTTTTATTTTACTTTGATTGTGAAAAAGAATTTATACAACTTATACAAATCATGCTCGAAGTCTTCTTGTGTAGAACCAGCACTCGGTTCAATACTCTACCACTTTTTTTTTTTTTTTTTTTTTTTTGAACTTATTTATTTTACTTCGATTGGGAAACAAGTTCCTTCAACTTAGACAAATAACGCTCAAAGTCTTCCTGGGTAGTACCAGTACAAAGCATATGCGGAAAAAGTGACTTGCTCAAGGACACCACACATAGCCGTAGCGGAGGATCGAACCCAGGACCCTCTGATCATGGGTTCGGTGCTCTACCACTGGACCATGTGCTATTATAATTTAGGGTTGGATCGACCATCACAGTCATAATGTAATAACTCTGGTTAATAGTTGAAAGGCATCATATAAATCTTAAATCATATAAAAGAAAAAAATAGAAAAGAAATACATTTTTTAACTCCAAATTAAATATTCATTTGGTCATATTTACTGTATGTGGATTTAATATACTGTATGGTATTACCATAATGAGATTCCAGGGTTTTTTACAAGAAGGAATGCAAGCACCTTGGTTAGAAGTGCAAGACCTAGGGTAAGAGCGTGTAAACACCTTCAACACATTTTCAAGTGCTGTGTAAGGCACTCATTGAAATATATTTAACTAGTAAAACTTGTATTTATCAGTTAAAGTCATCATATTTAGTATGTTTCATTTTAGGCATTAAAATGAGAAAAGATATGCAAAGAAAAATAATGATTTAGAGGAAAATAAGCTTTTGCAAAATTTTGTTACAAAATTCAAACGCTAGGGAAATACCATTTCTGGTGGTCAAGTGCTGGGGTGCCCCTGTGCTTAAATGGCCTATGGAGAAGCCTGGATTCCGTTTATCCATTTTAAAATAATTTAAGACATTTTTAGATTTTTTCCCTTGATAAACTACTTTAAATATAAAATTTCAGATAGTGCACTTGTAGTACATGGAAATTCTCATCATGGTTAAAATATACATTGATAGGAGGAGGACGGTAATGAATCTGGGATAATGACTAAATAAGTATCCTCTCTTTAAACTGTTGTCATAGTTACCATCTTTGCCAGCCATAAAATGAACATCTTGAATAAACAGGTTAGGGAATCCATCCTGAAATTTGTCCCATGTGATTGTTTTTCTAAAAATAACATCTCTACGACCGGCAGGAGTAAGACATGGTCCTGACAATGACCTGTGAAACTGGAATATAAAACAATCCATTACAGTAAATTGTCACTTGTTCATTTTCAGCTAAAAAGAGAAGAAAAAAAAATATATTGTCTGTTGAACAAACCAAAGTGTTATATGTCAGTTAATTTATACTAATTTAAATGTTACATTAGCTGAGTCAATTGCAAAGAAAGATTAAAGCTCATGAAGAGAGAAGGAGTGTCGGCCACTTACCAAATATAGGAAGCTACGCCACTGAACATCATTAAATTGACAGCAGTCGCCCATCCAAGTACTAATCAATAGCTTCAAATACAGTCGGTGTATAGATTTTCTATTTTATTACAAAATAATTTAATATGTAAGTATTCATTTGTCAGTTTATGACAAAATAGAAACGAAAGTAAAAACCGAAATTTGAATATGTTATAGAACAACTGAAAAATTACACTGACAGAAGAACCAACCTGTGCCCGTTTGTCTAAGTTTTCCGGTAATAGACTGTGAGCGGGCTGTTTTGTTGCTGTAGGTTGGCATCGATCGACGATCTGCTGGGCTAACCCTTCCATACTTGGGTGAGCGTACAGCAACACGGCATCTCCAGTGTCGGACATCGTTTACAGCACAGAACCGTTGTAAAATATAGATGGGTTCCGTATTTTTCTTTTCTTACAGAAAGTTCAAATGTACCCGATAATGATGATCAAAATAAACACATCTCCGTTGTGCATATGACGAGAGGCTCTACAACGTACTTATCCAGATCCAGATCTGACCTGCATACATAATTTCCGTAATTTGTTTACATGTTGCAATCGCCTCTTTATTAGAGAGTAACCCAATATGAGCGGAACGGAGCAAATTGGAAATGACCTGTATTTTTCATAGGCAATGCAGTAGCTACACTGAGGCAAACGGAGGCACTTGCCTCCTGTCAACTTTGTGGAGCTTCAAATATTTATTTGTGTTTTTTGTAAAAAGAATAAATGTATCTTCAAAATATGAAATAAGTTTCTTCAACCAGCAACGTTTAATTTTCTCATTTTGTTTTATTCTCAATGGATACCACCAGTATTATGTAAATATCAGTTAGATGAAAAATTGCGTTTTCAATAATGTGTAGATAGACGTCGGCTATTTGCACGCCTGTCTTCATTTTCCTAAATTTTCTGCAGACAAAAGGCAAAATTTGACGTACATGTATTTCTATTTTTTTGCCGACAAAATGCAACAAGAGGACAAAAAATGCCTGCACACACGGTCGTTATGTGTTTGCCGTTTTTTTTTCTTCCCTCTAAAAATTGATGGAAATAATGTACATGTATCTCAAAAATCGTAAGTAAATCGGTCACTAACCACTTATATCCGAACACTTTGCTATAAATCTTAAAATATAAATTTATTATTTTAAAGGGACACATTGCAATTTTAATACAGTTTTACTTAAAGCAATTTCTAAAATTACTTAGGCAAAAAATATAACCGTTTCTGGTTAGCCCCTGAAAAAAGTGGTGTAGACCAAATATGATTGTATTTTCTTTTCTTTCTCTCCCGAGGTACGAATAATTCTCAGAGCAAGCCGATCATTGGTTGTAATTGTATGTTAACCAATTTAAATTACTGTGATAAATATATTGAAGATTCACTGTGCTGTTCTGAATACTAGTAATAAAGATAACCCGGCATTTGTCCATCTGTCTCTCTTGGCGGCCATGTTTGATATCGTACAGCACACACATTAGAAAATTCAAAATACACATTATGTTATGTATAATGCAGTGTCTGTGTAACAGAAATGATCAGAAGAAGAAAAAATAAAAATAAGAAAATAATGTTTTTGATTTTTTTTAATTTGGGAAAAATTTAGGGTCGGCAGCAAAGATTAAGGATGGTCAGCCAACCGGAAAAAATGTTTTTTTGCCTTATCAAATATACAAAATTAAAAGAAATATCATTTTATATTTTTAAACATTTTCTCTGATAAATCCAAACTAACATGACTTTACTTGTTTAAATTACAATCTTCGGATCCTCAGCCGGCCAAAATCTCCGTGATTATTTATATACTGCATTGCATCTCATTGTCATTCGTCTCTCACTACTGATTCCAAGCGAACATTTATCTTGTGGAGATGACTGCAATTGAATACTGGTTAACCTTTTGAAATCCTAGGAATGACTGGTTTGGTTAACTGATCGTCTGTTAGCCCTTGGTGGCATAAAATGGCGCTAATATTCAAATAAACAAACTAATTCTATAAAGTAATGCTAGTATTAATATATTGATATAGAAATACATTCATACAAGCAGAAACGTAAGTTAAATGGATTTAAACATTGGTG
The DNA here is from genome assembly GCA_029582155.1 of Panopea generosa. Taxonomy (NCBI): domain Eukaryota; kingdom Metazoa; phylum Mollusca; class Bivalvia; order Adapedonta; family Hiatellidae; genus Panopea; species Panopea generosa. The sequence continues at coordinate 3,346,147 of CM055904.1, read as the reverse complement.
TGAGTCTCTTAAAGTATTTGGTACAACAGTACGCTGTATTGGTTACACAGAAAATAAATCAGAATGACATTTTATCTCATTTTCAAATCAAAATAAAAGCAAGATGCAATTATTTTTTTAAATACCACCGTAAAGAGAGTTTTATTTACGTTGTAATAGGTTTGCAAGTAATTACAAATAAGTTTTATAAGACATTAAAAGTGGCCGAAGATGTGTTTTGAGAAATTTTTATATAGAACATATAATGAGCATATAGCCTATATGATGTTATAAAATTGAAAAAGGAAGCAAGAAGACGTAAACTTATTTTAATTTTTATTTGATCATAATAAAGGTTATATTTTTGATTTAATGACTTAACGTTGTTGTAGGTTGGCAATTTAATAATGAAACAGTTAAAACGATAAAATTAAATTTCTCCTGTATGTTTCTTTGTAAACCAAATATCACGGTTTGGCCAGGTAAGTAATAAAACCCGTACATATCAAGGGGATAACTTCCCTCGATAGACCAGTGAAATGTCTGAAATAATCCTATATACGATATATGTCAGACTGGGCACATGTTTTGACGTATCTTCTATAAATATCTTGCCCGGAGATCAGTGTTTCTAATTTTCAATAATATTACTTTTTATGCGGCTCATGAGTATGTCAAAGGATACTTATAGATTGCTAATATAATAAATATCTTCAGAAAATAAACGTGTTACTTTATTTTATTTTACATTCCTGAACCAACGTAAAATACAGTTATGAGGGTCTGTAAGACAAATTGACAAAACGTGTGACTAGTACTTGTTTCCAGTATTTCACACTTAGCAAGTCCTATTATCCTGTGCCGCAAGGATACATTCGTTTCCAATAGCTACCAAAGATGCAGTACCCAGAAAGAGGTGACCTAACTGCTGAACAAATCAAAGAAATGAGAAGCTGCACCGATACGCAGATAAAAGCGTGACAAGTATAAACACATTACCTTTGATGACCTTTAATGCAGTTTTTTTTCCTACTCAATATTAGAGATAAACATACAATTAGAGACTCGCAGTCTTAAACTTTATTTTTTCCATATAGAAAAAAGTAAATTTTGCATATGCCATATGAGGTCATTTATATTTTGCATATGCCATATGGGTACCCCCCCCCCCCCACCCACTTCACACTAACAGACCCTCAGTTATCCTCAAAACCATTTCTACCCTTAGTCCCGTTACTGTCCACAGGAGCTTGGAGAGTGGATAATAACGTTTAATGGGGGTGTATTATACGCTAGGGGACCTGCCCTCCATTAAACGTTATTATCCACTCCTCAAGCTCCTGTGTTACTGTCTACACCTTACAATACTCTCACTCATCCTGTCTAACCAATCATCCATGACCGTGTGTCGACTTCTGGGCTGCGTCCAGTTCGGTTAATCGTTTGGCAACGTTAGCTAACATATTATCCTGGCTGCTGGCTTAATCATATATCAACACGGAGTACACGTTAGTTTTAGGGAACCAGACATTAAACGTGTTTTCTGTTTAACGGTGCTGAACGCAGCCCAGGTGACGGGTACAATGCATTTTTTTGGCTTTTGCCGATATACTGGTATACCCTCAACTTGAGTATTATCACAATAAGAAAATTAAGTGGAAAATAAAAAAAAGATGAGTAAGAGTAAGAGTATTAGTATAGATAGAAGGAAGTGAAGAGGGAGGGGGAAAGAATAAAAGACAACAGAAGAGTTTAAGAATTAAATTAGCCGCTAGTGCTGGGTCTTCAAGACATGTGACTAGAAGGAATTCAGCGACTCTGTCAGACAGGTGTGAGTGGGGAACTGATTCCACTGCACAATGGTTCTTGTGAAATAAGAAAATCGCATGTAATCCCTGTCCCCACGTAGCTGACGATATTGATGTTGGCGTCTACCTGTGCCTCTGGTGTGGTAATCATCCTCATTTATAGCTACCAGATTGTTCCGAATTTTGTAAAGTATTCTTTGGTAGTCTGTGAGTCGATTTTAATGTTGCGTTTCAGAAAGCCTAGAGTCTGATCGGCTTAAGAGAAGACAGAGTTGATGTGTTTATTCCACTTTAAGCCGTGGCTAATGCTAGCACCAATATACTTAATCAGTGGAACGTATGAGAGTATATGACCATAAAGAAAATAGCTGTCTAGAATAGGGGTTCTTTTACTGATGATATGCATCACCTCACACTTGTCAATGTGAAATGACATTTGCCAATCGGCTTCCAATCTTTCGACATTTTGAAGATCATCTTGTAGGTTGTCGCAATTGTTCGAGTTGATACAACAGTGTATCTTCTGCGAAAAGACGGACTATACTGTGGGTGACGTACTCCGAGAGGTCGTTTATGTAGATCAGAAATAGAGTGCGGGTCACAGGACTGAGTCCCGAGGGACGCCTGAAAGAACAGGGACAACTGAAGAAGCTTTCCCCTCGAGTGCCACCCACTGGGAACGCCCGCCAAGAAAAGTACCGATCTATCCAAAGGTTGAACCCTTCACTCCATAAGATGAGAGTTTGTAGAGGAACCTATTACATTTGCTCTTAGCAGTCAGACTACACAGTCGTGTTTTATCATTGACACTATACAATATTATATATTTGATATACGTAGTTATTAGTAAGTATTACAGCCAGAACCAGTGTTCCCTCACCACCGTCACCAATATATAAAACCCCCTAAAGACGGTAAAAATGCCTGAGCACATGTTAGCAAGCTAGGCAATCCGCGACAAATTGTATTAAAATCACAATGTTTTAATAGTAGTTAATTGTCAATAATGTATTAATTTATATCAATATGTTCCCTAAGTTTACCCTTTAAATAAAGAAATTTGATTAAAAAACGTTATTTCCCGTCCCGAGCCGGTCAAAAGACCGTCATTTACCGGTAACATATTACAGCTTTTTTCATTCTTCCTGTCATGCGCAGATGGCAATTTACAAATCATAACAAGGAACTGCGATTTCTAAGAAAAAATTATAGTGAAAATGCCGCTTTTTACGAGTAGTTCGCCGTTTGATGGAGACGTTGGTAAGTTTAAAATAGTGTATATTGTCCATTTTCTATAGTGACATGATACTACGATTAATGGCGGACCAGGAAATCGCATCTGAATCGATTATATTTGACATTTTTTTCTGACTAGAAGTCACGGGGTTTATGCATTAGTTTAGTCATTGTATTGCCTTTGTTATTCATATTTATTAATACTTTCTTTCAGTTTTATATTGTTTAATTAATTGACAAATTAAAAAAAAACTATTGTATATTAAAGCTGAACTACAGAATTATAAATGAGAACAATTTGCCACCTTTCATCTGTAGATCAACAATTACAGTGCTTCTTCTTCCATATACTGAGCTGGGTTCTTGAAAGAACGTACGTAGCTCAACGAGACTATGCTTGGTGGTGGCGCACAGAAGTCTCAAATGTTAAAAATTTACAACTATATACAGTAGTTGTGTCTGGTGAAGAAAGTGTCAGTTACTCGCCCAGGTCTTAGTCGAATAGTTGTTGAAAACAAAGCAGGCCGCTCAGCGCTGAACCTGCTCAATAGTGTTGACATGGTTTAGCTGGTATTGGTCCCAGACGGTGGTGGCATTCTCGAGTTGGGGGTGAACCATAACTTTATAGGAAGCTTCCTTGACAGTTGGCGTGCAATCCCTCAGGTTTCTGCAAATGAACCCCAGAGTCCTGCTGGCCTTGCTCATGATGTTGCCTATGTGTTTCTCCCAGTGCTTTTGATAAGCATTTTCTTCCTTCTGTCATCTGTTAGCCCTCGATGTTATAAAAAATGACGCTTAATATTCAATCAGTCATTACTTCCATCAATCAATTCTTGATTATTATATAAGATTTGTTTTCGAGGGAGGTTTGAAAAGTTTATACGCAGATTAACATAGAAATTTAGTGAGGTATTTTATGTTCGCTTGGTAGGACTCAAATTACGTTGGTTTCGTCAACCTACTGGTTTGTCTACCTTATTTTATATTGGGATGGACAGTTAGTTTTGTCTACATTGTTTTAATTATCACACATGGCTAATCAAAACAATTATATATTAATTAACTAGCAGTTTGTGTTTGCACTTATTAACGTGATTAAAAGTTTGGCACAACAAACATATATTAATTTATCAATAAGCAGTTTCAGTTGTGCACATGATGTGCAACTTTATTTATTTAAAGGCCACTTTATTATATATTGAATATATATTTTTTTATTTATTACTTTCCAATGACATACTTGACTACATATAACAGACCAACTTGTTCTCACCCATCCACAATTGTCAGTCTTCTCGTTGTATATTGGATTATCACACCTGGTTAATTGGCATGCCGCATAACACTATACTAAATTAAGGTTGACAAAACCACTACCAGTTTTCAACTCAAAATTAAGGTAAACAAAGATGAAACCACCTACCGCACTGCTCTCCCTGTGCATGGGACAGACTTGTTTTAAATCCCTCCAAAAGATTACATGCTTTCACAGTCTTGCTGTACCTGAATAAGGCACTGTGGGAATGTGCTGGTAAAATACCTGGATGAAAGACCAACACATCTCCTTCTAAAAAAGTATTGCCTTAAAATGTCAACATTCTTAAAACGTCAACGTTTTTAAAAATTAAATACTTATGGAATGATTCTGTTTGAATATTTTGAATGATCAACATGTTTATCTTTATGTTTATAGGACTGCCACAGATAACTAGAAGAAGTTACTTCAAACACTACTGTATAAATTTTATTCTACAATACCAATTTAATATCTTGCACCTTTTATTGTATGTTATTTTGACATTTCTTACACATTTTAAGTTATCCCTTTATTGCATTACAATGTTATACGATGCATATTTAAAAGATCTCACTGAAGTTCTATATGTTAATTGCAAACACTTTCATTCAGTTGAAATGTAGCTGCTCAAAATACATGTAGGTATGAGAGGATGTCTTCTTCATATATAAAAACTTGATCAGATGCCAGTGAAAACTATATATTTTTTATCGCTGGTATAAATATTTTGTTTTAATGTATAATGATGTGTCAAGCCATAACCTTAAACATCTTGACTTTCTATGATTCTTAATGATGAGGATCATCTTAATAAAATCTATTTGTCTGATTAAAGGCAAAAGCTTTAAACCCATTTTAAAATTCATCTTTTTAAAGGATCACATCGCAGAACTGATTAGTTCTCACTATGAACAACCGTCACACCTCTAAAGTTTTGAAATGTAATCTGTTTTAGCTTGATTGCGGAAGGACATGGGTTCCACTCTGATTCATTCTAAGGCCTTCCTCCACCAATAAAACTGATTATGCCATAATGTTTTATATAACCTGAAATGTGTTGAAAATGTTATTAAACCCTATTAAAAAAATGACTCGATAGACAATTTCCTGTACTGAAAGGTTTTTAGAGACAGCCAGGTTGAGCATAAGATTGAACCTGCAACTTCTGGCATGGGTGACCTTTGCCATGGGTGGCCAACGATATCCACCGGAGCACTGACTGTGATATCATCTGCATTGCTGTGAGCAATTTGCCAGACATTAATTTTCAGTCTTATCTGTCACATATAGATGTATGCGTATTAATCAATTTTAATACAACAGTTCTCCAGATAAACTTTTTTTTTTGGGGGGGGGGTTAAGCTTTGAAATTTCTGAACAAAGCATTGACATTTAAAGTAAGGGGTAAAATAAGCATTGGATATTGACACTTTCAACTTGTTCATTTGTTTATTTTAAGATACAATTTGATTAAAATATTTATTTTTACCCTTAACATTTGGAAAAAGGCTGTCTGTAGTATTACCCATTTAAGAAAAGATTATCTGGAGCACTGAATACAAGCATTACTGTTAATACAATTGTATAAACAAATATCATTTCAGCATAATTTCTTTTTTATATCACGTCAGTACTCCTACATCTAAATAAATTGATCTTTATAATTATTCAGAGAAGGCCACCAGTGAAATGAATACTGTAGAGGACTGGGGCATGATCATGGACATTTGTGATAAAGTGAAAAATACAAATGGGTAAGAATGTAGCTCACTAATTAGTGTTATTGATAACAACTTCCAGTAGATATTTTAAGTTGCCATCATATCTCTGTGTCTGCTTTGGATCTCCTGATTGAGAAATCATAGTTAGAACAGTTTATATATAAAAAAATATTGCTAATTGTTTGTTTACTAACAGTGTTTCTATTCAGTAATTTTTAAGTTGGTAGGTAGGTGACTATAAATGGAAAGAAATCATGGGGAATATACAACAATGCTTTCAAGTCATTTTATGTTGGGAAGCTGCTACTTGGGTGGGTAGGTTGGAGTACACACAGCAAACACATTTTTTTTGTAAGGACAGTCTTAAAACAAAAGTGAAAAGTTGAAATTATGTTAACAAATTAATAAGATACTTTGTGTAGTGGTTAGGCATTTTCTTTAACCCTTTGCTCCATAAGCATTTTCTGTGACTCTTCCAAATTGAAAGCATTAATTCACCATATATCAACAATGGGTGAATTATGTTTATATTAACTGACAGAGTGGAAAACGTGCAGGAAGTGTTCAGATTGCTCGTAACGCACTGTTTTCAAAGGCCTGTGATTGGTGCGGGAAAACGCGTATCTATAGAGTAAAGGGTTAATAGAACGTTCCTATAATGATTATTACTACAATAACTTACACAATGTTACAACTTGTAGTAGTCCTTTAAAAGTTACGAAAGTTTTTTTATTGAAAATTTAAAAAATGCTGCATGCCTACAATTGACCTGACAGGGAACTTCCCTCACTCCGCCCACTGGTCACATGGTGTTGTTTGTCCAAGTAAATACAATGTAGTGTTTACTTAGATAACACCAGCTTGTCTAAGGAAAATGGTGGAAGTTGAACTAATATCAATTGCTAATTGGATGATCAACATATTTGATTGGTAACCCACGTGAGACAACCAATAAATGTAGATAAACAATGAGATGTTGTATATTTGGTATCAATATGTATTTTGTTGAACTTTGCTTGTTGTGTCAATCATTGTCATTTTTTATGCCCTGTTTTTCCAAGATATGCATTTCATTAATATGTTCAGTTATGAAATGCAAGTCAATTTCGATATTTGTTAACGTTGGTCAAATTGTACAGGATTTACAGCCCCTTTTCAATTTAATTTCCGGTAAGAATTGTTTACAATCAACAAGGGGGTATTTAAGTTGAAAGATACATTCTTAGTTCTACTTGATTCATTCTGAGGTCATCTTTGGATATACCAGTATATGACATTATTATAATGTGTTAGAAATGATGTTGAATCTCAATAAAGAAGTATCTGAAATGTTTTATCTTTTATCTCTTGTTTTCCAGATCCAAGGATTGCCTACGATCTGTTGTGAAAAGACTGAATCACAGAGTACCCTTTGTGTCAATGCAGGCTCTCACAGTAAGTTATAGTATATATTGGTACCATGCATTTTATATGTTTGTAATTTTTATCAAAATATTGACTGAATCGTAAATAATACTTGAAAAATCATACCAAAAATGAGGCCTCAGATTGTTTGATTGATTTGGGTTTTGTGCCTTATTTCAGCAGTGTTTCAGTTACATACGGCAATCAGAGCATTTACTCATCATTCGTTACGCAGTTAACCATTACTATATTCACATATTTATTCTGTGGATACAGTTAAATAAGTAAATAAAATGCGCAAATATTTAGTGACAAGCCGCTAGCATGTGATATTATGTCTGGTGTTTTTTCATTTTTAATAAATAATTTCTTATAATGGCCTAAGACTTACATGAATATAGACCACATGTATGCACATGGATTGACCAATAGCTATAAGCCTATAAACATTGACCATTATTCACCTTGAACTATATTACAGCTACTGAATGCCTGTGTGAGCAACTGTGGTCGAGAATTCCATTTAGAAATATGTTCTAGGGACTTTGTCTCAGAATGCCGAACTCTGATAGGACAAAAGGTGAGTTTAGATATATGCCCACTGTATCAAGTGTTTGAGATTTACATAACCTGACATAATATGTACCATATAGCCCTTTACTCCATAGATACATGTTTTCCCGCTCCAAAGAAGGCCTTTGAAAACAGTGCAGCAAGAGTTCAGATTGCTCATAACAAGCAATCTGAACACTTCCTGCACTGTTTTCCATTCTGTCAGTTAATATAAACAAAATTCACCCAATAATTAAAAAGCCTTCTATATTAGGTGTCCAAAGGTGTCTATATTAGAGGTGTCCAAAGGCGTCTATATGAAGTAAAGGGTTAAACATACATAATATGGTGTGTTGCATACAAATGATAATAAACCTTAGTTGGTAGTATAGTAGTAACTGACTCTCATACAGTATGACCTTTGTATCATGCAGTTTGACCTTTGTGTCATGCAGTTTGACCTTTGTGTCATACAGTTTGACCTTTGTGTCATGCAGTTTGACCTTTGTATCTGACTATCATGCAGTTTGACTTCTTTATCATGCCGTATAAAACTTCCCAAAGAAAAATCAAGATCAGTAAGATTTTAAGTCTAGATGTTGTTTGAATTACTTGGCTGTTGGGTGTATACTATGATCTGGACCTGAAAATAAGAGTTGCCATGTTAATTAAATTCATTATTTATTGTATTTAGGCCCATCCTCGGGTTGCACAGAAGTTGAAGTTTATCATAAAGACATGGGCTGAGATGAAGGAGTTTAGGGATGACCCAGCATTGAAGTAAGTGGACGTGTTATATCACCTCTGTCCTTGATTCAGTTATCTCCCAGACACTGTAATCAGTTAATTGGATATTGGAAATTAGCAAATAATCAATTCTGGCACCACAGGCTACACTTTCAAGTAAATTCTTATCAATACCCTTCTCAATGTTAATGGGAAGGTTCAAAAACCAATATTGAAATGTCTGTCGTATAGAAATTCAGGCTGTCTCATATTTAGAGATAACATATTTATTAACCATTTTCCCAAATCAAAGTCGTGAGCTTGACAGATGCTGTTTTGCGGGTGAGCAACAAACTGATGGTTTTCGTTCATTTACTGTAGTGATGATTGAGATGTTTAAATAAACTTAGTACATAGGTAGATTATATAGAGACAAAGGTTGGGATTGCATTGTTGTGGGTCACTGAGGTTAAGGTCACTGTTACTAAAAAAAGAAAAAAATGTTTCTGTTCAGTAACTTGAGGTAGGAATGAGCTAATTGAATTAAACGTTATATATAAGTAGCTTATAGCAAGATGAATTTTGGGACTGGGCTTGTGGTCACTAGGATCTAGGTCACTGTAACAAAAATAGTAAGAATTTCTTTATGCTAAATAACTTGGGAAGAAATAAGATATTTGAATGTCACTTGGTGTATAGGTTGATTTTTAACAAAAATGAAGTTTTGAAATGCTTATGGTGTCACTGGTGTCAAATTGATTGTTAATAAAATAACAAAAACTTTTTTTTACCCAATAACATAGGTCTGAGCAACAAATTTAATGTATAACAACTGGAAAAGCTAGATTTGATGGAATTTTCACGTCTCTTGTTTTTGTTATTGGTTTTAAAATGGTGATGTTTTTATACTTCAGTTTAGTGCCTAGCCTGTATGACAGTCTGCGGAAGGAAGGACATGAGTTTGTGGATCCAGACGTCACGGTTAGTACTAGATCACATGATCACAACTTGCTGCAGTTAGTACTAGATCACATGATCACAACTTGCTGCAGTTAGTACTATATCACATGATCACAACTTGCTGCAGTTAGTACTATATCACATGATCACAACTTGCTGCAGTAAATACTTTATCACGTGATCACAACTTACTGCAGTTAGTACTAGATCACAACTTGCTGCTATTATTTTGGATAATAATTATGGTATAATAATTATTTAAGTAATGTTGAAATTTATGGATAGTTTGTAGTTGCATATTTGTGCCTAGCTGGAAAAATCTAAGACATCTAGGCCTTCTTATTCTTACAGGTTCTAAATTCTGTAAACAATTTTTGTTGACAAACATTTACACATTAAATGATGGATCACAATATACTGCATGCACCTGGAAGTTATATCAATTTCTGCGTAAATATTTTAAAGTTTATATAATGCCTTATTTTGTGTGTTGTTTTGGACAAAACATTTTAATTTTGATTTTCTTGGTCGAAATAAATGTTCCCCTTTCGCTTTTTGCAAAAGGCCTTTGCCCACATACATGTAGGCATTGGTTTAGGGGTATTTTATTGATACACTTATATATTATAAGGTATGTGTATTGTTCTAACTTAGTTATTTATTTAGATCCTTGAAACTAGTTGAAAATAAAACAATCAAAACCATTTCCCTGTCAATAGTTAATTCCACTACCAAAACCTATCAATCTAATTTATTATTTATTTGTCAATTTCAGCCGAAGAAGACAGCTACTGTAGTGAGCAAGGATCCAAATGTTGTACAGTCCCAACAAGAGGAAGATGATATAGCTAAAGGTCTGTCTTCAGCGATAGCTTTCTACCTTTTTCATTTTATTGTGATTTTTCATCTAGTCTTCAGGGTTAGGATTGTTTGCTATTCATCTTGGTCATTTTTAGCTCTCCTGCGTCTCAGATGAGTGATTTTTACGCTTTTCTTATACTCTCTTATTCTGCCAGAGTGTATTCTAGCTGTCTGCCTTTCATCAGTATTTTTGTCTGGTCATCTGTCTGTCTTTCAGCTGTCTGTTTTACTACTTATTTAAGTTATTATGATTATGATCAGGTGTATGTTTGCAAAAGGTTTATAAATGATGTTGTAGTTGTATTGTGTTAAGTATCTCTTTCAAAAATTTTTCAGTCATAGCGCTACGGTGTTTTATTAAGACAGTTTTCTGAACGCTGCCACTTTGGAATATCATGCTTCAGACACATGATAGTATGCCCTACTTAGTGACAACAGGCCCAACAAACCAAGAACTATCCTCTAAATGCAAGGAAGCTTCTAGTTCCATTTTTCAAGTTTTTGGTATGACCCAGCGGGGGATCGAACCCACAACCTTCCATATGTGATGCGGATGCTCCACTGTCAGACCATGATGTGGCGTTTTTGGAAAAGAAAATAGGATGTTATAAACAATTCATCTGTATTTCAGCCATTGCCTTGTCACTGCAAGAAGATAAAACAAATAAACAAAAAACAACCAGTCTCTATCCAACAAACTTCACCTCAGGTGCCACGTCCAGCGTGGGCAGTATGCCGGTTACTCGTGAAGTCAGAAAAGTAAGTGTATGTTTAAACATTCAGAAAGAGTTAATACCAAAATTAAAGTTTGTAGGAAAATATTACTAAATAATTTAGTTAATATGGATCATCTAGATTGGAATTTTATAATGACCCCGCCAGTTGAATAATCCCTCTCATCTGTTTGTGTGTCAAAGGTCAAATTTGTTTCTGTTACGGTCTTAGTATATAACTAATATTTGCTATTATAAAATACAGGCAAAGTTTGATATTATATCGTTCAAACTTTATGACCCATTTTCGACTTTATTTTTCGTAGAAAATGATAGATGATGGCTGCATTCACTGTCATTACTAAATTATTGGTTGCTTATAAGCCAAATGCACCAAGGTGAGTTTGCGTTCTCGCCCTATTTTCTTTATTCTGTTCTGCAATTTATTTTTACAGTTTTCACTCATTGGACAGTATCAGGTTATGCTATAACAATGATGAACAAAATGCTGACCTGTGTATACACACATTTCTAATACTAAGATAAACTACAAGGATGGAACCAACCATAATCTTGAAATGGACATTCCTCTGTGTGATTCAATAAAATTTCCATCATTTACTGAACAGAAAGTTATAGGTGGTACATCTTTAATCAAATTAACATTTGCATATACAGCCAAACCTGCCTTAAGCAGCCAGTTAAGTGAAGAAGGAGCAGTGACCTTTGAAGATAGGTTTTTGCTTAATACAGGTGAATTTTCTCTGAAATCGTAGATATGGGAGATCGCAAATGTGACTGCTTAAGACAAGTGGCTGCCTAAAAGAAGTGACCGCTTGCACAGGTTTGACTGTATTAGTTATATAACCATAAGATCGTGGCGGAATCCGTTGGCTGACCTGATCGTTTGAGTTGCCGTTTGGACTTCCACAACACATCACAGAAGTGTCTTACATGTATTTTATTGTCTGACCTTATACATTCTTTGAGAAATTATTGGTCAGTTTGAGAATATTGCTTGATAAAGTTATAATTGTAATAAATATTATTAAAGGTGAGGGCACTCTATGATTTTGAGGCTGCGGAAGACAATGAACTGACCTTCAAAGCAGGAGAGTTGATAAGTGTATTGGACGATAGGTGAGTTTATATGATTGATTGAATATTTAGGGTCATTTTTATGCCATCGGCGGCAAACAGATGATCAGTTACCCTAACCACTGTTTCCTGGGATCCTGGAAGGTTAACCAGTACTCGAGCACACCCCATCTCTGCAAGTAACTGATAACTTTCCCACTTGATTCATCGGTGAGAGACGAATGATAATGAAATGCAATGTTGTATACAAACATTATCGAGATTGTGGCCAAGCCAAACTCAAGACCCCTGGATTTTATATATGGAATTTATATAACTTTGAACAAAATAATTTCATTAATCCATAACTCCATAGATACGCGTTTTCCCGCACCAATCACAGAAGGCCTTTGAAAACAGTGCAGGAACAGTTCAGATTGTTCTTAACGAGCAATCTGAACACTTCCTGCACTGTTTTCCACTGTCAGTTAATATAAACATAATTCACCCAATAATTCAAAAGCCTTCAATATTAGAGGTGTCCAAATGCGTCTTTATGAAGTAAAGGGTTAAATATGCATTCAATTTTTTTTTATTTGGAGGGAGACGCAGTTATGTTATAATTAATTGATAGTTGCCCTATTCTTGTCATCGTGCATTTTGCACCCTGGAATCACATGGGGTTGTAATTTAACCAGATTATTGAATATGATTAATTATAAAATGGACATGGCATCCATTTTGGGCATTCCTACTCCTCAATATTTTTGTTCCTCAGACAACAAGTGTTAATGATTTATGCAGATGACAATTTCCAAGTTTTTATGACACTGCAATTCAAAGAATGGTGATGGCATATAACAAGTGTACTTGTGTCTGTTTGTTGGTTCATCCATTTCTAGCTGTATAATTATAAGTACAAGTCAAGTTTGATATTTGTCAGTCAAATTTTACAGGAATTGTGGCCACCTTTTAGATTTGATTTTCAGTAAATAAATGGTTTCCAACAAATCACATGTATCTACTGACCATTAGAAAAAAATCAACTCGTTTTTTCGATAGTCAAAAACTTTCTGTAAAATAAATTTTATTGTGTGAAGTATAAAAATATTTGATTCAACACATGTTCATCTTTAATTCTATGTTTCTCTTGTCAGCGATCCCAATTGGTGGAAAGGTTTCAACCAACGAGGGGAAGGACTATTTCCAGCCAACTTTGTGACCGCAGATCTCACCGTGGAGCCAGAAGAAAGTAGGTTTTAATGGATTCTTGGTGTTACCATAGCAACTTAAAAATTATTTTACTTTAAAGACTAAGGGCTGCATTTCTGTCAGTATGGACATAAAGACACATGTGTAGTAATTAATTTTTCCAGGTTGTTAAAGCCTTAAAAAATACCCAGATTCCCATCAATCACGCTGTGTTTTTTTCCCCAATTTCAAAGGCTTTGGTCTTTTCCGATTTCCAGGAAAATGCTTTGTCATTTCTACAATGTGGCTCTTTAAAATTAATCTGATCACTGTATACCAGAAGATTCCCTTTATAAAACTCTTGTTCGGTAAATTCTAATGACATGTATTACTTACTGGGAGACATATATCAACTGAGATAAGTGACTGCAGATGCTTTTCTAAATTTCGGGTGGCACATTTTGCATTTTTCAACATTTTCTTGTTTTTAACTCGTAATAATTTCAATTGAGATTAAAAATGTTAAATAATTGGTAATAAGAAATAGTTTACAATCTTATCAGATTTACTTTGGTACCAAAATAATTAAATTAAGACCAAAGTTCCAAGAATTATTAAAAAAATATTAATACTAAAGGTGCAACCCTAAATTTAAGCCATTTATATTGAATTGATATTAATTTGCCAGTCTCTGTAATTAAGTGACTGACTTAATGAGGCAGAAATTGTCAAAAGCTACATGTATACTAAAAATATTGCATACCAGTACATTGTACATTGGACCCAGCTAGCTGTGTCAACGAATTGTAAGAGAGAATCTCGAAATGGCGGCAGTCTCTATGAAGATTGACCACGGTCTCTGGCTATGAATCTCCCCTCCTCCCAAGTAGAAAAGTAGTCAGTGACTCGCAGTGATAAGATGCATCTATTACTGGTTAACTGTCTAGCAGATCCCAAGTTCAGGGGTGGTATTCACCAACCATTTTTAAGAATAATCTATTAAGACTTAAACTCAAAAATGAATTTTGATAAACACACTTGAAGGCCAATATCTTAGGCCAAAATTTTCAATCATGTAGCGTTGGTCACATAGTATAGAGTCAAATAAACTCACACAATTATTCTGTCTGTCATGGTAAACTAGATTTCTGTAGTTGAAATTGGGATTTTCAAGCTCAAGTCTAAGAGTATTTTCAAGAATGGTTGGTGAATACGACCACATATGTGCAGATTGTTGTTATACATGTATGACTGAAATATTGCATTGTTTGAAAAAGCGTGTGAACAACAAAGCAAGAACATTGTTGCTTCCTTATAAACATGTTTCGTAGTGACTACCTGTATTTTGTGAAATATACAGTTGAACTGCATTGGATCAAACATGGATGTCTGGAACACCGCATATAGCTTGAACCACTTATATGGTCTCAGCTGAATTCCTATTTCGATGTACATATCTGGTGTATATGTTATGTTGAACAATACTTGGCTCGAACAACGCTTGAAGTTAGCCATCAAAGTTCTACTGTATCTCTACAGTGACTATACAGGTATACATATGTTTTTTTTGCAGCAACAAGAAAGGTAGCATTTAGTGAGGAAGTACAAGTTAAGACAATAGAATCACCAGAACAAGTGGAAATTGACGAGGTTAGTATCAAAACTTTACATACATGTATTTAGTATGCTTCCTGAAAAATTTGCAAGTTGTTGGCTGTTTTGTCCAGTGTTGTCTGGAGTATAACTAGAAAAGCACTGTCTGTAAGGTAATTCATTGTTTGCTTTAAAGTCACAAAGATGGTGTGCAGTGCACAAGGGTATAATTCTGGGTCAGTGCCCAGGATAAAAAATGTCTAGACTGAATAGGGTGAAAACTCTTCAAATTTGAAATAATTGAGTGAAATCTTATAATTAAAGAATTAATTGGGTGATTTTCACTCAGCAAGTTTACAATAATTGAGTGAAACATGGAGCATTGTCTAAATGAAACTACCTTGATTAAACTAATAAATGTGCAGTATTGTAAAACTGTTGCTACCTGAAAGTCTTGGTTTGCACTATCAGTAGTGAATCAAATGTTGCTGCCTGCAACTCTTAAATGAACAAACTAGCTGCTTCTTGTACAAATGTTGCTGCCTGCAACTCAGAATTACTGGTCTAATTTGTTGCTGATAATGTCAATTAATATAAGTTTATAAATACATATTGAAGAAACAGGTGTTTTGGGCGAAAAATAACTCAAAATTGTACTTTGATTATGTGAGAAAGTTTGCCAGTTACTTGTGGAAGGACAAAGGTTCTACTCAGATTCATTCAAAAGCCTTCCCCCACCAATAAAAACTGGATATGCCATATATGTACTGAAAATGATGTTTAACACCTATAAAAAATATAAAGCAATTTATTCATCAGTTTTTGCTAAAAATGTACATGTTGATAAAAGGGGACCTTATAGTAACAAATACAAAAAGTGCACAACACATCATGTCTTCAATGTGCATTAATTTTCATTGTATTTTAATTAAATTGGAAAAGAAGTTGCACTAACATAATTATCTGATGAATGATTGAATAAGGAAGAATGACTCTGGGAAAAATACCGGACCAGAATGTGACATACTGTTCATCGGTTTAGATTACCAGAATATCAATAATAAAAAACATTGATATCCCAACGTATTATTTTCTCTTATATCAGTTCACCACGAGTGATATTCTAGTTCTAAAATTAAAATTTTGACTATTTTTTTCTTTGTATTTCAGTCGAGAATAGACAATGTGTTGCAATTGATACAAAATGCAGACCCCACAGGTGAGATAAATCCAGACAGTACAGAAATGTTGCAGCTGGAAGGTATGTACAGTTATCTCCCTTATTTTGTAATCGTGTATACTTTACGCTATATTTAGATGTGTGTTTCTTAAGATTCTTTGATGTTTTCCGGTATAATCTTAAGCTTTTAAGTATTGTAAGTCGACCAGGTATTGAGGATAGTGGTGTTACTTGTATCATTTGTTGAAAATGACGTTACACCCCATTAGGAGTTCTTGCACAACTATAAAACTAGGTGCCATACATGTATATTGATGGAAATAAAAGAGTTAAGCCACCTTGTTTAAGATACAAGAGATTTTTCCTACTGATCATGTTAAAGAACTATATATCAATAATAATAGAACCCCATGTATATAAAAGTTTGTCTTCAATAACACAAACATAAAAAAATATTTTACAATAGGTTGGGACAACATAAATAACACAAATAAATATGAAGTCAACAGGAAGTTCCCTTTTCTACAGTTCTGTCTTACTAACATGACAATTACTGTGTCATTTACTGGCCATGGAAACAGTTATTAGTTTGCTGGTAAAAGGTACTGGACCAATAGGACATGTTGGTGTAGATTTTATGCATTTGTAATATAAATATAAGGAATGAACTTTATTTGTTGAAAATTTACGAGATATGAAAATACAAATGCATGCATTGAGGAAAGGTCACGTAACAACTTTAAGCTGCACTTATTTTGCACAAAATGCATTTGAACATTCAACAAGTGGAGCTGGTTGCCCAGTGGAAGAATGTCAGATCCAAGATCGTACGGTCAAGGGTTTCATCCTTCACCATGGTTACGTTTGGGGTCTTTAAGGAAGACATTTTATCTTAGTACTTGTTCTACACAGGAAGGTGAGCTTTGTTTGTATAAGTTGTAAGAACTTGTTTCACAGTTAATGTAAGATAAAAAGTTTAAAACAAAGTAAAATCCATTCCATAATTAATTATATGTTTTACATGTGTGTTCCATGTTACAGAGGAATGTAAAGCCATGGGACCCTTGATTGATGCTGAACTTGAGAAGATTGATAAGTAAGTAACAGTGATCTTGTATA
Source organism: Panopea generosa (assembly GCA_029582155.1). Taxonomy (NCBI): domain Eukaryota; kingdom Metazoa; phylum Mollusca; class Bivalvia; order Adapedonta; family Hiatellidae; genus Panopea; species Panopea generosa. Next base: position 3,328,730 of record CM055904.1, on the reverse strand, counting down.
CTAAAGTAGCAGTGTTCTTGTATACTAAAGTAGCAGTGTTCTTGTATACTAAAGTTGCAGTGTTCTTGTATACTGAAGTAGCATTGTATACTGAAGTAGCAGTAATCTTGTATACTGAAGTAACAGTGTTCTTGTACACTGAAGTAGCAGAGTTCTTGTATACTGAAGTAGCAGTGTTCTTGTATACTAAAGTAGCAGTGTTCTTGTATACTAAAGTTTCAGTGTTCTTGTATACTAAAGTAGCAGTGTTCTTGTATACTGAAGTAGCAGTGTTCTTGTATACTGAAGTTGCAGTGTTCTCGTATACTGAAGTAGCAGTGTTCTCGTATACTGAAGTAGCAGTGTTCTCGTATACTGAAGTAGCAGTGTTCTCGTATACTAAAGTAGCAGTGTTCTTGTATACTAAAGTAGCAGTGTTCTTGTATACTAAAGTAGCAGTGTTCTTGTATACTGAAGTAGCAGTGATCTTGTATACTGAAGTAGCAGTGTTCTTGTATACTGAAGTAGCAGTGTTCTTGTATACTAAAGTAGCAATGTTCTTGTATACTGAAGTAGCAGTGTTCTTGTATACTAAAGTAGCAGTGATCTTTCATACTGAAATAGCAGTGTTATTGTATACTGAAGTAACAGTGTTCTTGTATTCTAAAGTAGCAGTGTTCTTGTATACTGAAGTAGCAGTGTTCTTGTATACTGAAGTTGCAGTGTTCTTGTATACTGAAGTAGCAGTGTTCTTGTATACTAAGTAGCAGTGATCTTGTATACTAAAGTTGCAGTGTTCTTGTATACTAAAGTTGCAGTGTTCTTGTATACTGAAGTAGCAGTGTTCTTGTATACTTAAGTTGCAGTGTTCTTATATACTGAAGTAGCAGTGTTCTTGTGTACTAAAGTAGCAGTGATCTTGTATACTAAAGTAGCAGTGTTCTTGTATACTGAAGTAGCAGTGTTCTTGTTTTCTAAAGTAGCAGTGTTCTTGTATACTGAAGTAGCAGTGTTCTTGTATACTGAAGTAGCAGTGTTCTTGTATATTGAAGTAACAGTGTTCTTGTATACTAAAGTTGCAGTGATCTTGTATACTGAAGTAGCAGTGATCTTGTATACTAAAGTAGCAATGTTCTTGTATACTGAAGTAACAGTGTTCTTTTATTCTAAAGTAGCAGTGTTCTTGTATACTAAAGTAACAGTGTTCTTGTATTCTAAAGTAGCAGTGTTCTTGTATACTGAAGTAGCAGTGATCTTGTATACTGAAGTAGCAGTGTTTTTGTATACTGAAGAAGCAGTGTTCTTGTATACTAAAGTAACAGTGTTCTTGTATACTAAAGTAGCAGTGTTCTTGTATACTAAAGTAACAGTGTTCTTGTATACTAAAGTAGCATTGTTCTTGTATACTAAAGTAGCAGTGTTCTTGTATACTAAAGTAGCATTGTTCTTGTATACTAAAGAAACAGTGTATTTGTATACTAAAGTAGCATTGTTCTTGTATACTAAAGTTGCAGTGTTCTTGTATACTGAAGTAGCAGTGTTCTTGTATTTTAAAGTAGCAGTGTGCTTGTATACTAAAGTAGCTGTGTTCTTGTATACTAAAGTAGCAGTGTTCTTGTATTTTAAAGTAGCAGTGTTCTTGCATACTAAAGTTGCAGTGTTCTTGTATACTAAAGTAGCACTGACATTGTATATTAAAGTAGCAGTGTTCTTGTATACTAAAGTAGCAGTGTTCTTGTATATTGAAGTAGCAGTGATATTGTATACTGAAGTAGCAGTGTTTTTGTATACTGAAGAAGCAGTGTTTTTGTATACTAAAGTAGCACTGACCTTGTATATTAAAGTAGCAGTCTTCTTGTATACTAAAGTAGCAGTGTTCTTGTATACTAAAGTAGCAGTGTTCATGTAATACATTTAGCAAAACATTTATCTGGTTTCTAAAGCAATGTAACTTATCAAAAAAACATTTCACATATATATTCATTTGTAACTGTATATACCTAAAATGAAAAAAAACAACAACAATAGAGTTACATTAAGTAATGGTTGTTCTACTCAGATTCATCTGAGGTCTTCATCCACCAATAAAACTGCTTATGCCATATACCTGAAACGTGTTAAAAAATAACAACAGTGATTACTGTACTTTTCTACATTTCTATGCACAATATATTATCATATCAATGCTTTATTTCCACAGGAAGCATGCCGACCTGTGTGGAATCAACGTGAAGGTGCTGGAAGCACTACAGATGTACCACAACTTGATGAAGGAGACACCCACACCATATGCATATAAGTCCATGTCGTATAATCCTGCCGCAATGGGTATGCCCCCTGGTACCATGCCTGGACAGGTGATTATCATTACATGGATTTTTTGTTTCTCAGCCGGGCCCAAATAGCTTGGTTGGTAATATGTCTAACTATCGGTCCAGGGGTCGTGACTTCGAATCGGATCCCCACCCGACAACAGTCTCCGTGCTGATTGATATACGACATTATGTGTCATTATCATCCATCTCTCAAAACTGATACATGTGGGAAAGAATGAATGAACACAAGAATGAATTTTGAAAAACACATACAGAGACCATTTTTTGTGGCAAAAATTTGCAAGCATGCAGTGACACCTAATATATAGTCAGATAAACTCTTATAATTATTCTATGTGTCATGGTAAACTAGGTATATAAGGTTGAAATTTGGATTTTTAAGCTCAAGTCTAAGAATATTCTCAAGAATAGTTGGTGAATATGACCCCTGTTCATTTAAAAGACATAACTCGCATTTTTCATGGGAACTAATTTTAATCGTAATGTATTTTACAAGTAAACAAAACAATGCAACATAAAGGGTTTTCTCAGCATCCGATTTCAACAAAGATTGGATAAAATCACCACTTGAAACGGTTTATTTTGTACATATATTGAAGAAAAAATATGAAAAAAACACTCGAATGTTGACAAATTTGAGAAACGAGGTCTAAAAGTTGGTGCCTTCAAAAGTCGGATCCTAAATATGATAATAAATAATCAAACAAACAAAGAACGGCTTTAAGCACCTTTAGTCCTTTGATTTTATACTCTAAGTGAAAAATTATGTGTATTTTAGCTACTTAACTGGAGATTCAAGGCAGTTCTTTTACCAAATTGCTATTCTAAATTTAATAATAAAAAGTTCAGTTATACTTTATTCATTTCGTGTAATTCTTTTTAAGCAACCTGTGTTCAATGGTAGTCAATACATGCCACCAAATCAGATGTTACCTGGTCAAATGCCTCCTGGAGGTCAAGGTCAGATGCCACAGATGAATCAAGGTCAGATGCCACCTGTTAGTCAAGGCCAGATGATGGCAAATCAAGGTCAACCACAGAATTTTACAACAGTTTCTAGTCAAAACTACAATAACAGGTAAAAAATTATTTTTTATTTACTTGTTGATGCATCTAATAGACTGATTTGTCTAAAGTGACATGTGTATCTATTTACGGTGTTTTATTTTAATGATGGGTCTATTTCTGCTTAATTCACTAAAATAAATGATATACTAACTTACAATTTTGCAGTAAATAAAACACCCAACATGTATTATTAACATTTTACTAAAATACTCAATTTTGACTGGTTATTTATTTATTGTATAATCAATTATTTTTTATTTACTTGTTGATGCATCTAATAGACTGATTTGTCTAAAGTGACATGTGTATCTATTTACGGTGTTTTATTTTAATGATGGGTCTATTTCTGCTTAATTCACTAAAATAAATGATATACTAACTTACAATTTTGCAGTAAATAAAACACCCAACATGTATTATTAACATTTTACTAAAATACTCAATTTTGACTGGTTATTTATTTATTGTATAATCAATATCAAAGAAACCATATATCATATGCATTTTTACTGGAACCAGTCATGTTCATTTGGCTGCCTTTTTAGCTCACCTGAGCCAAAGGCTCACAGGTGAGCATTTGTGATCGCCTGGTGTCCGTCGTTAACTTTTAGCTTTTTACAACTTCTCCTCTGAAACCACTGGGCCAATTTTGATATAATTTCACAGAAATGTTCCTTGGGTGACCCTCTACCAAGTTTGTTCAAGCCATCTTGATTCATCAAAAAACATGGCGGCCAGCGGGTGGGGTTAGTTTACTATATAAGCTATAGTAAAAACTTAAAAAAACTTCTTGTCAGAAACTACTGGCTAGATTTTAAAATAATTCACAGAAATGTTCCTTGGGTGAATCTCTACCAAGTTTGTTCAAACCATCTTGATTCGTCAAAAAACATGGCAGCCAGGGGGTGGGGTTAGTTTTATGTCAAATTACTTCCCTTGTTTTATAGCATAAATGTCTGTATATAGCAATTATTATAAGAAGTGGTAATAAACTCTTTAAATAAATTTTTTTTTTGCTATTATTATACAATATTATACCAAATATAAGTTTTAAAAGATAATTCATTATAAAAAGATGAATGATACAATTATAATCAATGATTGAAATATTATTCATATACCTTGAACCATTTTAAAAAAAGTGTTTTTCTGAATATAAAAGTCAGATTTTAAGGTTCAGACAGAGATGGTTTACTGCTTCATAATAAAGCAATACCATATGTGTAGCTAGTTTCATCATAGCAAGAAGTCTGCTTGAGATTTTCAGTGTCAAAGTTTACTTGAAATCTCGGAGGAGGAGCTTAATTGTTTTTGGGGGAGAGTGCACTGTGACAAAGATTCTTTCAAGCGATAAACTTTGGGAAGTTTGAACCTCATAGGAATATTTACTGTGCTGGAACTGCGGATTGTTTCATGCACAATAGTTTAGTCTGATGCTTTAATTTGAAACCGTTCTCAAACATAACAGGTTAGTTTTGAGCTGGAACTGGATTTTTATCTTAGTTCGAAGACTTAGCAGCTATAGTAAAATCTTCAAAAGCCTTCTTGTCAGAATCTACTGATCTGATTTTGATGTAATTTCACTGACATTTACCATGGGTGAATTCTACCAAGTTTGAACTCTTCTACGCATCTGTTACATCTTCAAAACAAATCAAAATTCTAACTACTAGTCCATCTCGTCTTTCTGGAATTTTGAGTGTACATGTATTATATAATCTACTTAAGTTGGGTGGCTCAAGGTCAGTCAGGTGACTGATATAGGGCCATCTTGGCCCTCTTGTTTAGATTTATAAAGTTTTTCAAGAATTTAAAAATTTATTAAATGTGTAAATAAAACAAAAGTCAGGTGTAAATTAGGTGCGAACATGTTGAGTTTGGCTATGTTAATAGTGGTATATATGTATGTTACATCAATGTTAAATATAATCGTAATCTATTAAACTGTTATTTTATATACAGTTTGGTGAAATTGACGGATGTGATTATTTATAGAGACAGTTTTATTTGCCAGAAAGTTTATGTGCTGTTCGTTAATGTCATCAACATTTTTCATTTTCAGTGCAACTGCACTTGGTATCCCGGGGCAACCAAGTTATCCAACCTCTTCACTACCACAGCAACTTCCGCAACAAAATTTAGTCCCATCGCAAGCACAGAGTATTCCTCCACCGCAAAATGTGAATGTAGTTCCAGCACAACCACAATACATACAACACGTAGGGCAAATAACAAATTTGCCGACCAGTGATTATGGTTCCCAGAGTATACAAGGACAGTCTGTGTACCAACAACCTATTCCACAACAACAGCTCTTGTGAAGAGGAAAAAACTGGGATTATATATTCAAATTTGTGATTGTGAGATTTACGGAATATATACTTAAAATATGTTAGATGCGTACAAGCTGGTACCCTTTTATATTTCATTCTTCATATTGACATAAAGCTGCATGAAGTGGAACCAATCTGTGTCTGGATGAAACACGCCTCGCAGGAGCAGTACCATTTTCATATGCCTGTCTTTGACGGGGACGTATAATGTTTTCATTATTTATGGGTAGACCGATAAAATTCGGTCTCTGTTCAATAACTAAAGTATTTCTTGTCGGATCTTAATCAAATTTATATAAACGGCGTATAACTATACTGTCAAAAGCAAGTACAAAACCAGCCAGCTGTGACAAGTATCTTCAGAGTTCTGGCCCCCAACTTAATCCTTTACTCCATAGATACGCGTTTTACCATATCAATCACAGAAGGTCATTGAAAACAGTGCAGGAAGAGTTCAGATTGCTTGTAACGAGCAATCTGAACACTTCCTGCACTGTTTTCCACTCTGTCAGTTATTATAAACATAATTCATCCATTGCTGATACATGGTGAATTAATACTTTCAATATTAGAGGTGTCCAAAGGCGTCTATATGAAGTAAAGGGTTAAGATACAAGATACAAAATTTTATTTATTGTCAGCAACAGATCTGACACCACAAACTTGATAGTGTCCATTCAAAAGCTTTAATATTCATTGCCTGATTTTTTTCAAACTTTAGTAACAGGTTTCTTATCACTCACAAGACCTTGCAGGGAGTTAACTCTTAGTTCTCCACATATTAATTTACATGAGTTATGCCCCTTTATTTAATGTAAAGTTTAATTTTATTCAACATTCGTGCAATAACTCGGTCGGATATTACCTGTTTATTTTTGAATTCGTACTCAAGATTGCATATAAAAATACCTTGCACGCAAGCAAATTTATTTTTTCCAGGAGTTGTCACCTTCATTTAATTTAAAATTTCATTTTAATCAACATTGCATTATTAACTGGAACAAATCTTGCCTGTTTCTTTTCATAAATGTACACAAGGTTGGTTATCACTAGATCTTGCATAGAATGGAATTACAGCTCCACATGTATTAAACTCAACAACTCTTTTCAAATTTATACTCAAGGTTGCTTTATCGTAAGGCCATGCATCAGATTGTATTCGAGGCTGCCAACATATACTGTTATATGAATTATGTTCACTTATTCATGACAAAAATACATTTTTTTTTCAACATAGCTGAATAAATTAAACAAACGCTGCCTGATTCTTTTCAAAATGGTACACAAGTTGCTTACTGATACACCTGGCATGAGATTGAATTTTAACACCACATAAAATTTACATGGGTTATTCCCCTTTCTGACATCTGTATGCCCAGGCTGTTGGCAGTAAATAGTTTCTGCTTGATAATTAAAGTTTCTTTAAAGCTGTTTTGCTGAGATTGTTGTACATATAGGAAGCTTGAGATTGGTCTTGAGGTAAATCGGGTCAAGGTCACAACAAAGTTTCCAAACGATAAATTTAGTTTTCTTTAAGGTAATCTGATGAAATTTTATGTATAGGTTCCTGTGTGTAACATGAAAAGGATTCTTCTCAAGCTTAATAGGGTCAAGGTCACCAGGGGTCATATTCACCAACAGAATGGGAATATTCTTAGACTTGAGCTTGAAAATTCAAATTTCAACCCCAGATATCTAGTTTACCATGACAGATAGGGTAATTGTGAGAGCTGTTTTGACTATATATTAGGTGTCCCTACATACATGCAACTTATAGTCTGGTAAACGGGTCTCTAAGTGTGTTTTTCAAAATCCATTCTTGAATTAAAGTCCAAGAATATAAAAAGTAATGTTTTGAATTAATATTTTGTCAGTAGGTTTACGTAGAGAATTTAGATATGAAGCCCTGAAAGGGAAGCTTTGAGTTCATGATTGTATTTGATATACATGTATGGTTCATAGTTTGTAGGTGTATATAGACCGCTTTGCATTCTTGTTCTAATCTATGGAAAGAAGCAAAGGTGTTCAAATTAGTTTAAAAGGTCACTAAAGAAATTTAAGTTGGTCACCTCAGCAGAAAAAATATGCATTCCCGCACTCTTTTATTTAGTACTCCCAATCTCAGTTGTTCAAACATAAATTTGTCGAATGACTAACGGTGTACTCGCACTGAAAGAAATTCCCATTGCCAAGAACCAATGATGGTGTTAAGATTTGAGAAGAGTTCTTCAATTGTTGAAAGAATAAATGAAAGTATAAAAAATATTTGACATTGTCATTTTCTGAAGAAATATACCAAATCGATAATGATATTGTCAGATATTGAAACCATTTAGAATATGACAAAAATACATGCCAGACATTTTATAAATAGACAAGAATTTGATATTTTATTTCAAGCGACACCTGGCTTTCCATGAAATTAAAATATAATATTTGAATGGATGACATGTTTGTGGTGTATAATTACACATCATTGGAAATAAAGTGTGTATTTGAATGTGAACTACATGTATTTGTACATATACATATAGTTTGTATGCATATGTGTAATTTTAATGTAACATACACAGTGTGTACAAATAATGTACATTGTGCAGTTTGTACTAAAACATATACTAGTGTAATGAGTACAGTTATATATATCATGTTTGTTTGCATACAGTATGTTCATATACATTGTATGTGTGTAGTGTACATGTACAAACAGTGTGTACATATATATATATATATATATATATATATATATATGTACAGTGTGTAGTGTATACTGTACATGTGATGTGTTCTTGTACATTGGGTGTTTTCTTATCACATAAGCATAGTCTCGCATTACACAGTGCATGTCAAATAGAGTATTAAGTCAGGGGTTACCATTGTAGTAATCGATAACTTGTAAATGATTCCATTTACACGGAAATTGTTTCAGTTTTCAGTTTATATTGTATATTGTTGATAAGCTTGAAAACATTCTCATTTTTCATTGAGCCGCCCACAGTCAGATTGTTTTGGTCATCAAGGTCTCGTATGTGTTGGGTGAGTGGTGAAGGGGCATCATGTATCACCCTTGTCCGTCCGTACAGTAAGTCTGTTTGTCTATCATAGGTAAAATTTTGGTTTCCGATCAACATCTTCTAAAGAAGATCTACATGTTTGTATTTAAAGAGATTATATTGGCAAGTAACGCAAACACACTGTTAATCCAGACTTTTTCTGTATGCAGTGTGCACAAAATAATGCTTATGTATTGACATATACATGTAACAATTATTTACTTGAAAGTTATCAAATTAACAGTAATTGAATATTGGACAAAACTTTTAATACGTCCCGCAAAAAAGAATTGCGCAATTGTTGGGGAATTCAAGTAAGCAGACACATTTGTAGTTCATAATTACTTATAAATTGTACATTCATACCAGGTTAATATCTGTCATATCAAGGTAGCAATATTTTTTCATTATTAAACCCATGATGAATGTTGGCAAACTTCGATTTATTTCAGTGTTCTTGAAATGAATCATTTTGCATTTAGTGAACAAACACTGGTGTTCACTTCAACTGTAGTCCATTGATTACTTGTTCGGGTCAATCATCACTGAAACCCCTAAACTCACTCGGCTATCAAACAGTTGAGATTGTTACACTCCTCGCTGACATAATTATTTGAAATCGTGTATATAGCACAGTTTCTTATGGTCCACATGGGTTTCTTGTTGTTACAAAGGTGAGATGAAATTGTAATTGTTGGTATAGAAGAAATGTTTCTCACTGGCACAATGACATCATAAAAGCTTACTTTAATAAATGATGCAGTCATTTTTTTGTGTTCCAATAAAATAAGGTTAGTTAACAGTGTTTTGTTCAGCGGTGTCTCATCAAATATGGTTTTCACCACAATAGGTACTCATACAATATGTACAAAACACTGTAAAATTGTCTTTTTATTTTATACCTCATTCTGAATGAATTAACCAAAAGAGTATAAAGAAAAATCAATATCCTTTTAAGTAAATCAGTGCGAAACAAATTGGTTGTAGTGACAGTGTCTCTCAACATTTTGATCGTTGTGTGGAACATTTTGTTGGGTGTTTGTTTTTATTTATGAAATTTCTACTAATTTCATTTCGTTTTATTTTAATCACCATCTTTAATATTTGAACTGTACCATATGAAATATTTTATTGGAACCAACAAACTTCTACATATTGTATGGTCACGTGGTAACATCTGGAGTAGGTGATTGACTGTAACTTAGTGGTATAGAATAAAATTATATACATTTCGGAATCTTCATGATTTTTCACACTGACCTATAAATTGAGAGGAATGGTAATTTTTAACCATGTCTATACTAGCAGTTGTGACATACAAACCAGTGTAATTTTTTAAAAAAATTAAGTCTTCTGTGAAGATGTAAAACCTTTCTTTATCAGTTAACCCTTTACTTCATATCGGCACCTTTGGACACCTCTAATATAGACGCCTTTGGACACCTCTAATATAGACGCCTTTGGACACCTCTAATATAGACGCTTTTGGACACCTCTAATATAGACGCCTTTGGACACCTCTAATATAGACACCTTTGGACACCTCTAGTATAGACACTTTGGACACCTCTAATAAAGACACCTTTGGACACCTCTAATATAGACACCTTTGGATACCTAATATTGAAGGCTTTTGAATTATTGGGTGAATTACGTTTATATTAACTGACAGAGTGGAAAATTGCAGGAAGTGTTAAAATTCCTCGTTACGAGCAATCTGAACTCTTCCTGCACTGTTTTCTAAAGCCTTCTGTTATTGGTGTGAGTAAATGCGTATCTATGGAGTAAAGGGTTAATTTAATATATATCCAAAATATTCTGAGATGTTGTGATTTGTATGTTAAGTTATGAATGTTAAATTAATGTTACTTTTTTGTTTCTGGGTATTTTAAGTTGACATTATTTTAAAAAGATTTACAAAAGTTAAATTCAAAACGTTTTGTAAGAATAAATGTGTAAAGGAGATTAATTTACATATTTAGTTGTTATTGGATACCTACAAGTTTGATGTCATTTCTTCCATGGTTTGGATGGATAGTGTATTACCATATTTACGAATGATTTTAAGTGTTTGTCTATAGACTCACTATGGACCATGTAGTGTCATTATATTACTGTGTATTTGTTTAGGTTTATACGGGTTGGCTTTTACCTACGTTATAATAACCAAGAAAATTGTGGGAAATCTCAGTGATTTTGTATGCAGATATTACCTTGATAATTAAAACACCGTTTATTAAACAGGACTTGAGGCCTCGTGCCACCATTGGAAACAGGAAGTGCTTCCGTTGCGGAGTCTCATAATGTCGATTATAAATAATCCTTTTATTTTCTGCTTTAAAAATCACAATTTATTTATTTGAATGGCATTATTGATTTTTTTTAACATATTGAAATACAACATAGTGTCTCATTATCATTCATCTCTCACCGTTGATTCAAGTGGGAAAGTTATCAGTTACTTGCGAAGATGGGGTGTGCTCGAGTACTGGTTAATCACAGGAAACAGTGGTTAGGTTAACTGATCATCTGTCAGCCCTCGATGGCATAAAAATGACGCTAAATAATCAATCAATCAATCAATGAACCTATTGAAAGCATTGTTATGTTTGAATTGTGAATTAAGAAAATTTGATGCTTGAAAATTAGGGTATGAGTATGATTTCTGACATCTACTCCATTTTAAAAAAAATCTCTTATTTGCTACATAACCCCTAATTTTCTTATCATATAATGGTAGTGAGAGTTTGACAAACAATAAAATGTAAGTTTCATTTGGGTCCTGCAATGAATGACAAACATGCAAACTTTTTTTTATTTACTATAGAATAAAGAACAAAATCAATGGCGTACACCTCGATTTTAAAGTCTAGCCCATGTATTATAAATCTAGCTGTAGTACTATTCATAAACCTTGAACATTGATTTCATATCAGCTCTTAGCAGGTTTCGGAACTATACTAATGTTTTAGATGATAAGAATAAAATGTCTCTAAAGTTTTTTTAGACCAAGTGTGAGTTTTAGTGCCTGAGTTTTGTCGACCTGGGGGAAGATACAGAGAAGAAGTGTAACGCAGTGGGGAGTTCTGTTAGTCATTTTATACTTTATGGTTATAAATTAATTCTGCGGTATCAATTTGATACATTTGTAAAGTGGAGTGTACAAGTCAATAGTGATACATTTGTATGGTGGTCTGTATAGGTCAATAGTGATACATTTGTATGATGGTCTGTAAATGTCAGTATTGATATATTTGTATGGTGGTCTGTATATGGCAATATTGATACATTGTATGTTGGTTTGTACAGGACAAAAGGTGATAACTATTCAGTTTAGGCCCTTGATTATCAAATTTCAACAGCCGTTATATTTTCCACTATGATTTCGGAAATCTAACAATAATTTTTTTTGCGCTGTGCTATTTTTCATTCCTTATTTTTCTAAAATTCTTATGAAGTTAGAATGCTCTGAAATGACCTACCCGCACTCATTTAGCTGATTGGTGACCTTAATTTTGTCAACTGATTGGTGTCGACTGATTGGTTACCTAAATACTGTCAACTGATTGGTGTCAACTGATTGGTTACCTAAATACTGTCAACTGATTGGTTATATAAATACTGTCCACTGATTGGTTACCTAAATACTGTCAACTGATTGGTTATATAAATACTGTCCACTGATTGGTTACCTTAAATACTGTCCACACTTATGTCTTCTCACTGGCTACATAAACAGAAGGTTTACAAAAAGAATATATATCCATGATAATCCTGGAATATTGACTTTTGAATATTGTCTTTATTCAGGTTTTAAGCCAAGTTTTATGTTAAAGGCACAGTACTTCTTATGTCGTTGGGATCAAACTTTGCAGTATTGATCAATGCCAAAACAATCGTATGTCACAGGGACTATTTTTCATTCCTCAAATTCCATTTTTTTTCATGCAGTTAATCAGAAACAAATCAAACAATAAAGATATATTGCGGACTTTATATTATCTCATTTCTAAGAGGTTGTTGAGTAAAATAAACCAAATGCTACAATAATTTCAATCCAGTTAGGAAGGCGGATGGATATTTCGAATATTATAGTTCGACTATCAGTTCTTTCAAATGCTTTGATATGTGGGGGCTTTCATTTTTTAACTTTGCAGAACACTTGCGTCAAAAATAAAGAAGAAATTAATTTTTATCTTGTATATTAAAATAGATTTGTTAAGATTGCATAGCATTACATTGTGTTTATTACACTGTTATTCCATATATAAGTCACAGATTTCGTTCAGATGTAGCGTACATGATGTAGATTATAATGGTGTTGTGGTGTGATTCAGAACAGTTCAGTTACTTAATTGTTGTTGTAGAACAGTCATTTTTGTTATTTCTGTTTTTATAAACCTTGTTCAAAATGTTGTGATATTTATGTTGGTGTGTGAAAATGGGAATTTAATTCTTTTAGTTTTAATTAATTAATTTGTAGAATGTAAAAATAATGAATGGTGTGTTAAATGTGGTGATATAATATATGTTGTTGTTTTCTTTATTGCATACAGGTATAGCCTAGTTATCATTGTGTTGCATTTTTGCATCAATTTTCATAGATGGCCACTCAGAATGCTGCTTACCTATGGTGTACAGTTATGGTCATAAATATTTTGTAAGCAAGTTTCAGAAGCATGATCATTTGAATTAAGGGTGTCCCTTAAATATGCTAATTTAAGAAAATATGCATTCAAATTAGCATATTGCTGAAACATGTCAGATAATTATTTATGATGCTAACCGTGCACCATACTTACCATCAGTTGTTAAGTTTTTGTAATTCAGTGCTTTAGTGTGTCATTATTTATATCATACCCAATTTATATTATAAACAAGAATACATCTACAGTCAAACCTGTATAAGTGGTCACCTCTATCAAGCATTTCTATGCTTTGAGAGTAAATTAAACTGTATTAAGCAACAACTTGTCTTAAAAAGGCCACTTTTACTCCTTCCCTCGACTGGCTGTTTAAGACAGGCTTAACTGTATATATGAAATCACTGAACTACAGCAAGGGTAAACGGTTTGGCAACAGTGCTCATCTCACTAAACCTGACCATTCCTTTGTAAGTGTGGAGCCTATGTATAGGGCATTGGATGCAGAAACGGAGGGTTTCTGACCATGACTGTGTGTTGCGTCCTTTAGCAAGATACTTTATCCACATCATTTATGCTTAGTTCTGGTTTATCCAAGAAGATTTTTAGGATGACTTGTAAGATTTGTAAAATCATGTTTCACGATCAATGTAAAATAAATATGTAAAAACTGTAATTGTCTACACCACTACTCCTGGACTGTGTAAAAACTGTAATTGTCTACACCACTACTCCTGGACTGTGTAAAAACTGTAATTGTCTACACCACTACTCCTGGACTGTGTAAAAACTGTAATTGTCTACACCATTACTCCTGGACTGTGTAAAAACTGTAATTGTCAACACCACTACTCATGGACTGTGTAAAAACTGTAATTGTCTACACCACTACTCATGGACTGTGTAAAAACTGTAATTGTCTACACCACTACTCATGGACTGTGTAAAAACTGTAATTGTCTACACCACTACTCCTGGACTGTGTAAAATTACTATACACAACATCGTATACAAACAATTTTTAACAATTACTTTTAAATATGTCATCCATTGTTTCTGACTAACTTACTGATGCCAACTATACTTAGGTTGGGATTAAAATATTCCATAGGCATTTATAAGATTAAAGTTAACTCAGTAAATGATACAATACTTTCATCAAACATATTTGTACTGTACATATTCTCCAAGATTTTATTAAGAATAAAGGTTTTGCCATAAAACCCGATATTGCCAATCCATCCAATGTATACATATTTGTTTCTTTACCATTTAAGTAGCAACTGACTTTTATTTCACCAAGAATTTCTTTTATTTACTTAAACACTAAAATTTTGACTGGTTATTTATTTATCATATAATCAATATTGAGGAAACCATATGCAGTTTTACTGGAACCAGTCTAAAATCTGGATCTCCTGACTGCTTGTCTTAGATTCAAGTTTTTAAGCATTTTTTTCAGTGTTTTCCCTCACACTGTTTACAAATTCTACAGTTAGTGAAGGCTCAGAAACTCAATAAGACTGTTTATTATACGTACATGTATAAACTAAAGATAATTGTGCAACAGAAACCTGGTTTAGCTAAATATATGGCATATATCCAATGTTTGTGTTGATTCATCAAACAGAAATCTTAGACATTTCTTACTAACTGAAAATCTGATCAGTTCATAAAAACGAAAATATTATCTTGTGTGCACAGTGGCCAATAGGCAGACATATTCATAATGTGGCTATCACAAGAGAAGATTCAGAGATAATTATGGTAGTTTTCTATGTTGCAAATATTTTTTAAAAATAATTTCATGCAGTATCTTAAAAGAAGTGTACAACTATGTGTATGTCCGAATGAAGCATTTGGGAACCATTCAGTAGTTGGTAGGCTCAGTTGTTCATGAAATAGGTGTTTTATTGGCCTTTTTTTAGCTTGACTATTCGAATAATAAATTTAAAGAGTTATTCTACCGGTACTCACCGGGCATCGGCGTCACAGCTTAGTTAAAGTTTTGTGTGCAAGTCCATATCTCAGTAACCATTGCATGTATTGACTTGAAACTTTACACAAGACATTCCCAGTCATCAACCCTACTACAAAAGCTAAGTTAGATGACTCTTGGATGACTATAATGCAACATTATTGCCCTTGCTTGACTTAGAAATTCTGGTTAAAGTTTTGTGTGCAAGTACCATCAAATTTGTACTTTTGTGACAAATATTCAAATAGTCGAGCGTGTTGTCTCTCTGACAGCTCTTGTTTAGAATTTGTTCACTAGTCCGAAGCAACATAAGACGACAACCGTTGTGGTTAAATATTTGAACAGCAGGAGCAGTCATTAGACAAGTTTTGTTATTTAGTATATACAATGTGTATGTTTGTGTGTCTGTCTGACTGTGAGAGATGTCTGTATATGTTAGTGTGTGTGTATATATATATACATTATATAATATATTAATTATGTATATTATGCGAGTATATAATTATTATAAGACTATGAATAAAGACATTTTGACTGGTATTTATGATTTTGTTTTTTTCTTTTTGCTCCTTTGACTAATTTTAGCTGAAGTTTTTCATATCCAACCTTCAGTGACACCCTTTTACATCTGTTGTTTATGTCACCAAATAGCCCGATACGGCTACCATTGCTTAATATTCAACAGTTGAAAAAATATCAAATTATTTTTAATTCGCTTTACTCAAACGAAAATAAATCATTTCTTATTTTTTCAAAGCAAACTCGGGGGAATTAAAGAGAACAAGACATGGTATAGTATTGTCACTTGCATTGCATAACATGTTTTTTTTACAGTAAAGGACCGCGGTGTGGTCTAGTGGTAGAGCTTCTGCCTCGCATGCGGAAGGTCGTGGGTTCGATCCCCGGCTGGGTCATACCAAAGACTTTAAAAAATGGTACTAGAAGCTTCCTCGCTTGACGCTCAGCATTTAGAGGAGAGTTCTAGGTCTGGTCGGCCCGGTGTCAGTATAATATGACTGGGTGGGGTATCATACCATGTGTCTACGGCATGATACTCCAGTGTGACAGCCCTCAGAATACTGTCTCAAGTAGACACCGTCGCGATATGACTAAAAAATTGTTGAAAGCGACGCTAAACACCATACAACAACATTTTTACAGTAAAGATGCTCACAGTGATCTGCAAAACATACTGTCATAATAAGAGGATCTGCAACAGCTGATATGATGGAGGTTTTAATCATATAAAGGACTCTTGTCCTGCAATGACTATCTGTCGATATACAAATTCAAATAAATTACATTCTTAAAAATGTCCAACATCTGACAGCCTGTGTGGTTCCGGCTAAGAATAGAATCACTGATGATCTCTGCAGAGGGGTAGGAATCCTCCGAATGGGTGTCGTGTTCATTTTATCATTTTTGTCATCATGTTCATTATTGTGGTTAAATTACCAATCCCTGTGTGGTTTCAGGGAGCCATATGAGTGATGGCAAGAATAGGACCACTGTGGCTCATGCATGTCGTAACGAGCGACAATTTGAGTAATATGATAGAATTTGCAGAATTGGATGTTAATTTGTTGTTTTTGTACATGTAGAGTGAACCTGGAATCTTCCTTCCTGTTGGCGTCGAATAAACTACAATGTGTTGGTATGCCTTAAAACCCTATTCATTCATTCGTATCAACATCTGACAGAAATATCAAATATAAGTAAATTTTTTAGGCCCCTTTATACTATTGTTACATAAAATGTATAATCTATCTTGGTGACTTTTGTCATTTCCCGTACGAAAAAGCGAGTAGATCAAAATGTAGGCCTTAAGGCTCAGACTTCATTTATTTATATTTTATATACATCTAATAAAACAGTTATGGACTTTTCAGCTGTGTAATGTGATGCGACTCGGTCAATATATATTTTTTCTTGTTCATAACACATCATATTGCACAGCTGAAAAGTCCAATTGTATAATATTTTCTGACTATATCTGCAGTACTGGCACAGTTAGATGATTGATTCGCCTTAGTTTGGTACAAAAATTGTCTTGTCACACGATTTCATATGGGTTCGAATCTCATTATAAGAAGCAGCGGCGCAGTTCCACACGATCGTTTTCAAAATGTGAAAAATATAAACCACTTGAGATGCCTCCCCATCTCTCATTCCCGCACAGATGTATATAAAATAATATTTTAATGCATAACATTATTTGTACAAAAATGTATGTTTTAATCTTATTCATTGTTTTATCGATTGTGAAACAAGTCTTTACAACTTATAAAAATTGTGTTTGAAGTTTTTCTTGGTAGAACCAATACTAAGCCTATAGGCCTACCAACCTGTATATATCAGTATGTATGTACTTATGTTTATCAAGGAAAACTTCACCGACCTGTGTATATCTGTATGTATGTACTTATGTTTATCAAGGAAAACTTCACCGACCTGTATATATATCTGTATGTATGTATTCATGTTTATCAAGGAAAACTTCACCAACATGTATATATCTTTATGTATGTACTGATGTTTATCAAGGAAAACTTTACCAACATGTATATATCTGTATGTATGTAGTCATGTTTATCAAGGACAACTTCACCAACCTGTATATATCTGTATGTATGTACTTATGTTTATCAAGGAAAACTTCACCAACATGTATATATAGATATATCTGTATGTATGTACTTATGTTTATCAATGAAAACTTCACCAACATGTATATATCTGTATGTATGTACTGATGTTTATCAAGGAAACTTCACCAACATGTATATATCTGTATGTATGTAGTCATGTTTATCAAGGACAACTTCACCGACCTGTATATATCTGTATGTATGTACTCATGTTTATCGAGGAAAACTTCACCAACATGTATATATCTGTTTGTATGTACTTATAGTTATCAAGGAAAACTTCACCAACATGTATATATCTGTATGTATGTGCTCATGTTTATCAAGGAAAACTTCACCGACCTGTATATATATGTATGTATGTTCTCATGTTTATCAAGGAAAACTTCACCAACATGTATATATCTGTATGTATGTACTCATGTTTATCAAGGAAAACTTCACCGACCTGTATATATCTGTATGTATGTACTCATGTTTATCAAGGAAAACTTCACCAACATGTATATATCTGTATGTATGTACTTATGTTTATCAAGGAAAACTTCAACAACATGTATATATCTGTATGTATGTACTCATGTTTATCAAGGAAAACTTCACCGACCTGTATATATCTGTATGTATGTACTCATGTTTATCAAGGAAAACTTCACCAACATGTATATATCTGTATGTATGTACTCATGTTTATCAAGGAAAACTTCACCAACGTGTATATATCTGTATGTATATACTTATGTTTATCAAGGAAAACTCCACCAACCTATATATATCTGTATGTATGGAGTCATGTTTATCAAGGAAAACTTCACCAACCTGTATATATCTGTATGTATGTACTCAAGTTTATCAAGGAAAACTCCACCAATCTGTATATTTATGTATGTATGTACTTATGTTTATCAAGGAAAACTTCACCAACCTATATATATCTCTGTATTTATGGTCTTATGTTGATCAAGGAAAACTCCACCAACCTGTATATATCTGTATGTATGTTCTTATGTTTATCAAGGAAAACTTCACCAACCTGTATATATCTGTATGTATGGACTCATGTTTATCAAGGAAAACTTCACCAACCTATATATATCTCTGTATTAATGGTCTTATGTTGATCAAGGAAAACTCCACCAACCTGTATATATCTGTATGTATGTTCTTATGTTTATCAAGGAATATTTCACCAACCTGTATATATCTGTATGTATGGACTCATGTTTATCAAGGAAAACTTCACCAACCTGTATATATCTGTATGTATGGACTCATGTTTATCAAGGAAAACTTCACCAACATGTATATATATCTGTATGTATGTATTTATGTTTATCAAGGAAAACTTCACCAACATGTATATATCTGTATGTATGTACTGATGTTTATCAAGGAAAACTTCACCAACATGTATATATCTGTATGTATGGAGTCATGTTTATCAAGGACAACTTCACCAACCTGTATATATCTGTATGTATGTACTTATGTTTATCAAGGAAAACTTCACCAACATGTATATATAGATATATCTGTATGTATGTACTTATGTTTATCAATGAAAACTTCACCAACATGTATATATCTGTATGTATGTACTGATGTTTATCAAGGAAAACTTCACCAACATGTATATATCTGTATGTATGTAGTCATGTTTATCAAGGACAACTTCACCGACCTGTATATATCTGTATGTATGTACTCATGTTTATCGAGGAAAACTTCACCAACATGTATATATCTGTTTGTATGTACTTATAGTTATCAAGGAAAACTTCACTGACATGTATATATCTGTATGTATGTGCTCATGTTTATCAAGGAAAACTTCACCGACCTGTATATATATGTATATATGTACTCATGTTTATCAAGGAAAACTTCACCAACATGTATATATCTGTATGTATGTACTCATGTTTATCAAGGAAAACTTCACCGACCTGTATATATCTGTATGTATGTACTCATGTTTATCAAGGACTTCACCAACATGTATATATCGGTATGTATGTACTTATGTTTATCAAGGAAAACTTCAAGAACATGTATATATCTGTATGTATGTACTCATGTTTATCAAGGAAAACTTCACCGACCTGTATATATCTGTATGTATGTACTCATGTTTATCAAGGAAAACTTTACCAACATGTATATATCTGTATGTATGTACTCATGTTTATCAAGGAAAACTTCACCAACGTGTATATATCTGTATGTATATACTTATGTTTATCAAGGAAAACTCCACCAACCTATATATATCTGTATGTATGGAGTCATATTTATCAAGGAAAACTTCACCAACCTGTATATATCTGTATGTATGTACTCAAGTTTATCAAGGAAAACTCCACCAATCTGTATATTTATGTATGTATGTACTTATGTTTATCAAGGAAAACTTCACCAACCTATATATATCTCTGTATTTATGGTCTTATGTTGATCAAGGAAAACTCCACCAACCTGTATATATCTGTATGTATGTTCTTATGTTTATCAAGGAAAATTTCACCAACCTGTATATATCTGTATGTATGGACTCATGTTTATCAAGGAAAACTTCACCAACCTATATATATCTCTGTATTAATGGTCTTATGTTGATCAAGGAAAACTCCACCAACCTGTATATATCTGTATGTATGTTCTTATGTTTATCAAGGAAAATGTCACCAACCTGTATATATCTGTATGTATGGACTCATGTTTATCAAGGAAAACTTCACCAACCTGTATATATCTGTATGTATGGACTCATGTTTATCAAGGAAAACTTCACCAACATGTATATATCTGTATGTATGGACTCATGTTTATCAAGGGAAACTTCACCAACATATATATATCGGTATGTATGTACTCATGTTTATCAAGGAAAACTTCACCAACCTGTATATATCTGTATGTATGGACTCATGTTTATCAAGGAAAACTTCACCAACATGTATATATCTGTATGTATGTACTCATGTTTATCAATGAAAACTCCACCGACCTGTATATATCTGTATGTATGTACTCATGTTTATCAAGAAAAACTCCACCAACCTGTGTATATATATATATATATATATATATATATATATATGTATGTATTGACTCATGTTTGTCAAAGAAAACTTCACCGACCTGTATATATCTGTATGTATGTACTTATGTTTATCAAGGAAAACTTCACCGACCTGTATATATCTGTATGTATGTACTCATGTTTATCAAGGAAAACTCCACCGACCTCTATATATCTGTATGTATGGACTCATGTTTATCAAGGACAACTTCACCAACATGTATATATATATGTATGTACTTATGTTTATCAAAGACCTACAAAAGTAAAACGTGGTCTTTCTCCTGAGTGCCAAAAATTGTTCTTTGATTGCAATTTTATAATTTAGAATTAGGACATTAATATTTATTTTGCACCGGGAGAGTATATTATCACTATCCTGGTTATTTTCCAGACACAATCAATGCCTTCGAGTCTAGATAAAGGGCAGTAACTCAAGTAATAGTGTGTCTAAAAATAGTAAGAGTTGCTTATCTTCGGATACATAGTCGTGGTTATACCCGCCTTCCGAGTTTTTATTTCTTTATAAGAAATATTTTAGGGGTCATCCTTAGACTCATTTAATCGCCGTTATAGGGGTAAACTAACCCCTTTACGTACGATAAAAAAATCAAATCGTTCAACGTGCTTTGATATGCATTAAGTTCATCCTAGTTTTTTTATCTCTTCAGATGAATAGTGTTGCTGTTATGGGTGGATTCGTGATATTTTTCAACTTTTTACCCCAAAAATAGGTTTTTCGCTCATCATGATACTTTTAGTATGTTATTACATATATGTTATTCAATCCATACACTAAATATCGTTTTTGTAGGAATTTTGTCCTTTATTTGCCATTTTTTATATAAATACTCTCTACTATTTTTTTTCGTTCGTTTTATATAACTCATACTCCTGTATCCAACCGACCATTGTCGTCCATGACGACTTCTCTAATTAAAACTCTCATCAGATTTGCTTGAAACTTATCAGAGCATAGACTAAATTGCATGTCTCTGTTCAGACATGCTGTTCCTTTCAGATTTGTATTGTTGTTGTTGCTTATTTCGCCGCCAATAATAATTGGGTTGAATTTAATCAATGTATGTTAACAAAACTAACCAAAATATACACCCATATGGCAAAAAATGTATTCTTGAAGATAATGGGAGGGTAATATTGACTACTGTTTTCTATTTCCGTCAGTGGTGATACGCATAACAATATCAGGGAACGTATCTACCAAGTTTGGTTTCCCCTCCGCGTTGTCAGGTCACTACCGATATCTATCCTGGCTGCCTGTACCCTCCTTCCCCCTCTCTCTCTCTCTCTCTCTCTCTCTCTCTCTCTCTCTCTCTCTCTCTCTCGCTCTCTGTGTGTGTGTCTCTCTGCTCCCCCTCTCTCTCTCCCTCTCTCTCTCTCTCTCTCTCTCTCTCTCTCTCTCCCTCTCTCTCTCTCTCTCCCTCTCCCTCTCTCTCTCTCTCTCTCTCTCTCTCTCTCTCTCTCTCTCTCTATATATATATATATATACATGTATATACAAATATATCTCCCTCAGTCTCTCTCTGTTTCCCCCTCTTTCTTTCTCTCTCTCTCTCTCTCTCTCTCTCTCTCTCTCTCTATATATATATATATATATATATATATATATATATATATGGGAGAGATAAATTAATTATTAAAAATTAATTAATACACCCAAACAATACTGAATTCTTTAAATTATAAATATATTTCCCTCTGTCTCTCTCTGCTCCCCCCCCCCCCCCCCCCCCCCCCTCTCTCTCTCCGATTGAACAGACAACTTGATTATAGGCTCACAACCAGGGAATGTCTTCACTGCAAATGTTTACTCTAAAATACTAACATTGTGTCTCATTATCATTCGTCTTTCACCACTGATTAAATATCTGCTTAAAAATCACAATTTATTTATTTGAATGGCATTATTGATGTTTTTTAACATATTGAAATACGACATTGTGTCTCATTATCATTCGTCTCTCACCGCTGATTCAAGTGGGAAAGTTATCAGTTACTTAAGGAGATGGGGTGTGCTCGAGTACTGGTTAATCCCAGGGAACAGTGGTAGGTTAACTAATCGTCTGTTAGCCCTTGATGGCATAAAAATGACGCTAAATATTCAATCAATCAATCAATCAACTAAGTCAATTTCTAGTAAATTTTAAGGCATGTCTAACGTTGCAATATTCAATACATGTGTTTATAATTTGCATTAGATCTTCATATATTTCTTTTAAATATATTGTTACATTTCTATACTATATTTCTTCAACTGTATCTACTAACTAGTGATTTGAATTGTATAATTTTTTATTTCTGTTTCGTATTTTTTTTACTGATATTATAAATACTAATACTAATATTTTCTATGAATATACTTATTATATTATATTATTATTGCTAATATAGCCGACTGGCCAAATGCGCCGTCTCACGATCACTTACCTCTCAATTCTAAGGTCGTGAGTTCGAGTCCCGCTCGTTCAAAATAATATGTGAGACAGTTACTTGCTGGAGAACGGTGGTTCTATTCAGATTCATTCTGAGTTTTTCCTACGCCAATAACACTGGATATGTCATATATAACATGGAACGTGTTGAAAATGGCGTTAAACCCAGATAAAATCCTTATCTAAAAAACTGTGCATAGTCAATTATCAATTTAAGAAGAATGTTCGATTATCTGTTATATACATGCGATATATTTAGTAGAAATTTCAACGATAAAGACAAACAGTCGACAAAATGTTCCGCATGACGATCGAGACGTTGAGAAAAATCAAAATAGCTGCAATAGCTCTGAACTGGTTTATTTATTTAAAAGGATCTTGATTTTTCTTCACCTTTTCGATAAATTCTTTTAGATTAGGGTATAGAATAAAGAGATCGCGTTACAGTGTTTTGTACAATACAAGAACATATTGTACCCGTACGTATTGTTGGGAAAACCACATTTAACTCGGCGTCTCTCCAATATGATTTTCACCACATTATGTACTCCGACGCGGCGTACAATATATTCCCATATTGTACAACACACTGTAAACTAACCACATAATACAGAACGGCGGGTTGTCAGATTGAACACCGCCCAGTGGTGTATGCTATGTTAGTGTGCAAGACGCATGTTGGCATTTACACACTATTACCTCGAATTCGAACGTGGTTTGTCTGAAACTGTAAGCTTTTGTTGTGCACAATTAATGTAAAGTAAAAACATATATAAAAAAACATTTGTAAAACCAAATACACCACACACAACGCAGGCCAGGAGAGGTGGCGTTTGTTTCATCATATGCTGGCACTGTTTACTACAATATACAATAATAGAGTCCTGCAGTAGAATTAATGTATCGGATATGAGATCATTCGTACGTAATACACATGAGGATTGGTATTTATGTCGATTGGCAATGTTAGAATGTATAGTTATCTCTACGTTTCCACGCAATTACTGAATGACTATCGAGAAATAATTACTTAATCTATGTAAACCATATGCAAAATGCCCTTCCGTTATGATAACAATAAATACAGATGTGTATATGATTAGTGTAATGTCACTAGTGTCGTACATATTTCCTGGCGGTTAGTAGTTAGTTTGAGATTCGGTTTTCGTCTTCCGATATTTAAGTATGTATCTCTTTAATAGCGGAGGCTTAGGGTGAAGGTCAGTATCATGCCGAATATCGAAAGACGAAACATGAAAAGCAAATATTTATCTTACGTCAGTTTGTTCTATTTTCTATTTATAATAAAAGTACTTTCAGATCTGAGTCAGTATGAAGCCACTTGCATTAAGCAGTCACATTTGATATTTCCCATTTCTATGCTAACATGTATTAAACAGCAATCTGTCTTAAAGGGCCAGTTTTGCTCCTTCGTTTGACTTGCTGCTTAAGGCAGGTTTGACTCTAATACATTGTAGCAACAGCAGCAATGTTTTTGTTTTGGTAGGACTACCGGCTTCAGCAAATGAATACAATCAGCAAAAGTGGCCTTTAAATACAAGAGTTACTAAATACAGGTTAATTTGCTCATTGAAAGCATAGAACTATGAAATAGCAAATGTGGTTACCAAAGACAAGTGGCTGCCTAACAGAAGTTGGCCGCTTACACAGGTTTGTCTGTATTTAAAAACAAACATTAAAAAGTATTAAACAAAATAATATAATTGTTTGTCATAAAATATATCCATTTTAACGTAATAACTATTTAAGTGTGAAATTTAAAGTTTTAAAGCTTTGTGTTTCGAATATATTTCAACATGGTTTTATATACAGTCAAACATGTCTTGAGCAGCCAATCGAGGGGTGGAGCAAAGGTGGTCTTTTAAGATAGGTTGTTGCATAATACATGATGATTTGCTCTCAAAGCATATTAATTGGAAATAGCAAATATGACCGCTTAAGGCAAGTGGCTGCTTAATAAAGGTGACCGCCTTTATAGGTTTTATTGTATAATCTAACAAGAAGTTCTCTTTATTTAACGTTAAAACAATTGGCAGGTCGGCACGACACTAAAATCAGGGATCCGCCCGTGCATGGTACGAGTCCTGTGTGAACATTATCATTATCATTATTATTATTATTATCACTATATATTATTATTATTATTATTTATTATCATTACTATTATTAATAATAATAATATTATAATTATTATCATTATTATTAATAATAAAAATAATATTATAATATTATAATTATTATTATCATCATTTATATTATTATTAAATAGAAACAAAAAAATCACATACAATGTATTTACTGGCATTTTTTAAAAAAAAATTACTAGTATTTAATCAGTATGTTTTATTAACTTTATTGTACTAATAATTGTGTATTTGTAATTGCTTTCAATTCTCTAAAGTTTTCATTCAATATGTTTCTTTAAACGTTACTTAAAGAAACACATCCACGTTTGAACTTTTTAAAAAAGTGTTTTAATTGATCCGAACGCTTAACAATTGTAATATCATCAATTAAAATAAATAAATATTTAATCCCAATATAAAAAACAATGATAATTTCCCTTAAGAACTGAACACAAATATCACAATAATTTGGTCGTAGCATATGCACAATTATCGCATGTTAGATAAATTATACGTATTATCTGCTATATACATCTGCATGTTATGTGCGATGATAATAATTATCCGCTTTGCTTAATAACCAGTGAAACGATAATAACTAACGGAGACAGAGATACATCAGGAAAGAATAAACTATATAGTAGCAAATACACAGTGTCTGTGAAAGCAAGGTTTTTATTGCAGTGTAGACCCTGTTTATGTTATCTCCAGCAAGTCGGATAGATAGTCTTGGATCTGTTTTGAGAGAGACGCATTCCTATGTATTGAATGTATTCCAATACACACGGAATTCTACTTTGAAGTTGGCAGCTTCATGCTACGCCGACACATATGTAAAGTTCTGGAAGGATTAATCATACGTTTTACCTGTCTGGGACCTCAGAAAGGTGTAGCATGGTGAGATCGCTTTACATGCATTCATGTGTACTTCGTCATTGGAAATCTTAATATGGCACCGATTAGCAACAAAAGTGATGACGAAATACACAGGTATTGACAGAAATGTCCCCCAAACAGGTGAAGTTATTCGACGTACATTGTGTTTTTAATTCTAAAGGCATACACTAGTGACTTCCGCGGTTATATAAGGATTATAACTATGTGATAATTGGAATGTGAGTTTTTTTTAATTGTATTCGGATTTAATGGCCAAAATGAGTGAGGGAAAACAAACATCCCAACCTTCCGTTTGTGTAGTGTTTGAACCACAAGCATGGCGTAAAACAGTTTGTAAGAATTGCTTTCAGCCACCAGAAAAGCACGAGGCGGGTGGTTCATCGTCTAGTACACCCACAGGACCAGGTCCGGTTGTAGGTGGCAAGGACAAAACACCACCGGTTGGTCAAAAATCTGCGGCATCATCTTTAAAAGATAAATATGAGCAGCTAGAAAAAGACAAATACAAACCAAAAGAGCCACCAAAGGTGGCACCCAAGTCCAAACCACCAGCAACTATGACTGTTGTGACGGACAAACATGAGCAACCGAGTGGTAAACCGGACAGCAGTAAACCTAACATTCCCCCGGCAACGCTTCCAAAGCAGACTTCGAAGGATTCAAATCAGGGAAATAAAATTGGAAATAAAACTGAGACAGCAAACTTAAAGACTAAGTTCGGGTCTGCTGAAAACATATCGGTTATTGACATAAAGCCAAAGTTAGACACTGGTAAAAAGTTTAAATTTGGTTCGATGGAAAATATATCGTTTCATGATAAAAAGAAAGAACAGATACAAATTCCAATCCAGAAATCAAAGTTTGGCGGTTCTATGGATAACATATCCTTCAGTGATAAGAAAAAAACGGACTTGAAAAGCATGCTTGACACATTTAGTGGTGAACTTAAAGCAGGCACTACCTCAAAAGTCGGATCTACAGTTATTCATAGTCAAAAGGATGGGAAAGTAGAAATCATAAATATTCCGAGTAAGAAAATTGAAATTTCGAAATCGAAAGACACAGAAACTTTACAAAATGAATTAAATGAGCACAAACTTTCGAAAACGGACAACAAAGTTGGAAGTTTTAATCTAAAGTCAAAATATGAGAAACCTGAATTAAAATCAGCGACTCATGAAACTGATGTGAAGTCGAAATTTCAGAAACCCGAGTTAAAGTCATTAACATCAGATAAAGATACAGCGTTTGGCAGTAAAACGAAAACTAACACGTCTGAATTAAAAACAAACAAAGTTGACCTTAAGTCACCTACAATTGAATCTAAGGCAAAGATAGACATGCCTGGCTTAAAATCAATAAAGTCAACAACCACAGAACCAGATATTAAATCTAATTCCAAAACAAATATCAACACGTCTGGCATGAAGACAACAAAGCCTGACCTGAAATCTCCAACGCAAGACAAGGATAATAAACATGATTTTAAAATGAAATTGGATATGCCTGGGTTGAAGTCTACAAAACCAAACTTAAAATCACCGACACAAGAAAAAGACAAAGTGTCTGATCTCAAAACAAAAATAGATTTACCTGGTTTGAAATCTGAAAAATCTCCTACACAGGAAAAAGACAAAACAACAGATTTTAAAACGAAAATAGACATGCCTGGTTTGAAGTCAGTAAAAACAGATTTGAAATCTCCAACACCCGAAAAAGATAAAAAGACGGACTTTCATGCTAAACTAGACATACCTGGTTTAAAGACAACAAAACCAGATTTAAAATCTCCAACACCTGAAAAAGATAAAAAGCCAGACTTCCATGCTAAACTAGATATGCCTGGTTTAAAGACAACAAAACCAGATTTGAAATCTCCAACACCTGAAAAAGATAAAAAGACGGACTTTCATGCTAAACTAGACATGCCTGGTTTAAAGACAACAAAACCAGATTTGAAATCTCCAACACCTGAAAAAGATAAAAAGCCGGACTTTCATGCTAAACTAGACATGCCTGGTTTAAAGACAACAAAACCAGATTTGAAATCTCCAACACCTGAAAAAGATAAAAAGCCGGACTTTCATGCTAAACTAGACATGCCTGGTTTAAAGACAACAAAACCAGATTTGAAATCTCCAACACCTGAAAAAGATAAAAAGACGGACTTTCATGCTAAACTAGACATGCCTGGTTTAAAGACAACAAAACCAGATTTGAAGTCTCCAACACCTGAAAAAGATAAAAAGACTGATATTCATGCTAAATTTGACATGCCTGGTTTAAAGACAACAAAACCAGATTTGAAATCTCTTACACCTGAAAAAGATAAAAAGATGGACTTTCATGCTAAGCTAGACATGCCTGGTTTAAAATCAACAAAGGATTTAAAATCACCTTCGACCGAAAAAGACAGTTCTGTCGATTTTAAAACGAAAATCGATATGCCAGGATTAAAATCTACAAACGTAGGGTTAAAATCAGCGAAAGAGACAGACAACAAATCTGAAGAAAAATCAAAATTACAGATTAACGACAAAAAATCAACATTTTCGAAACCGGAATTAAAATTAATATCGCAAGGAAAAGATAGTTCGGGATTAAAATCAAAAGATGAGCAATCCAATTTTAAAACTGGAAAACTGGAAGACAAATCTGAAAAAAAGGTTGAGCCAAAGGATTTAAAAAATATCCTGAAAAAGAATGAGACACCGTCTAAACCTGATAACAAAAATAAATTTGAGTTACCGTCGCTCAAATCTTCTAAACAAGAACCTAGTAATGATGACAAACTGATTAAAACTAAATATGGAAAACCTGATATCAAATCTGAGAAAGAAGAAAATACAAACAAAAACACTGATATTAAATCTAAATTTCAATTAAAGCATCACGTTACTGAAGAAAAAGACCCAAAGACAAATAAGTTTGAACCTCCAAAGTTGAAATCCTCAAAACCAGATGACTCTGAAAGTAAGTCAAAATTTAATCAAGATATATTAAAGTTGAAGTCGAATAAAACGGAAGAAAAAGATAATAAGTTCAGTTTGAAGTCCAAGTTAGAATCGGAAAATGCGAAATTGAAACTGACAAAACCAGACGAAAAAGAAAAAAATGCACTTAAAAAGACTGACAACAATATCATGAAATTAAAGTCCACAAAACCTGAGGAAAAAGACAAATCTTTTAGTCTGAAATCAAAATTCGAAACAGAACCCTCCAAATTAAAATCTACAAAATTAGAAGAAAAGGACAATAAATTTAATCTGAAATCAAAAGTGGAAAACCAAGATTCCAAAGATGTTAAAATGGTCGGAAAATTAGGCACATCCGTATTAAAAAATAATAAAATTGGGACTTCAAACAACGCTGAAGAAAAAGACAAAAAAATTGATTTCAAAACAAAGTTTGAAAAACCGGAACTAAAATCTTCAAAAGCAGATGACACAAAAAATAAACTTGAAAAGCCAGGTTTGAAATCAACAAAGACTTCAGAAGAACCCGACAAAAAGAATGATTTTAAATCAAAGTTTGAAAAACCTGCATTAAAAACGTCGAAAGATGAAAATAAAAATGACAATAAAACGTCACATGATCTAAAATCGCAAAATAGCAAAACGACGGCATTTGGAACGAAATTACTTGAGCAGAAAAAAGAAACAAAACCTACCAAAATAGATTCGAAACAGACACAAAATGACCTAAAGAGTGATATTCATTCAGGAAAAATAAGTGAGAATGAACACTATGAATCTGGGTCGCAAACAGATAATGAAAAATACAAAGACAAAAATAAGCGCATCCCACCAGCTTCAGCGATCGGTGATGTACGTTTCGGAAAACTTTCGACTGACGGTGAAGCTATTTCGGGAGACGGGCATGACGCATGCGCGACAGGTAGTTCCAATACGCGCGAAAACTCACATGTACATGTAGACACACAGGTGTTCGTAAGCAGTAAGAACAAAGCCGCGGGAGTCATAGGTGTAGAAGAAAACGGTCTTTATAATACTACAAAACCACAGACGGGATTTTCGAACTTGAGTTTCTCAAAGAGTCAAAGTCAAGAAAAGAGTGACGAAAACGAAAAACAGAAACTTCAAAATGGCGATATTTCACAGAAATATGCATCGAACTCGCAAGAAAGTGAAAAAGTTCATAAAAATCGGAAAGCGAGCCTTAAAGAAACTGACAGTGCTATTGAAAAATTGCGATTAGAACTTTTAAATATGACGGAAAGGTGTGACAATCTCGAAAAGGAAAACGGGCAGTTACGTGATGGATTGGGTAAGAAAGAAAAGGATGCACTTGAATTGAAAAAGCAAAAAGATGAAGTTGCAATGGCTATCAAGTCTCTTCAAGGGCAATTGCAAACGATGGAAGACAGGTGTGTCAAAGTTGAATCAGAAAATATCAATTTGATGGGAAACTTGAAAGCTCAGCATGAGTCAAACCAACAGAAGCCGCATACAAAGGAAGTAGAAGAATTAGATGAAAAACTGACCGCTGGAGAAAAACTGATGGAGGATATCATAGAGGAAAATGAGACGCTTAAGGAAGAGATTACAGAACTTAAAGCTGAGATGGACGAGATGTACGACAGTTTCAGGGATCAAGAAGCAGAAGAGTTCAGAGAATTGCAAAAGGAGCTGGAAATAACCGCCAAAAATTG
Source organism: Panopea generosa (assembly GCA_029582155.1). Classification (NCBI taxonomy): domain Eukaryota; kingdom Metazoa; phylum Mollusca; class Bivalvia; order Adapedonta; family Hiatellidae; genus Panopea; species Panopea generosa. The sequence goes on along the minus strand of CM055904.1, from coordinate 3,297,441 downwards.
TAGAATACTTCAATTCAAGTTGCGAAAAGTGGAGCGACGGAACAATCAAATTGAGCACGACAAGAATCAATTTGAAGAAAAGCTACGTATCTTACAGAACCAATTCCAAGACCGAGACGCAGTGTCGCATATACGTTCTCTAGAAAACGAGCTTCGGGTAAGTAGTAATCAAAACATTAGAAATTACTCAAAACTGATTTTGTTTTACAGTTACATTAGTATAAACTTACAAGCTATGATTATCCACGGTTGTTATGCTTATGCCATTCTGATTTTTCTATCTTCAGTATTCTTATATTAAATTTCTTGTACGCAATGTTGTTTTGTTATATCTTGTTATTTATAAACAAAGTCGAACTGGAGCACATGGTCCAGTGTCAGAGTATCGGACGTAGCGGGGAAAATCGACCATGTGTGCCGTCCTTGAGCAAGACACTTTATCCGCATATGTTAAGTATTGGTTTTACCCATGAACACCTCAACCGTTATATGTCTTAGTTGTAAAAGTAAAACTTTATTTCACAATCGATGTAAAATATATATTTTTTTTAAATGATCATTTCCATATTTGCAGCTCTATAGGCGAAAATCTTATAACAATGAATTTGGGAGTAAACCATACATATAGTTCAATATGGAATAATGGAATAAATCATTTCCACTAGTTAATTAATTATCTATGTCAAAAGAATCGGTTATATTTTAAATAGGGTCCCCCGTGGCAGAGTGATCTAATGCGCCGTCCGAGATCACTCGCCTCTCACCACTATGGTCGTAGGTTCGAGTCCGCTCTCTTTAAAAACCTTATGTGAGAAAGTTTGCCAGTTACTTGCGGAAGGATGGTGGTTCTACTCAGTCTGATTCAGTTTGAGGTCTTCCTCCACCAGTAAAACTAGATATGCCATATATAACCTAAAATGTGTTGAAAATGACCTTAAACTCCACTTAAAACAAATATGTATATATATTTACGAAGAAATGAAACAATGTTATTTATTGCATTGTCAGCATTATAGTTCTGTGTTTATTGATTATGCCGATACATACTCTTGTATGAGAGAGACGCTGTGGCTAACACAGTTCAGAAAAAAAATCTGACGAAAGACTCATCAGGCTGTGAAACTAGAAGTTCTGGGGTCGTATTCACCAACCATTCTTGAGAATATTCTTAGGCTTGAGCTTGAAAATCCAAATTTTGACCTTACATATTTAGTTTACCCTGACATATAGAATAATCATCAGAGTTCATTTGACTATATATTAGGTGCACATACATGCTCGCAAATTTTGGCCTCAAAAAATGATCTCTAAATGTGTTTTTCAAAATTCATTCTTGAGTTCAAGTCTAAGAGCATTCTTAAGTACAACCCCTGAATGTGATAAATAATTCAAACAACGCTGTCGGACGCTTTAGTTGGTGTACTGATACATGCAGTACGGATATTTACTGAGTTTGCTATTGAGTTTTCTTTTGTTGTCTTTTATTTAAAGAAAAAACACAGTTGGAACTATTTCCAATCTTTCCTGTGGTCCTCTATTATATACATGTTAACAAAAGTGAGTAATAACAAAATATATACAACAAAAAAAAAATCAACAGAATCAATATTATATGGAAACTTATAAACAAAATAGTCAATTATTTTGTTGAAATATTCATTTTGTAATGTATATGTCAATTAACAATGAATATTGTTTATTTAATTAACTCAAAAATATATTTCAAAGGAAAGGCATGATAGTATTGTAATGTAAAATTTACACTTGAAAATGATGAGTTCACTACAGAATATATTTAGATTGTCAATGTTACATTCAGTGATTCATTATAAGAATCAACTAACTGCAATGAGGATACAAGTTTAATGTTTTGTAAGACAACAAAACTTTATTTTTGTTGTGACAGGGGACTGTTATATTTAAATGTTATATAATATCTCTTAAATTCTTGAACCGATGAAGCATATATAACACGGTTTGGAAGGGAATTCCAGATTTTGGATCCAGAATATATAAGAGTTTTGAGATATGTTTCTAACTTTGGTTTTGGTACATATTAGAAAAGTATTTGACTGTGCATACAACTTTTCATTTAAAAATGTACGTAAGGAAAGTTCGTATTTAAAATGCCGTTAATATATTTGTTTATCGTAACTATAGTAACATATTGTTTAAATGTAAGCTTTTTTTAACAATGCCAACAATAACGACATCAATAGCAGCAGGTGATATAAACTCTGCTCACATACATTTTAGATGGCAAAGGACGTGTCCGTTCGTCTGCACGACGAGCTTGACCTTATGGAGGACAAAAGGGGAAAGGTCGAAGAAGAAAATCGCCACCTCACGGAATTGCTCGAGCAGGCGGACCGCAAACAGTTTCGCTTAGAATTAGAGGTGGACAAACTCCGAGACAAGGTTTGAACAATTTTATAATAAAACCATGAATTCATATTATACGAGCATATATTACATACCATCATTTGCATAAAGCCTACGACAATAAATTATAAGTGCGATAACATATTTTACTTAATTTAACCATCTCATATTGCACATAATTATATGTGTTACTTGTTGCACATAGTGTCTACTACACACGTTCACAAAGTGTTTCCATCAAACATTGTACAATATGTTACATTATATAGTGTCTATGTCATATTCATATATTATGCATCACACATTATACATACATGTGGTATCCGAATGCATCACACATAATACATATCATGTATGTCACAAGTTATTCATAGTCCGTCCATCCCATATTATGCATAGTCTGTGTCACATTTCAAACATACTATGTTCGTCACTGTTACGTGTTATATACAATGTCAGTATACGTATTATAGTATATGTGTAAATACATACAGCTAGTGCATGTGTCACATATTTACAATGTTTCTTCGGTATATCTTATATATTGGGTCTGTGTCACACACAAAAATAGTATCTACGCCACACGTATGCTTATAGTCTGCATCATAAACTATACATAGTGTTTGTTTCACATACATATATGTATGTGGCAAACAGTAAACTCTATGTCTACGTCACACATCATACCAATTTACTGCTTCAAACATAATACATGTTATCTACGTCACACATGTACTATTATCTACGGCACACATATACAAAGTGTATACGTCACACATACAGATAGTATCTACGGCACACATATACAAAGTGTATACGTCACACATACAAATATTATCTACGGTACACACATACAAAGTGTATACGTCACACATATACATAGTATCTACGCCATACATGTAAATAGTATCTACGTCACACATGTACCTAGTATCTACGTCACACATGTACTTAGTATTAAAATCACACTCGTACATAGTATCTACATCAAACTTGTACATAGTATCTATGTCCCTCATGAACATAGTATCTACATCACATATATACAAAGTGCCTACGTCACACATATGCATAGTGTCTACGTCACATATACAAATATTATCTATGTCACACATATATATAGTATCTACATCACACATACACATATTATCTACGTCACACATACACATAAACTCTACATCACACATACACAAAGTATCTTCGTCACAAATACACATAGTATCTACGTCACAAATAAACATAGTGTATACGTCACACATACAAATAGTATATACGTCATACATACACATAGTATCGACATCTCACATATACATAATATCTACGTCACACATACACAAAGTCTCTACGTCATACTGCACATAGTATCTACATCACATATATACATAGTATATACGTCATACATACACATATTATCTACGTCACACATACGCAAAGTATCTATGTCACACACACACACATCGTGTCTACGTCATACATACACACATAGTATCTATGTCACACATATACAAAGTGCCTACATCACACATACACATAGTGTCTACATCAAACATATACATTGTGTCTGCGTCATACATATACATAGTGTCTGCGTCACACATATACATAGTGTCTACGTCACACATACACATACTATCTACGTCACACATACATATAGTATCTACATCACACATACACATAGTATCTACGTCATACATACACATTGTATCTACGTCACACATATACATAGTGTATACGTCACACCTACAAGTAGTATCTACGTCAAATATACATGTACGCATAGTATCTACGTCATACATATGCATACTATCTACGTCACACATACAAATAGTAACTACGTCACATACACATAGTATCTACGGCACACATATACATAGTGTATGCGCCACACATATACATGGTGTATACGTCACACATCTACATTCTTCGGCACACATATTCATTGTGTCTGTGTCACACATAAACATATTGTCCCCGTCACACATTTACATTGTGTCACGTAACACATATACATAGTGTTTGCGTCACACATATACAAAGTGTTTCCGTCACATATATTCATAGTGTCTAAGTCAAACATATACATGGTGTCTACGTCACACATACGCATAATGCCTACATCACACATACATATAGTGTCTACATCATACAAATACATTGTGTCTACGTCACACATAAACATAGTGTCTACGTCACACATATACATAGTATCTGCGTCACACATATACATAGTGTCTACGTCATACATATACATAAGATCTACGCCACACATATACAAAGTGTCTTCGTCACACATAAACAAAGTATCTCTGTCACACATATATAGAGTGTCTACATCACACATATACATGGTGTCTACGTCACACATATGCATAGTATTTACGTCATACATATACAGAGTATTTTCGTTACACATATACATGGTGTCTGCGTCACACATATACATAGTGTCTGTCTCACATATATACATAGTGTCTGCGTCACAAATACACAGAGTGTCTCCGTCACATATATTTATAGTGTCTACGTCACACATAAACATGATGTCTATGTCACACACATATATATATATATCTACGTCATACATAAACATAGTGTCTACGTCACACATTTGCATAGTGTATGCGTCACACATATACAGAGAGTCTCCGTCACATATATACGTAATGTCTACATCACACATATATATATATATAATGTCTGCGTCACACATATACAGGGAGTCAATCATACATATAGATAGTTTCTGTGTCACACATATACATAGTGTCTACGTCACACATATACAAAGTGTCTCCGTTACAAATATTCATAGTGTCTACGTCATACATATATATGATGTCTACGTCATACATATACATAATGTCTACATCACACATATATTGTCTGCGTCACACATATACATAATGTCTGCGTCACATATATACAAAGTGTCTCCGTCACATATATTAATAGTGTCTACGTCACACATATACATGATGTCTACGTCATACATATACATAATGTCTACATCACACACATATAAAGTGTCTGCGTCACACATATACAGGGTGTCTGTGTCATACATATACGTAGTTACTTCTTCGGCACATATATTCGTAGTGTCTGCGTCACATATATACAGAAGGTCTACGTCACAATATACATTGTGCCTATGTCACACATAAACATAACGTTTGCGTCACACATATGTATATATAATGTATTCGGTAAACATATACATAGTTTGTGTTTCACACATATAAAAAGTGTCTTTGTCTCATTTGTAACATAGAGTCTGTGGCACACGTATATAGGGTACAGTATGCAGTGTGCCTGTATGTCACACGGTATACAATATACATTACAAATTATGCATTGTGCTGTCGGAAATATAAATGGTTACCATAAGGGTTATATAGGATATACAAATGTTCTTTCCTAAACATACGGAAATTGGTTTTAGAAACAATCGCGAATGATGAATGTTTTGGCATCTGGTGCTGCTTACTGTAACAGGTCACCTCGAAAGGTAAAGGCTGGTTGCCGGCTCTTTATACTAGTGATACATACAGAAGTTAACGATTACACTCTTGTTTGAACAGTATATTGGAACAGCATCATGGTTTAACACCTCTTTGAACAAAGTAAATATCATTAACTATATGGCAACATTCCATAGTTCGGTATGAGGGTAGTACGCCAGATTGAACTGAGGTAAAGTGTACAGTCCACGATCTATATTGCCAACTCAGGGGATGAGGGGGCCTTGTGGGACTCAAACCCTTTGAATCACACACACACACACACACACACACACACACACACACACACACACAGAGTATAATAAAGTTAATAAAACATACTGATTAAATACAAGTAGCTTTTTTAAAAAAAATGCTCATATTAAAAGTCAGTAAAACGTTGTAATTGATTTTTCTTTGTTTCTATTTAATAATAGTAATGATATAATAATAATAATAATAATAATAATAATAATAATAATAATTATAATATATAAATAATAATAATAATAATAATAATATTACCACTACTAATACAACTACTACTACTAATAATAATGATAATAATATTAAAAAAAAATAATAATAATAACAATGATAATAATAACTATAACAATAACTATAATAATAATAAGGACCTCCAATGTTTATGTATCTTAATTAATAAGTACAGTTATTATTGGTATTAAGCCTTTCACGATACGCCCTGACGCTATTCTCTCTCCACCTGCCATTACGGCACTATCGCTTATTACTCTGAAGTCACTAACTGTACTCTAGCACACGATATCTCGCGTGTGTATTGGCGAAGTTATAGGTCCCAGATGATGATATGCAAAAATAATTGCCCCAGAATTAATGCATTATATAGAGTTCATTGACAAGATGTCGATGTTTATACAGGAATTTTGAGTGCTGGCTTCGCTTGTTTTCACACACAGTCTCCGTGATGATTGGTATACGACATTGCGTCTCATTGTCATTTGTCTCTCATCCCTGATTCAAGTTGGAAAGATATAAATCACTTGCGGGGACGAACGTGTTCAGTACTTGTTAACCTTTCAGGATCCCAGCGAAGAATGGTTAGGCTAACGGATCGTCTGTTCTCCCTCGACGGCATAAATATAACGCAAACTATTCAAACAAATGAATTTAAACTTGCAAAAAAAAAAAATAACACAACAAATACTTTGACTAATAAGACGGTCGATCACTGACACCAGTCCTCGAATCTTCATGTTTACATCAAGACGATTGTGAAGTTAACCCACTGTTATATTTCATGGTATAGCATTGATATCACAAGGTTTTGAATTTACGCTGCATGCACAAAACCAAACGTTAAAACAAAAATATTGGTGCATCGTCATGATAACTGCGCACCGGCACAGTGCATTTCACACTGATAGTATACCATACCTTAGTGTGTTCAATAACTTTATAATGCACTAATACCTTGCATAAACTTTACAGTTCACCATCATCGTGCACTAACTTTATTATGCACCATTACCATGCAATAACTTTATAATGCACCATTATCGTGCACTAACTTTATAATGCACCATTACCATGCAATAACTTTATAATGCACCATTACCGTGCAATAACTTTATAATGCACCATTACCGTGCAATAACTTTATAATGCACCATTACCTTGCAATAACTTTATAATGCACCATTACCGTGCACTAACTTTATAATGCACCATTACCGTGCAATAACTTTATAATGCACCATTACCTTGCAATAACTTTATAATGCACCATTACCATGCAATAACTTTATAATGCACCATTACCTTGCAATAACTTTATAATGCACCATTACCATGCAATAACTTTATAATGCACCATTACCATGCAATAACTTTATAATGCACCATTACCTTGCAATAACTTTATAATACACCATTACCATGCAATAACCTATAATCAATCTCTCTCTCTCTCTCTCTCTCTCTCTCTCTCTCTCTCTCTCTCTCTCTCGCTCTCTCTCTTTCTCTCTCACACACACGTACATATGAATACATCTGCCATTAAACGTGGTATGCAGCCGTGTATGACAGAATAGATATAGATTAGTAAGATTAGTAATTTCCAGAGAAACACATTTTACGGCAATACACATATAATCATGTTATGTGATAACCACTAATGATTCGACCGATTAACTGATTAGCCACCTACAGATAAGTGGACTGTAACACATGTGTTACTGCTGAGAGATACATGTACCCTTCGTCTTAGGCTGCACGTTTATAATATAGTGAATACATTGTGGTTTTACGGAGCACTGTCACTATCGATGTACAAAACAATTTACACACAGATAAGAATAGAAAAAAAATATTTATAAACGTAAATGAAGAATGGATGAGAATCTTGATTCCTGTTTGCTGCAGACATTCAGCGAACTTGACCAATTTCTCAATGTGTCAGGATTAGCACGCATGCGCAGTTACTGTAATTGGTATAAACAAATAAAGGTTGTAGCGTATTAGATAAGAGTGTAGGCCGCTGATACTACTGGATGCAAATCCGATCCCCAGCCCAACCTGATGGCATATAAAACAGCACCCAGTACTAAAAGCGGACTTGAGAACAGTTCATATAAGTTTAAATAAGAGGAGCTAAAGCAAATTAGCAGAAACTATAAACAAAGATTTAGTGTTAAACCATAATTAATAATAAACTATACAATTGAATCATATTTGATAAGATGGTTGATTTCTTGTCACAGATTTGGAGCCTCAGATGAACAAAAATGTTTTTTGATAATAAAATGCTTCGCAATCTCAAACTTTCAACTACATTTCTCCAATTTATTTTATGGTATGGTATTTTAATTTTCATTTTAAGTAAATACGGTATACACAGTAGAAAGAAAAACTATGGCATTTTAAGTTCCCTTCATTATGCACTTTGGAGGACAAAACAAAATATGTTATGCCTAACGTTGTATTACACATGTTTACAAATGTGCGTTTTTTTGTATATCGTTGTATACCTTGAATCAGGCGATACCTGCCAGTCTACCGTTCGGTTACCGCCGCTGTTCTCGTGCACGTATCTACAAAGATGTACATAGAGATATAAAACATAGATAACAAAGCAACGTGTAGGGGTACCGCACGGGGAGTACATTATTGTTCTAATTGATGCGGTGTGGAGCGCCTAATACTCGTCATGAGTATTGTTATATGGGCCTAGGTTACGTGTACATTGTATAAACGCTAGTGTGTAAGGACAAGAAAATATACGTACTGTGTCCTGTAATTTGCACAAACAGAAACACTGCAAAACATTGAAATTTACCGTGTTACTTAGTGTGGAAATCTGGCTTCGCTTATCATCTTTTTATATAATAAATATTTGACTGGTTGCTTTTCGGCGGATAAATATTATGTGTTATATAAAGCGAATAAAAGGTAGAATGGCACAGATTGTTTTGTAACTTTTATTAAATATGCTCCAAAATAATATATGCACCAATTTACACTGATCTGACCGATGGTACATTTCTACGTAATCTGAACGGTGATGTTCTACACTGCGCATGAGCGGCATGTCAGACGTTACGAGAAAAAATTTGCACGTGAAGTGTTACTGTTGGCTTACTTACAATATGTTGGAAGCTACTTTTGAAGTCATAAATATACGTACTCAGGAATCATGGAATGAAAGAGCAAAACTAATGAAAATTTATTATCGTCTATTATGCTTTATCATAATTTGTATTTAGTTCTCCGGTACATATGTCGCAACTATGCTCTATATTTTAACACATGTAAAGGTAAACATTTGCTTATTGAAAGCAAGTGCATGGACTCTCTGACTGCCGAGCAGGATTAAGGTTGTGTGTTTGATCCCTGGCATGGTCGTACCAACGACTAAATACTGGTAGCTTCGTTGATTCCTTGTTAGATACCCGACATAATCTTCGAAGGACGGTTTAGTTCAGGACTGTCCTGCCATACCCGGATGTTGTTATTCTGAGGGTCAGAGACGTAGCTGACTCCGAAATGATGTTTTAGCAGGATCAGCGGGCATGCTTAACCAGAAATAAAAAACATTTTAGTATGCATTTCCTGCGATCTTGGGTCATTTCCAGGAGATGTCATGATGCATTCGCAAGCAAACGTGCATCGTGGAGTAAGGGCAGCTACGTCAGCGAGAGTGAACTATATGTATATATGAAAATTAAATCTAGAGAGCTGATTGGTTGTCGGAGGTGGTCTAACCCTGTCCCTGATATCTACCGAATCAGGTCTGTTAAGCCCGACTGAAAAAGCAGAGAATTATATGTCTGTCTCAAAATTCATAGTACGTGGACGCTTAACAAAATCTGACGTCATTCAACTTTCGCTGAAACAACTGACCAATCAAAGTGGTCAAATCTCACTGCTGTGTGACGGACACAGGCGGAAAGAGCTGGGTCTGTTATACAGTCTATGTCGGAAATGCTTCGAATAAGTAGAACTAGTTAAAATCAGGGCGTAGCTTGGCTGAAAACAATGTGTAGACACAATTGTAGGGGGTCAGGGGCCATGCTTCCCCGAATAAAAAATTTAGCTAGACTGCCGTAGCTTAGTTTTGGCGTATATTCTTAGGTTTTAAGGGGCCTGGTAATCCTTAATATAAACCTTGAATTCACTGTTTTATAACAAAATAAATGTTATGTTTTAAGTTTGCTCGCTTTAATAAAGATTAAAATGAAGTAGCATAGGCGTCCGATTTTTATTGCATTTTTGATATTTTTAATCTCAGAAAAAGGTGTAGGCACGTGCCAACAGTGCCTATAGGAAATTACGCGCCTGCAAATGTCGTATATACAATAAATACATCGCGTTTAAGCCATTTCATTTTCATACATTGCAAATTAATTTTACATTAGAAAATCGTTGTGTTTTTCAGGTAGTCGAATTGAAACAGGACTTAAGGGCCAGCGGTTCTGCTGGAGGCGAGAAAAGAAAGGTAACCCATTTTATATGCACGCTATTTACGTCTCCCTTTTATATTATATACTTAAGGCAAAAAGTCTTGTCCGGTGAACTTTAACATGCATATTTTAACTAATTGAAAACAGACAAATATCAATTTTGTTTTGTTGGAAAGAACAATTTAAAAACAATTAAAGCGTTTATTCTTTTTCATAAATTGATTTTTCCGTTTTCTCAAAAGTGTTGTTTAAAATGACTTTGTTTTTGAAAGCTACATATGTTCTAATAAGTTTGCACAATTTATTTTAGTATCGGATGTATAACGAAAGGCTTTCTTCTTTTTGCCAAGTCTATGCACAGACCATGTAGTGCATGAAGCTCGTTCATTGACTTTGAATTATTCTTTGCAACAACAAAAACTGCACAAATGTATCTATATCCGTTTTCAATTAGTTAATCATGCTCGCTCACCAAACAAGACTTTTGGTATATAAGGCATTATACGCTAGCTTGATTTTAGAAGCGACTGTGGTAATGACATTTTTAAGTGCCATGCAAGTTGAATTTAGGAATGTCAATGAGCGGGCTGAAATACTTTTACGAAGATCCAAATCAAACTTGATACGTATTGCGTGCTTTGTTACACATCAATTGGACGTTTGTATTGTGTTGTATGGTGTTAAGTGTCGCTTTAAGCAGTACTTCAATCACATCACGATAGTGTCTATAATTGAGATAGTATCTAAGCAGGGTCACACTAGAGTATCATACCACAGACACATGGTATGATATCCCACCCAGTCACATTATGGTGACACTGGAATGGCAAATAGGACTAGCCCCTAAATACTGAGTTACAAGCGAATATGTTTCTTGTTTTTCAAGTTTGATATGACCAGTCGGTGATCGAACCCATGACCTCCCGCATGCAAGGATTAGACTTTACCACCCGACAACCGCTGCGGGTTGGACCATTATGAAACTGCTGTATATATTCAGGTGTATATGCACTACAACTTTGCATCGTACATAGTGGTTAGTCTGGCACCATTCCGGAGCTAATTATGGTTTTGCCTCATTAATGAACTAAACTACATATCTACTAAGATTCTTAAACACGTGACACGTGCCTTACAATAATGGTTATTTTTTTAATGCTTTGTTTTCCAGAAGTATGAAAATATCAAGTGAGCCAAAATATATTCGTATTTTTGATTTATAGATAAATTCCAAAAACTTGCGTAACAAAAATATATATATTACGATCGAACAACACGCGCATGTATCATGCGCACATAATGTCTGATCTTATATACTAAAACAAGCACTTACCTATCACCGTGCACACTATTTGTGTATTACAGAGATACGTAACAACACCTATCGCACTAGGTAATCTCACATTATATTTTTTTTATATGATCGTAATTGCACTTAAATGATTTTTAATCATAATGTGTAATCTTAAACATGCAGTTTAACGTGCGTCATAAATCATAACGGCATAGCACCGATCGGGGCATTTCTCAGTCTGATACATAAAGCGACCTACTTCTGGAAGAATGTTGATATTCGGAAAAATTAACACTAAAGGAATAAAACAAAGAAAGCTGTTTAAACTACACGGATGCTGACACTCTGCACTCCATCACGCTCATGTACATTGTGTTCTTACACATGTGCATGCTCTACGTTGATTTCTTACATTACGCTGATTCTTACATAAGTGTATGTAGGTTTTGTTCTTATACACGTGCATACACTACACTGATTTCTTACACACGTACATGCACAACGCTGATTTCTTACACACATACATGCACGTTATGTTCTTAAACACGTGCATACACTACGCTGATTTCCTATACACGTACATGCACTACGGTGATTTCTTACACACATACATGCACGTTTTGTTCTTGCACACATGTATAACTACGCTGATTTCTTATACACGTACATGCACTACGCTGATTTCTTATACACGTACATGCACTACGCTGATTTCTTATACACGTACATGCACGTTTTGTTCTTACACACATGCACACACGCTGATTTCTTACACACGTACATGCATTACGCTGATTATTTACACACATACATGCACGTTTTGTTCTTGCACCGGTGCATATACTTCGCTTATTTCTTACACACGTACATGCCTGTTGCGTTCTTACATATGTACATGCACAACGCTGTTTTTTTAAACACGTTTATGCATGTTGCGTACGTATCACGCACATAGTGTACTCATATAAGCACACACACGTTGTGTTCTAACTCACACACATATTTAAGAAATATGTGAATATAACCACTAAAGCAACACTCACACTTTATAAAAAAAAAACATAATAAATATGACAAATATATATATACGATATATAAGGCCTTTTAACCATTTACTAAAAAGTATGGACATTCCTAAATTATTAATATAAATAACTTACTGTTCCATTTTAAATTCATATTTGCACCATGTAGATATTTAATATTCACAAACAGAAATATATGAAAAATTATTTAAATTGCAGAGTGCCCCCATGAATACATGCTTTATTTCTTCTTTTTTTTTGTAAGAAAGGAACCCTACGTAAAAACCATTGTTTTATATTCCTTGACTTTATTTATTTTATTGCTTGTCTGGGTAACGATGTGTCTTTTCCTTTTTCAGTAAAGTTGTACTTAACTTCTAATCTTATCTAACACGTTAATTGGCTAACAAACAGGTAATTACCTGCTGATTGAAGATTTACCGCTTTGCCTGTTACTGCGGGAACATCCGCCTCATGCTTTCTAGTAAATACCCGTTCTGCTTGCTCATTTCATTATATTGTACCTTATGTACATGTGTAATTGACCTGACGTGAGTGCGACTATCGCTCCGCCCTCAGGCCACGTGGTGTTATTTGTCCAAGTAAATACAATGTATGAGAATGTAGTGTTCACTTATAAACCATAAGCTTGTCTAAGGAAAATGGCGCAGTAGCAACCAATATCGAAAGCTGATTGGATTATTGACTTGTTTGATTGACAGCTCGCATCAGGTTAATTATAAAAGGACAAATTTGTATACGTGCGTTTCGTTTAAATAAAATAGGATTGAATCATTAAAATGAGGAAGAAAAAAACTTTATGACAATCATCAGGCTTTATTATTGTGTGATAATTCAAATACATGTACAATATTATATGATGAGTGGGTCCATTGGAAACACGGAACACTTGCAATAAAATCAAATAGCGGACTCGACTTTATTGAATATATTCTTAATTACAATAATAATAACGTTTTTATTTAACGAGGGTGAATTTTATGTGATTTCATTTGAACAAATTAATCTCCCATGAGGTCCTCAAACATATACACTATTTACACCAATTCGCTTAATAATACAACAAAATCAATAACATCAATTACAGACAGCCTAACGTGTATGCATATGCGTCAAGGTTAATCACGTTGCATTGTGACCGCCAGTCATACAGTTATGGTATTTCGAGCGAAGATATGACAGATGGGATATTTCCTGAAATATTAATCATTATATTCATTCGTGTTTTTACAGTTATTGCAACAATTCCAAGCGAGATAACTAAGTAAATAGTGTAAAAATATAAACACGGTTATGCCCCTTTTATGATAACTTGTGTGAATTACCACTTTGCACATTCAACTTCTTGTGTGCACTCTAGCACTGTCATGTTTCGTTTGATCTACACCGAACTTACACAGTAACAATGCACGAGTCCATGGTTAATTAAAAGTCTTCAGCATTTAATCCAATTATGGATGCAATTTAAGTGTTTGACATGGGATATTGGCAAAACCTCAGTGGGTTTTATTAAATATTTTGGTTTGGTAAACACGCTCAAATGACGAATTTGAATTTCCTACCGGAAAATCAACTATTCGAGTATGGCTTATGTACAGAGTAAGCATAACGCAATACTATAATTATTAATATTTACTTTTTTCTATTATTATAGTTGCTTTTATGGTTATCATTATTATTATTATTATGATTGGTATTATTATTATTGTTATTATTGTGTTAATTATTATTGTTATTATTATTATTATTATTGGTATTATTATTATAGTTTTTATTATTATTGTTATTATTGTTATTATTATTATTATTATTATTATTATTATAATTGTTATTATTATTATTGTTTTTATTATTATTGTTATTGTTATTATCATTATTATTATTATTATTATCAATTTTATTATTATTATTATTATTATTATTAGCATATAATTATTATTATTATTAACTATTATTTTTATTATTATTATTTCTATTATCATTATTATTATTTTTTGATTATTTTTTTATCTTTATTAATATTATTGTTTTTATTATTATTAGCATTATTTTTATCGGTATTATTATTACTGTTGTTATATCGCTTCGTATTTTTTTAATGCTTCAATGCCGGAAGCTGCACTCTGCGCATCGTCTAGACCATTTCTGCCAAGTACAATGTCATGTATTTGCAAATCCCTAATGTAAAGTTTTTAATAATGAGACAAGGACTTGTGGAGTGGGGTGATAGAGACAAAACATATGGTGAAAATATGGTGACACATAATAATTGTAACGATTACTATCATTAGAGATCATTTGCATGTTTACATACCTATGTCATTATTCATTGATTGCATGTTTGTTTAGTAAGAAAACTAAACGAATCTACCCTTGTTTACCAGCATGCGGCATAGCTTTGAATTTACCCAAAGTTTTGCGTAAACGTGGGTAGAGCAGTACGGTTTGACGTCATTGGCTTTCATATAGAAAATTAACATAAAAAACACGTTTGCTTCAGCAATGATACAGTAGAAAACTAAAAAACGGCTTTGATGTGAAAATCACAATGTATTCACTGTTAGTTAATACGCTTTTTGGCATGAAGTTGTTGATTTGCTTGATTTAATAACTTTAATGCACTAGTGCTGGCTGTATTAATGTAATTCCGCTTAATTTTTATGCTTTTCTGTATTTAGTACACTATGCTATCATGGAAATTCAGTGTCTATTATTTTTATATATACTGAGTCGTATATGAACGTGGTTTATATTATTAACCTAGCTTCATGCGTCATGTTGCAAGTTTGTTTGAATAATTCATACTGGTTCGCTTGTGGCAAAAACAAAAAAGTGGATAGTTGAATATAACAATTTTTTAGCACTACTTTATCTGATTACAGATTCTTTATTCCGACATCTGGTTTACATGAGTTTGGTTTTGTGATAGAGTATAAAACAAGAACCGGAACCGCATAATGCACTAATGAAGAGTTTTGGTAATGGAATTGTCTAAATTAAATTAGATAGTCTGACTTTTTTAAGAGACTTTATCTTTGTGAACTATACAGTCTGCAAGTAAACAAGATAAAAAACAAAACTGAAAGTGCGGTGTTAAGAACCACACGTACCCACACATCGCATCAAACATTTGATATGTTCAACGATTATTGATGTTTTGGTTAGTACTTAACTATGACAAGCCATGTGACGTGTTTGAACCGTTACCCAGTACTGCTCTACTTTCTCATTTCAGTTAAATTGCGCCGAATTCCTTGCCCTTCACCGCGAGGTCAGTTAGTCCAAGTTTGACGCCGTTGTACGGACGCCATCATGCATTTCACTATGCAGCACAATGTGACGACAGAATCTCCGCCATTGCTATAGCCAGCAGCGCCATCTGTGATACTTTATCGCCGGCAGATCAAATACAACGACTCATATTATTGGTCGTTCCCGATAACCGCCCCGGGGGTACGGGTAAACCAGAGCTGTGGAACAGCATTCTGCCACAAGCATGTGATATTGAATGTCTCTGATGGACTGAAAGTGTGCTCTCAACTTACCTTAATTAGTCTTCTGTCCATCTGTATCATCTTTACCTTTTTAAACATCATCATTTAGTTAATGCTATATCTCAAATTGTTACCTGCGACGTGAATATTGACGTACTGTCACCATTTATACTCGTATATTTACTACAAATACATTTTTGTTTATTTTCAACCCTTACTACACACGTCGTTATCTCATACACGTTACGAATATCAGATGAAATAGAGTATAAATAGTGCAATTTTCAAACCACTCTTGCGAATACAAACGTCTTGATACTGTGTGCTGAATAGAAAAAAATGAAGCACAATTTGACTGGCCGATTAGGTATTTATAAAAAACATAACTATAGCTATTACAGCATCGTATTTAAGACATTTGTCGCGAACAATAAAAGACAAACAGCACAATAAATGCACGATATAAAATGGCGTCATTCATAGAAATTGCGTTTATACATTTTTTAGTCAGAAATTCATTACAAGAAAGTCAAAATAAAGAAAAGTAAGATTGTTGGGCTTCAATAAGTATTCATACGCCTTAATAACTTAATTGATATTATTGTAGCGTTTGGTATATTCAATTTTAGAAACTTGGCATAATACAACGACCATAATGTATTTTTATTATTTGATTCGTTACAAAAGTTATACACATAAAACAAATGAAATTCTAGACATAAAAAGTAGTCCCTGTCGCGTATGATCATTTTGGCGGTGAATAACACTACAAAGCTTAATCACGACGAAGTAAGTAGGTTAATGCCTTTCTGAATACAGAAGACGGTTACAAGACGCTATCCTTTTTTTTAACTTTAATCGGTCGACACTCATGGTTATTCATACACGTTATGAGCGAGACTTCTGAAAATAGTCCACTTGTGTGTGTAATATTGAGCTGAATCCAAAACATTATAACGCCTTAAATCATTATATTGCTTTATTAGCACTCCTGAATATAAACTTACATTGTGTTAGTTTGAAACTTACTCATTTATGTTTTTGACCAATCAAATTCTGTAATCTTAGATAAATTACATAATATAATGAAGTACACACATATCTATATATTATTATATTTGGCATGCATTCATGAACAGTTCACATTGTTGTTTGGGACTTTTCTTTATACATGTATATTGCATCATATTGAAGGTGACCAGCTCAAACCTAACATCAGTGTTGTGCGTGGCAGACGACATTGTATAAATTAGCGTTTTTAGATGTTATATAGTTTTTACTTATTAAATAAGTTATTTGTAAAAAGTGTTAAAGTGTGTTATAATAATATTTTTTTCATATCATAGCAAACTATTACATGTCACATGATATGCGCAATGTGTTATTGCGCATCTGCAGCTGCGAAAATGAAAGTTTGCTTTATAACTAATGTTTTAAGTTATTGCTCAATATACAGAGTAAAATTTCACATGATCATTCAAATGTATAACATGTCTTGGACTCTCTCTTAAATGTATATAATTTGTTGTTTTTTTAAATAAATAGCTCAACTAAGGACGTATGTAGATAAGGATTAGCAACTCATAAAAAAGATTGAATATTCACGTAAAATCTCGCGGAATCCTGTTTTTCAAATTACCTCAGTTTCTATTCTTTTCAGGAACACAAACCACTGTTTACGTTGCAATATGCAACTCCCCACAAAAATGAGACCATTCCCAACAATTTATCTTCAAAATTGTTAAACGTATATACTAAATGTTGCATGTCTAGTTAGCCTAGATATTAATTTAAACGGTGCTATGTTATTGACATTTAGCCAAGAGTTGCTACTTTCCGATTCATCTATGTAATATTTAGTTCGTGGCTCGACTCTTAACTTGTAATAGCAGTGATATATTGATTTATTTTGGAAATTTCAATTTGAATTCATTTGGAAAACATGTTGTGTTTAAAACATTTATTTTAAATGAAGACAATGAAAGACAATACTGATGGACTAACAAAATAATCATTGACATATCAGCTTTACGTAGGAACATTAAGTTGTGAAAAGCGCCGTAGTTTACCACTTTATTATATAGATAGCAAAAAGGTATAAACGAAAAAAAAGTAGCATTTACCTAGTATTTCACATGTTGGCAAACGATATATTTGCATATGATTGATACTTTGTTTTAGAGGCAGACACAGCTCACTGGGGTATGTGTATGGATATCAGGTCAGGAGTGACTTCAAAACATTGGCTGTTGTTAAATGTGACAATATAATACCTATACGATAGGACTCAGTGTGCGTATTGTACGTTACGCCAACGCGTAATGGCATTCCAATTCCCTCCGATACGACACGTGCTTATATTACAATGATGTACATATAATAAATGATATGTTAACACGTGTGTCAGAAAAAAGAGAAGCTTTCCCCAAATATGCAACATTTATCACGTGTAATTATACGCTTCCGTTATATCAATATAATAATACTGTAGACATATTCATCGTTACGATACATTTGTCGACATCGACATTATGGACATTTATCGATCTTGTGGACATGCACCGATAAAATATACCTTTACCGATATAAGATATCTTTGCCGATATCATGTAACTCCATCGATAAAAATACGTTCATCGATCTATTAGACCTTCATCGACATTATGGACATTTATCGATCTTGTGAATAGCATCGATTTTTTTTGCCTTTATCGATATTATAGGCATGAATAGATATAATATAGACCTGTTTCCAGCCAAAGTCTTTTAAAGCTGTCAGTCACCTATTCGTTATGGAATATTATCATTTTGCGTAAAGACATTGTCTCAGATTAAAGTATTAAGCACGTTTTTAAAGAAAGTTGACATTGTAATTCGTGCTTATAAAGAGTGATTTCGTAAAATTCCAGGTTCAGATCTACTTGTGTATATAAGCTCCTAGGTTCAAGTCTACTTGTCTATATAAGCTTCGTGGTTCAAATGTACTTGTCTATAAAAGCTCCTAGGTTATAGTCTACTTGTCTATATAAGCTCCTAGGTTCAGATCTACTTGCCTATATAGGCTCCTAGGTTCAAGTCTATTTGTCTTTATAAATTCCCTGATTCAAGTCTACTTGCCTGTCCTATGTTGAAATATGAATTTTGACCTGTTATCAAGACAATACAAATATTGTTTCCTACTTGAGGTAAGCAATCTCTCCTGGTGCCCGCCACCAATGCTTATGTCGTATTAATAAGCTAGCCTTTCATTTTCTTCTTTTTCCGTATCTTGTTCTGTTTTCTTTCTTTTTCTTTTTCATCTTCTTTTTTCGTTCCTCTTCTTCTTCTCCTCATTTGTCCTTCTTCTTCTTCTTCTCCTTCTTCTTCTTTTTCTCCTCATTCTTCTTCTTCTTCTCCTCCTCTTTTTTCTTCCTTTTTTCTCTTCTTCTTCTTCTTCTTCTTCTTCTTCGTTATTATCTTCTTCTTTGTTTTCTTCATCTTCTTCTTCTTCTTCTTCTTTTTCTTCTTCTATATCTTCTTCTTCATCTTCTTTTTCTTCTTTGTTTTCTTTTTTTTTTCTTCATTTCTTCTTATTCTTTTTCTTCTTCCTCTTCTCCTTCTTCTTCTTTTTTGCCCTTCTTCTTCATTATAACCTTTCTCTTCTACTTCTGTTCCTTTTTTATTATTCTTTAACCGTTTTTCTTTTTTCTTCTGTTGATGCCTTTTTCTTCATTCCCCATCTTCTTCTAAATTGACAGTTTTATTCAACGGTCTCATTCCATATTATTCCAATGTTTAACTTCGAGATACCAGGATATAAGATTTAAAACAAAGAACGAACTAAAATAATCTTTGTTTGCTTTACAGACTGCAATCTGCAAGTTTGGCATGATTAATTTTATTTTAGTGTCAAGAAATGTGTATTATTTGTGATTTTTACAAAAAATGGAGGTATTGATGCGGGTATCAATTTGTCATGATATTAATGTAATTAGGCAATTATGTAATGTTCAGGATGTTTAAACAGCGGTCATGTACCCGTCAGCAAATTATTGAAATAAGACCGGAACAAATGTACCAAAATGTACTGAACAAAAAAAGAAACGTTATATATATTTGACTGAAGATGTCAGAAAGCAAAGATATTTAATTGTGGGTTTCTGATTCAGTTGCTGTTCGTATCTTGTATATAAGCTACAGAATTACTCGCTATCAGATCTTGCAAAAGGTAGTGCAGACTTCTCCACAGGTCGTTTAGGCACAGGGGCACCCCAGCGCTCGAATGGCAGAAATGGTATTGCCCCAGCGCTTGAAATCTTAAACAATATCTTTCAAAAACTTCCTTTAAATCTTCAATTTTCTTATTTTAATGCATAAAATGAAACATACAAAATCTAATGATTTTGCTGATATATATCAATTTTACTATTATTGATTTAAATTTATTTTTTATTTTAATAAGTGCTCTACACATCGATTGAAAATGTTTTGGGGCAGACCCTCGAGTGTGCTCGCTCTTTACCCGGGCACTTGAATTCCAACTTGAGGAGAATTCTGTAGTGAATTAGTCGCGAGTTGTGATGCGTGCGCATCCACTGTTGCATGGCAGGCCTTCAGTGCTTTCTGATCGCTGAAAACGTTACTTCGGACTTCTAACAGCGCAGTTAGAGGTACCACGTCATCGCGGACATTGAGCATTCACAAAACTTCTCAAAACGCTCATTTTAATTGACAATAAAATAAAATCGAAAATTGTAAATTGTTTCCTTCGCATTGATACGAAATACTGTGGCACGTTGGTGAATGCACATTGCACCCATTGTTTGCTGCATACATCGTGGTTTACATCATTTGTTTAGGAAACTTTGTTTCAAGGCTAATAATATAATAAATACTATATTGTCAATAATGCATGTTCACTGACATAAGACGTTTCTTGTTTTGTTCAATGTATTACTGTGCACTGGCGACCCAAGCTGCAAATCAAACAAAAATAGCATGTTTGATTTCCATATGGATTACATTCATTGTTTATGGTCATGTTTGAAGCAAGTTACATGTCTTTAACAATATGAATGAATATTGTTTGTTTTTTCTTTTTCAAATTTATTGAAATAAATTGAGGCAATATAGTTGAATACTAGTATAGTCGTAGACAAGAAAGATAACTTATGGTAATATATTTTAATTTTCCATTTGAAAGTTATTTCCCTTTATAACTATGAAATGCACGTATTTTCTATTGCCAACACTTCAATACAAGGTACATCATTGGCCTAGAAGTGTGTATATTTCAAGTTTATACTTCACCCGTCACACGAACCATTAAAACGGGTCCAAAAGAGAGTATGTTTACCTATTTTCGTCACAAACTCAAAGTATTTTGGTTGTGTTTTTTTTTAAATAAAAATCATATAAACCATGTACGAAACTCTTCGACTACCTAAAACACGTGCATTATAAACCACCACATTCATTTGTTTTGCCGTCCCAACACTTAACTTATAATACCCTGTACCCACTTCTAAAACTGGTGATATATTTATGTGTAAATAAATCTGTATTTATAAAATGTTGTTGTTGTCGTTAAGATATTTTACCAAATGTTTAAGGCTTCATGTCAGATAGTTCTTATTTTTTATATCACATGCGCTTTTTTTTATTATATGGTTGGCATCTTTATGTACCAATGAGACTGACTATATCAAATCATATATCAGGACAAACTGCACAGTTGTATTTTGTTCTTTGTTCTATATAAAATAAGGTCTAGCATTACCGCGGTAAAGAATAGAAAATGAAAAAGAGACGAGAGCTATTGTCATGACCCCGGCGTTGACGGCGTCGTCGTCGTCGTCTGTTGACACCCATGTTAAACCTTTGCATACAAGTTTCAGATATCTATGCAACCACTCATTGGATATAAATGAAACTTTACATGTGTGTTTACCATCATCAATGGAACACACAGAGATAAGAACCATATCTCTGGATTGCATTTTGGCACAGTTATGGCCCTTTTTGGACTTAGACACCCAGAGGCAAACTTTGTTGGTCTTCTGACAACTCTTGTCCACACTAGGAATATATCCGCACATAAAAATGCGCACTAACTGATAAGTTTAAAAGACAATGTAGTGACTAACGTATTTGATTTTAAAATCAAAAGTATTCAGATGTTCATTCATACACCCATCTGTTAAAATTCTATTCAATGATGTCTTATTACAGTATGTGATATGGCAGCTTTTGTTCTACTCATCTATATAGCAAATAGCCACATCTACCATTTAACTAGGATATTGTTTAAGTGAGACACAGTTGTGTTTTAAGACGTATAAATGTACCGTATAAACAAATATGGCCTGGTCATGTGCAGGACACTGTCCGAGGTTTAGTTAATTGAAATGTATTGTTTCGTGAAAGTGTCCATATTCAAGCTCTAGTTTTAAAACTTTTTCATCTTAGGGTTGTACATGTATATCTGTATATATATACACTCAAGAGATATGAAAATGCAACGCAGCAAGATATACAGGGTTTAGAGTGGCCTAACTAGGAACTGAAAAAAGTAACAGCAATGCAAGAGGTACCAAATTGTTCAGTAACATCTAAAGTAAACAACCAATAACGTCAACAGAAACTAATTACTGTTGGATATGAATATGCATACACTTATTCTACTCGTATGTATGTGTTACGTTTTCATATCGACGCAATCGATTATATGTGCTTGTCAGTAAGAGGAAAATGACAAAGCATTCACTCTGCAATTAAGAATGGGTATAACGTATGTACCCGAATTACCAATGCACTAAGTCAATACGTTCTCAACGAATAGACCTATTAGAGTGTAATTCTCCAAGTTTGGGTTTTACAAAATACAGTTCATTTTCAACAGCAGTAGTGTCATGGATTATGATTGAAACTCGATTTCAAATCTGTAAAAGTAAGTTTAAAGCTAAAATACATCAAGTTTAAAGTCGCCTTCAAAACCTTGCCGGCCATGTTGTTTCTATCCTGAATAGTCAGGTAAACAGCAGAAAATAATAGCATTACCTGTATATAGTTAAGTGATACTTGTAGATAATTATCAAATTTGATAGCTTGAAAAGATGAAAGTGAATCCGATAATACAATAAGTTATTTTACCAGATTCTTTGATATAGTTCAATGCCAGTTCAATGACCTTGAGTTCAGCTGTAAAAATGGAGACCCCGTCTGGTAGGTAGGCGGCTCTTTACAGTTGTCTGTCAAGTTACAGCAGATAACGCCACGCCGACCCTCTAGTGAGATGTTTTATTTCATTAAATTTACTTTGATAAAATGGAGGAATCTGTTTTAAATGTTATGGTTTGCAAAGGTCAAACTTTTCTAAATCCATGGTGCAATTTGTGAGAATTATTCTAAGCAATTAAAGTAAGGTTGATATTGGCTTCGGAAGGTTTGTTTGTTTACGAAGACAAAACTATTCGGATAGTTGTAGGTTTAATTTTTAAAGGAGTTTCATGTTCAGATGTAAGCTCACCTATGCATTTTGCTCTTTATTTTGTAGTCAAGAAAAACTGATTCCATGCTTGGCATTTGTAGAAGGACCAAAAATGAAAAAAGTGAAACTTAAATTTTATTGTTTGTCAACCTCTGCATTACCATTATATGATGAGAAAAGAAGGGTCATGTAACATCCAAGACTCTTTTCTGTCCAGTGTGTACATTGTTGCCAAAGTGGAAGTAGACATCTGAAATTGTGAATTCATACCCCAATTTCCAAGCATCATTTTTTTTTTCAAAATTCCCAATTTATACATGACAAACCTTTCTAAATATTCAAAATATACATGTACAAATAATGCCATTCGAATAAAATTATGGCATTAAACTAAGGAATATGTATTTTTAAATAAGAAGAAACAATTATTATTTATAACCGGCATTGTGCGACTATTCTACGGAAGTATTTTCTGTTTCTTATGTTTATTATATACCTTAAGGATAAGCATGAGTAGATAGATTTGATTGGTTGCATATTTAGCGTCATTTTTATGCCATCGAGGGCTTACAAACGATCAGTTAACCTAACCACTGTTTCCTTGGATTAACCAGTACTCGAGCACACCCCATCTCCGCAAGTAACTGATAACTTTCCCACTTGAATCAGCGGTGAAAGATGAATGATATTGAGACGCAATGTCGCATATCAATCATCACGGAGACTGTGACCGGGTGGGGAACTCGAACTCACTACTCCTGGATTGATAGTCAGACGCGCAAACAACTGAGATAATCGATTGATTTGAATGTAGTTAAATTGCATATTGAAAAACTAATATTTCACTTTTGAAAAATAAGTGTACAATCATGTAGTAGATCAATGCCACACAATAAAATCATACATATACATTTAAGAACAGGGTGACTTTCAAGTTGCATATATCTTTCTTCCATGTTCTACCAAATATTGAATAAATCCAATTTATGTTTCGATAAACTGTTCTCAACATTCCCACCACATTGTAATCTTCTTCCTTACCATTTATGAATAAAAAAAGTAATGGCATGATCGGCGAACGATGGTTAAAAAGAAAAACTATCTGGGGTAAAGAATATTTGAGAATTAAATTTAATTTATTTACAGTTCATGGGATATGTACTTACACGTGCCACGTTCAAAGTACATGAAGTCATTCTAAGTGATGGACGAAGATATTAATGTAAACCTTGCCCGGGCATGTAAGACCGCATCTCATGAATATTCTTCAAATAAGGATGATATCTATATAAAAAGATATATCTTATAAATACACAGTTTATACCAACATGACCTTTATATCAATTATCCGGTAAATTTGACCGGCAAACTAATTTGTATATCAGCGTTTAAATTGGTCAGTGGAACAGCAAAGACACGGCCACATTGTGCTCCCGCCTTCACTACAGTTCAGCCGAACTGTTGCAGTAGAAACGGTTAACATATTTATCATTAAAATACATAAAAACGAAAAAGGTAGCATTTTCCTTCTCGAAAAAATGTTTTCGAAGCTAAGTCGTTAGTGGCAAGGAGTTCCACGAATATAAATATTTTTAGGTAAAATGGTTTTGAAAACATGTATTATGCATATTAACGTAAACCAATAAATGAAATATTAGCCCTAAGCATGTGATAGTTAACGTACATCACAGGATAGGCATGCAACTATCGACAATAGCCCAGTTAAATATATGGTAAGTGTCATACACTGACATTTGAACATACTATTTACGTTGCGTTCCAACTACTTTGTGCGACCAAATATTTGACTTAGCACATCTGTGGATAAAGAGAAACAACCTTGCTTTGAGAGATCACTAAAATGCGCAATAACTCAGTGACAATCTTCTCCCGCCTTTGGACCAACTTTTGTTGATGTTTAAATAATGCATAATAAAGCTGATTAACATTGTGAAAAATATGCAAATTAATAAATCTATTTTACAGATTTAAACATTATCATACAAACTTAGTAACATATTTTATGAAAATATATCTTGCTTATTACATGCAACAATTGCCATTATCCATGACATTTTGTGTTTGTAATAAAAATAAACATACATGGTCCATGTTTGGCTTAATTAATGACTAACACATATTATTAGTCCAACAACGTTTGTACAGGTCGATGATTGGTTATTCGGATATTTAACTGCTTACTTACTGTACCGTCATGGTTAGATGGTTTCTTTTGTGTCTTTAATTTCGAGGTGTAACAAAAGCAAGCATTTCACATGTCAGGCTTACGAAGGAGAGATTGATACTAATATTTTAAACTAAATATGAATGTCCATAAACACACACAAATAATAACAAGTTCTCATGCAAGATAACTATTTATAACCAAAATCTGAATTTAACAGCGGTAGACAACTACAGTAGACAGTAAGTACCATGAACACAGTTATTTCTCTTGATTATATAATAAGTATATTAAATAGAAGACGAAGAACAAAAAATAGGTGAGATGAGAGAAGGGCGTATTGCATATTCTCCAAGAATTCTCAGTAAAGCAACATATGAGCCCGTGTATACATTTACTGACCTAACAAGTTATATAGCATACTACTGACTATATTATATATATATATATATATATATATATATATATAACTATGTACTTAGTAAAACGTATTTTATCACACCAAAGTCAGATAAAAACAAAATATAAACTAATTTGGTATACGTAATGTCAGTGGTGTTACAACCTGGCTGTATTTTAAACTGGGTTTCAAAATTAATTATGTTAATATTTGTCATCGTGGTTATTTGTAGCTTTGTTTCTACTTGTCAATAGTCTCTTATTGGGAAGAGATAAAACACAACTTCCCTTAGGGTGGTACTAAACGACGTCTGAAGCAAATAAAACAGCAATACATCCGAGTACTTTATTGCAATTGCAAACTTAAGATTAATTAAAAGATGTCGATGAACCTGCCGGGAAACCATTTCCTTAAAGTGTCAGTTATGAAACAGGTATAAATCTTATAAATACTTTTACTGCATTTCTGAGTTGTTTCACCATCAGCAACAAGATCTCTTTCAGATCGCATTGTTGCACCATCAACAACAAAATCTCTCTCAGATCGCATTGTTGCACCAGGAGGCCGGAGAGCGGCACAATGTTTATCAAATGTTATCGCTGCATGTCGTTAAAACAGATTCAAGTTTCAAGATTCAATATTTTAATATTTTCAATATAATGTTTCTCGTTACATACATACATTATTACATACATACAGGACATCCAGTACGTGACACATTTTATGAAACAATTCGTTTATATTTTTACAAATTTTTACAGAAGTATGTGCAAATGTGAATTTTATATTGAAGGCTTTATTGTTCTGCACATGTAAATCAATTTCGTGAGCAATTTACCTTTGAATACATATCTAAAATTCCATACATCATCTTTGATAGTTAATGTATATTTTCTCTCAATGCCTCACAAACAGTGAGTTGTTCAACAAGTATGTGTTAAGAAACCCGCCTTGTTGAAATACCTAGGTTAAACGCTGTGTGTATCTATTTTCCCAGTTATAAACGTTATGTAAATTGCTTTGATTTTATGTACACAAAAACTTAAGAATGCTGGGCCTATTGTAACGATAAGATGTAATAGACATTTTGCGAATGTCATTGTACGACGGTTAGATAAGAATAAACCGATATTCGTATTCCATTGCGTGCGTATTACATAATGTACAATATCTATGATTGTGGTCAATTTTGGCTATTGTTTTGTACCGGCCAGTTTCTATTCTAAGCTTATGAGCGAATAGTCTTAGAATTCAAATTTGAAGTCACTATATGTACATGACGTTCGGGAGCTGGATATGCTAGTGTACCACGTTTGCATATATGTTTCTTTAAGTTGGTCTTATTACAGCCAGTGACAAATTCAACTACTTGCACCATTTTTGTAATCATATAATATGTGAGTACTCCTCATGGGTCTCATATCTTCAGAAAATAATAGAAATAAACTGGTCAAACTTGTCATTCATACATCAACAACTCTCTGCCTAAACACGACATAAAAGCATATAAACATAGGAAAACACATACTGATTCAATTACGATTCTATATTTGTCCGCCATATTTAAGTACCTTTAACACAATCACTAAGTAGAGATTCTTCTTATATATTCCTTTTATGTGCAAACATCCTTGTTGTTCTGATCAGAAATAACCCAGGTATTAAAGGTAAAAATTAATTTTTGATTTCACAATATGCAGATGACACTTCAATTGTTTTAGATGGTACAGAAAAAAGCATTGTTAAATACATTCTTTGCAGAAATCTCCGGCCTTAAAATGACTATTGAAAACACTAAGATGGTGTGGCTAGGATCAAGTAAAAAATGTCAAGAAAAATTATGTGAGCAATGGCATCTTTCTTGGGTAAATAAATTCACAATATTAGGTTTAAAATTCTCTGTAAATTTAAATAAATATTAGTTATAAAGAAAAAATTCAAGACATTAAAAAACTTCTTGCCAATTGGTCAAGGAGAATTTTAACTTCAATAGGCAAAATATTAGTTATAAAAAAGTTTAGCATTATCAAAATTAAACCATCTTATTATGGCATTGCCCAGTCCAACTCGTGCAGTGATCATAGAAAAAATAAAACGTGCAATTATATACCAATCATATGAAAAAGGTGGTTTAAAAATGTTTGACATTGATGTTTTCTTTGGCTCTTTAAAATTGACATGGATATGACAGTTTTTTTTTCTGTCGAACAAACCATATTTAACTATTTTTAAAACAATGTACCCCTATATTATAATTTTTTCTTCATTTGGAGCAGATTTCATTTCTCGACATGTTAATAGAATAGATAACCCTTTCTGGAACGATATATTTAATATTTATAAAGAATTTTCAACAATTATCATACCTAGAAACTGGAATAATTTTCTCATGAATACAAATGGCAATTTCTTCACCTACAAAGAATTCACTGAAAAATATAGTGTTAACACTTACTTCATCGAATTTGAAGGACTCGTAGCATCAGTCAGACACTACTTAGATAAGTTATCTTTACAACATTTATCATGCATTTGCCTTAACCCTTTAAAGGGATTATAATGGCATACTACCGTCAATTTCCCTGTCCTAAATACACACACCCAGCATGAAGATACTCTTATAACTTAGAAATATACGCCTAAAGTGTCTAATTGCATAACCTGTTTATAACAAACATCCGGTTTCTGTAGCCACGTTTTTGTTTTTGTTTACATTCGCCATTTTCAACGAACCGCTTTCGGGTTTCCGATCAATCATCGGATAATATCGTGAAGACTCGTTCCCAATCTTGTTTTCGAGGCTTTGTTCGCGAAGTTTACGGAGTTCAATGTAAACATTGCGCAATACTTTATTGCGGGACGTATTAAAGTTTTGGCCAATATACAAATACTGTTAATTTGATAACTTTCAAGAAACTAAAGGTTAAACGTCAATACATAAGCATTATTTTGTGCATACAGCATACAGGAACAGTCTGGATTAACAGCGTGTTTGTGTTACTTGCCAATATAATCCCTTTGATACCATATACAATGCCAACAATCCTGAAAGATAAAAAGGGCTGTAGAACAATTTACCAACATTTCATAAATACAGATTATATTTCAACTTCTAAAACAAAATGGGAGAATGATTTAAATATTCGAATTAATCTGAGAGATAGTAAGTATTATGCTCTCCCTTTCAATGTCACTAAGGACACAAATTTACAATGGTTCCAATTTAGAATTAATCACAGAATTCTTGGAACAAACTCATTGCTTAAAAAAATGAAGATCAAAGAATCCGATGTATGTTTCTTTTATCAAAAAGAAACCGAAACTATTAAACATATATTTATTGACTGCATAGTAACGCAGTAAATTTTTCAAAGTTTTTAAAATTATCTGAATGAAAAGTGCAATACAATAAATACAGACTGGTCATCTTCAGACATAATCTTTGGCAGTATGAAATTTGAAACTGTTTTGAATAGGTTGCTAAATACTGCTAAACAATATTCCTATTTTTGAACCATTCAAACAATATTTTAAAATCTTGTATGAAACAGAACGATGTATTGCCAAAAATAACATTGAGGTGGAAAAAATTGATTTGTTGTGTAACCTGTACATTCTCCTTACATCTTAAAAATAAATACTATTAATTTTACATTTTTCATAGATTTATGTATGATAAAAGTTTCCCTCCAGTATGGCCTCTTTGCTTATTTTGTGGAGACATTACTTGAGTGAAAATCTGCTGCTGCCTCGTTTTTTTCTATTGTTGTTTTTTTTCTTTCTCTATTTGTATATTGTTTAATACTGATCCAACTTCTGTTTTATTTCTCATTATAAGAAAAGGAAAGTGTTTATATAACAATTTTACATCTGGTCATAGAACACATGTGTATTCTAACTAGAGTTTATCTTATTTGTGAAAGCAAATTTTGCAATAATATAAGATCTTAATTACTGTTTACATCAATAGTATAGCCTATATTTTTTGTATCACAAATGGATTCATTATAATTATAAGGGACTAAACTATATGCTAAACTATAAATATCTGCTTGGAAATAGTGTTTACACATATACACTCTTAGTCATGTTTCTTTCAAAACGGTTGTTGTTTCATTTTATTATTTTTTTAATATTTGATTTTTAAAAATCAACAACAAAAATATTCTTACACTACACACCTGTATCTCTTGAATTCACATATAAGTTTGTTACTTATTTTTTTTGTATATTTATATACATAATTGACATAATATTTTAGTTTGTATGTGAATCTGCTTAATTTTTAATGAAATATATGCAAATGAGAAATATATTACACTAATATTTAATCAATCCAAAATCTGAAAACACATGTTTTATATAATTTAAGAAATAGGTGATTCTTTTGTGTTTTCTGATTCTCAAATATAGTTAAATTTTACTAGAAAAATATAAAATGAACCAAGGTATCTTTGATTTTTTTAATGTCTTCTCCTGGCTTTCAATAAACACCATCAATTAACACCGAAAAATTCGGTTTATAAACCATTCCAATTATAGATACCTCTAATAAATATAAGCACACAAAAACAACCCCAATATAATAAAATTCATGTAATTATTGCCACTATATCTTTTCTGTAAAAAGGGATACACCAAAATACATATTTAATATTTAGTAAGGTTCTACACCAAACCAACCACTATAGACTTAAGAGAGAAAAACCTCCTGAAATCATTAGACAACATAACTTTCTTATACTATCATCTGCTGTGTCAAATTATATTTTATTTCTGTTTGATTTTTGTTTTAGCTCGAGCTACAGTCTATAATTTGTTGAGACTGGTTTGTCCCTTTGAGATTAATATATATATATATATATATATATATATATATGTTTATATGAATGTATGTTACAACTTGACTGATATATATATTTTTATGGTTTGTTGAGGGATGGCCCACCCCGACCCTCACAGATCTTTTACGGGTTGGTTAAATGGATCACTTTTCAGTGATTGAAATTAAAAAAAGTAGAGATTCGTAAAGATATTGAACAAAATTATAGTGACATATATAACTATTTACACCAATAGTTTATCAAACGCATAAACCTGTATAAAAAGTGGATATCTACCAAGTTCGCTATAGATTCCAATATAACAAGTTGATATTATACTGTGTAACAAATGTTTGCAAAATATTCGATGAAACCTTTCAATTTGTTTAGATTTAGAGAACCCCCAAATATAACATGCATAATCTAGAGTTTAACATACAAAAACATCAAATGACTGACAAATAGTCTTTGTTTGCGTCAGAGTATATGAGTTTAAAACAAACTATTAAAACTAATGAAATTATTCTTAATAATGAGCTTATAATTCAATTATTTCTTGCTCTTTAAAATATATTTACGTCTTCTCCAGCTGCTTTCCAAATTGATTGACAAATTAATTTATTCGCATTTAAAATAGCCTAAGAGCTTACTTCTAAGTACAGTTTAACTAGTAAGTTTATTATAATGTTTTTTTTGTGTTGTTTTTTTATTTCTGTTTAATTACTGCGATATTAAAGTATTGTCTCTTACAATTCTGTATAGAATGACATAGTTTATAATAAATGTGTAAATTGCATTTTGAGTATTATGTTCATTATTGTATATGCTTTGATGAGACTCTAATAAACAAATATATATATATATATATATATATATATATATATATATATATATATATATATATATATATATATACACACCTACATAATATGTACCTATATATATGTGTGTGTATACAACGTTTTCTAAAATGTATTGAAAATACATTTAACTTAGTAACAAAACTATGAGTTTCATAAACATTTTATAACTTTATTATAATTATTTGTCAAATCATTTGTCAAAATCGATTGACAATTCAAATATTTTGGCAGAGCAATATTGACACTATTATCATAACACTAACAACACCTGTCACATTTACTGCAATAGAAACTGAAGACTGATAATTAAAGCCTAGTATTGTGGCTTTAATTTAATTTTTTCGTGCTCTAAATGATTTGATATTTTCTTCTCGAGTTGCTTTCAAAAGAGATTGACCAATCAAATAAATGTATTTGTCCACCGATTGTCAAAATCATAGTCGCTTCCCTTAGTTTATAGGAAGGTCGGAACTTTGTTTTCGTTGAATGAAAATCTTAGCTTATAATTATTTATTTTAGCTCGATTGCAACGAAAGCTTAAAACTTATATGAATCTCTCTCGAGCCCCCGCTTTGTGTGTGAACCCCGGGACTCAGTGTTCCGTTTGAGGGGTATCGGCTCGGACTTGAGACCAACACTTAACCCACTTCACTACAATCCATCTTAAGTGAAAGTTTTATCCTGATTTCCGATAAATCCATAGATTTTATATTTTGCCATCACAGTTTACGCAATGTAGGTGTTTTGCTGTACGATATATTCTTTTATTACTACTATTTTGTTAAAATCAGATTATTGTGTATATACTTTTAGTATATCCATTTCTTTAATATCGCTCGATCTGTTATAGACAAATGAAAAGAATGTCGGCATGTCCGACAATTCATAGTGTGTTGCATACGGAATAGCTAACACGCCACCTGATAGTTTAAATACCTGGCATTTTTTGTGTCTTTTCAAAAAGTATCAAAGCAATTTCCTGCAAATATCGACTTGAATAAGGAGGTATATTTCGGCTCGTATGTAAACAAACTTGAGTATTTGTTAATGTCATATACAAGCTTTAGTAACGTTACTTCATATTTTGACAATATATTGGAAATACAAAAGTGACTGTCTAGTTGTTTTGTTCAGTATATAAATTAAACTATTACAATGTTGTCGTGTGGGTTTGCGTTTTTGTTGAAATCACTGACCAACGAACACTACAATGGTACAATCCTTAGCAAGCCCATGTTGTTTCGACGTGATTGAGTATAACTGTAACTGTGCCCAAATTATTTTCACGCTTCATAATAAAAAAGTGATTTGCAGTTGATGTAGAGATTATTTTAGGTAGGTCATATCCTAATCAGTATTCAAAATACGTGATTATCAGTTACACTCGGATGTCGAACATGATGCTTTCATATACATTTCATAATGTTTTTACATAATTCTGTCAAATTATTCATCACAATAATTTGACAATTCAAATATTTTGGCACAGCAATTTTAGCTATTATCATAAAACTGCCAACATCTCTCACATGTACTACGTACCTGATCTGTTTAAAGATTTCATGAGAGGTATATTCCTTGGTACTCACCTTCATATAGGGTTGTTGCCGTCAATTGCTGACTACACTCGAAACATGCTGGTCCTTCACTCAGAATTTCCCCCTGTTTTAGTATCTATGTTATAAGTAATATACTTAGGCTAATTAAACAATTTAAAATGTTTATTTCATAAATATCGTATATCAAAGCATTTGAAGAGTATATTTGTTCACTAATTTTATACATATAATTGATATATTCGGTCAATATTAGCGATAGCATGTCTATAATTCATTAATGAATAGTAATACAAAATATATTAAGTAACAAAAAACATATGATTCACCCATAAAGTCTTAGTATTTTACTCAACCTATTACAATAAATTAATTCAGCTTATTAATTAACAACACATACATAACATTTTGAAGTAGCTGCTGTGAGAATGTACTATTAGTTTATCAATTTAAAATAAAGTTCGAAATACAGCGTCTAATCTTTAAAGCTTCCGATATGTATTTGCTAAGTTTAGCAATTATTTTTGAAGATTGTAGTAATGTTACAAACTTGACGATGCTTGGTCTATTAATAAATTTTTTTCATGAATTTATTTCTAATATCATTTTATCTAGAACACAATAAAACAAAATGAAACTCGTCTTCAATATCGTTACTGTTTAATTTCCCATTTACTCGGTAAATGAAGTGATGTACAGACACATTTGTTACATACATGTAGATACCTGCACCTGATCTTGATAAAGGAAGTTTATTGACTTTTAACTTTAATATGGCTCAGATATACATAAAACCTACGTATGTATGCGTGCAAGGTTTACACTTATTATCGCCTTTTTATTATATTCGTCGAGTTTCAGAAGCGAAATCATTTGATTTGTTAACCTTTCCTATTTTAAACGAACTGCCTTCGATATTTCGATCACCGCGAAGGTGTAATTAATTGCGTACGCATGCATAGTTTGCGAATGATGTAACACTTATAAACTCAATACGCTATTTTGAAACTACGTCATTCTATTTTCGATGGAACCTATGGTATCAGGGATGACAGCACATTTATCTGTTACATGAAATATACAAATCGCCAAAATCATAGATTCAATATTAATGTGTTACCTGTATTGGACGAGTCAAACTATAAATAGAATGACGTAATTTCAATTTATACTTCCAGGTAATTTTTTTTTAAATTTTTTTTTACTAATACTAGCATGTAATTGCTGTATAAAAAAGTAAGGTTGCCAGTGAATCGCGGAGAAAATGCCAACAACTGAACGGAACAAGGTCAGGTCATTAACATAACGGTTCAAAAGTCTTCAATTGTGTGCACACATTGCATAATACCATTAGTACTTTCGTTTTGAAGTATTTCACCATTGCTAAACTTTGATGTAAAAGCACGCAAAAGTACTATACTGTCAAAACCTAGTCATTTAACTATTGGCATGGTATTGACATGATATCCGACTTTTATACGGAACCTATAAATAGTATTACAAGTACGTTTTTTAATCATTTTTCGTGAAGAGTCCCGTGTATATGTAATAGGTTTTTATTTCTATTTCAATCACCAGGTGTATGCACGTATATTTTCGTAAAGGTGAAGCTATGTTCTGAATGTTTACGGAGATGAATGTAAATAGTGCATACATATTTAGCGTCCTGCATAAACTATTATCAATATTATGACAAGTGTTAATTTAATAATACTTACTGGGTGAATTAACGCATTAAACTGGTATACAGTCACTACTTTACGTGTATAACATATAGAGAAAGTCTCCATTTGCAGCTTTTATGTGTATTTTGGCAATTTAATCCCTTTAAGGTTTATCATATATACATTATTTAACTATATGCCAATGCCTTTTTTTTATACGTATACTTGATTACCGTGTTATGCACGCAGTGGATTTCTTTCAGAACTAAGTTTTCGATAAGGTTAGGATGTATCTTTTTTTTTGTTTTCGTCATGGTATTATTTTATACGTTAATGGTTCAACCATGTGAAACAGACTGATCCACTAAGCATCTGAGTTCAGTTTAGAATCTAGCTAAACAAGTTACTTAACATAGAAAAGTCAATATTATGTAACGTGTTGGCATGCTGTCAAATTATTGTAACGGCAATCCCTTGCGTTTTTGTAAATACTTTTTTAGCTTTTTTGTAGCTGCTTTGCATATAAGGTACCTACTTGTATTACTTTGTACGCTTGATCTATACAAGATGTCACTACCACCACCACCGCCGTCACCTGTCTTGATGCACAGTATTGAGCGTGTGCAATAACGAGTCAGATTGAGATTATACACACATATTCATGCACTTCCGTGCACAGCAATGATCGACAGACTAAAAGATTAAAAAAGGATTACTCGTGTATGGGCACAGAAAGGCGCATCTATTTTTTATTCTTGATTATAAAATTCGTCGAGTGTCATGATACAAAAAATACAGCACATGATACGCTTTGAACAAATCGTTTTCAAAGCAACTCTAATTTATAGGATAAACGCTAGTATTAACTGAAGATATGCTCTTTGATCTAGCGGTCTAGGCGTCAGCCTCGGAAGCAGGAGATAGAATATAAGAATCCTGGTTGAAGCACTTTTTTCTGAGGTGGTTTGTTGCCCACCCAGCAATTAGTTAAAGAGATGGTTACCGAATGTCAAACAGCCTGACGACTGACAAGGATAGCTTTCGAGAAGTAAATGTGTAGAACATAAAGATGTCTTATAAGCCCGTTGTGGCTGGCCCATTTCGTAAGGATGACTGACGCGATACTAAACACACACTTGGCATATGTACACGATTATCATTGCCTTATTCCCATGTTGTTTCAAACCCTGCACAAAACACACACAAACTCTACTTTAGCAGGAAATAATATTGAACGCACCAATTTTAACTTTTCTCGATATTAGCATCAGTATTGAATAAACTATAATTGATTAAGTATGATTACTTTCCCGTTAAA
Source organism: Panopea generosa (assembly GCA_029582155.1). Classification (NCBI taxonomy): domain Eukaryota; kingdom Metazoa; phylum Mollusca; class Bivalvia; order Adapedonta; family Hiatellidae; genus Panopea; species Panopea generosa. The sequence continues at coordinate 3,260,505 of CM055904.1, read as the reverse complement.
GCCAGCGTGTGCCTCTGCCTACATCAAGATGTGCCTCAGTTTACCGCGGACTGTTTACAGCCAGACGGGGGTCGGTATTGACAAACACGTCACGCGCCTGTTGTAGTATTAAATGGAATGATGGAAATCCCAGGTTTGTGCGCTGTCTGTTTTGATACAGATGGACGAGTTCAATACAATATACATATCGTTGATTAATTCTGCAGTCGGTTTATACGCCAGCACAAACCGGCTATGAATCATTTGTAACGTGAAATCAGTTCATCAGTTAGAAATAAAGTTTTCGTAATCATCAATTATCGTTGTTACTTGTAAATAGTTATTGTTTTTATCTCAAGCGCTTTTAAAACCGTTTGTCAAGTAATTATTTTTTTCTTTGCATTTGTAACACCATTGTGTAGTCCTTGCAAGATATTCAGAAAAGCGACTTTGTACAAGCTCGAAAAAGCTTTCTTCTCAATTCTGTTGTACGTATAGCTGTATAAGGTCTCACTGAAGAATTACCTCCCTTACATGACGGTAGCAAGATTATTACGCCAAAGAAATTAGAGCTGTGTAAAGCGGTTGGGCAATTATTTTGTTAAAAATGCATAAATGTCATATTTCCTTGTGCATATGGGAACATTGGAACATTTTCATGATTTCTGCAAAGTTTGGGTGACATTGGGAACTGTTTGATGGTTCTATAACAGTTTAAAGATGCGTAGTGATACACTGCAACAAATGGGCAGAATTGTCAAAAATGAAGGGGTGTCATCAAACCATCGAAATTGTGAAAAAGCAACCTGGTCAACCCCATGTTTTTTTCTGCATATTTGGACCAACAGAGGACTATCTATGGGAATAAGGCACTTTTAGAACCATTGGTAATGTATCCAGTGTTCCAGAAGTGCATGTCTCTATATGTAGAACAGAATAAAATTAATTGGTATGTGAGACGTTCAATGATTATATGTATATGTAACATGTTGATAGAAAATAAAGAGTGTTTAAACTTAGTAAAGAAAGTATTAGAATTACTGAAAGGTGGTCATGGAGACACATATATTAGAATTACTGAAGGGTGGTCATGGAGACACATATATTAGAATTACTGAAGGGTGAGCATGGAGACACATATATCAGAATTACTGAAGTAATTACTGAAGAACTTCTCAAAGTCTAATTTACTTTTAAATATAATGTTCACCCTAGGCCGTTTTTAAAACAATGTTAGCAGTGCTCCTACCAACTCACTCAAAATTGCAGCTATCAAAAGAGTTTTTATTGACTTTTAAAGATTTGAATTTTTGCATGAGGTCTGTCCATTTTTTTAATGACAGTACCAAATAAAAAAAGTAGCTATCTACCTACCCACATGAAAATTACTGGATCAAACCATAGCAAACAAACGTTTTAAAGATGACACTATAATTGCCTTTTAGAATGCTATTTGATATAATTTATTATTCATTTGTACCCTAATTCATATATAACCAAGCTATCAATTCATGGTCGTTATTAGCACAGACATATACATGTTCAACACCACCCACATATCAGTATAAATGTAACATATATTACTCAATACCCTGATATTAGCATAGAGATGAAACTGCTGTCTATTACCTGTTGAACGTCTCACATACCTTTATAAATTCTTTAATACTTGATGCAAGATGCAACGGATGTGTGATTTCGTCTTTTTCGTTCTACACGCCGTTTTCATCCCTTAAGTACACGAGTGTTATTATTTGGTAAGAGTACATATACCAGTGACACAAATACATTCATATTTACACAAGTTCAACAATATATTAAAGACACGAATCGTTTTGTCAACAACTGACTTTCGGTATTAGATACCGGATGAACTCTAAAATGATTGACGTTTGAAAGTTGATGTTTACTAGAGCCGTTTCTAAGTATAGCTTGCGCGGCTTTGTAGTGTGTACATGACTCGTTCAGAATTGAATCGAGGGCGGAGTCTGTGCAATGTCATTCACGCGTGCGCAGTGATGGTGAGCTTCCTTATATTTAAGAATGAACTTAATAATTTAATTATTGTGTAGGCTGTTTAATCAAATAAGAGCGACACAATTTTGAAAATCGAATCGATTCCATTGGTTGTTAAATGAGGTAAAACACTAAATAAGATAAAACACACCAAATGTCACAATTATTCAACTGCAAATTTACTCACGCGCATGTTGTGCTAATCACAAATAGTCACGTGCAAATGTTACACGTTAAGTGACTCACGTGTACATATTGCTCGTCACAACTATTGGAAATCTACATCTTTACCCACCCACAGTCTTACCTCACAGCTTTTGAATTTTATAAGATCACAACAATTAAAACTAGTTTGATATTTGTTTTTCTGATAATTATTTGAGTGCTTTACATCAATTTTCGAGACAGAAAAGAGAGGGATTATCTTTGATTTTTTATTGAATACCGAAACACGAAACACGAATTGTAGTCTGCCTCACATCACATCTGCGTAAATTTGTTCGCACATCCATTATGTACGACTGTAAGAACAGTATTAAAGCAGTAAAGTATTTTTTTACAAAGCAAGTACAATGTATTTGCTGTGATGCAAAGGCAGAAAAAATGTTATCATTGATCAAAGTAAAAAAGAATGGAATCACAAAGATAAAACCTGCAGCTGTAATGCATGCTATTTTTTTTTAAATTAAAGTATTCAAACATTTCGTTTTCGCAGTGTAAACTGTAATAATCAAACATATCTGTTGAAAGAGAACATTAAAGTCGCCGTCAGACGCCAGTTATGTGCATGAGGTGTATAAAAGTCGTCCCCAGGGTCTGTTGATTTGGAAAACTGGGATACAACATCTCGGTTTGTTCATACAAATGTTATCTTAGTGATAGAGGTTTTATTAAATTACATAACGAAATCTAGCAGGTACAAACTGTAGACGATAACGTTCATCTCCCATTTCACCAAACTGGAAGAAATATGGAAATATTAAAGAAACAGGTGCAATATTAACCTACATCAGCAGATTCTGTTTCGGCAGAGTTAAAAAATAGTTCAAATTGTACCCTCAGTCAAACTTTCCGAACAGAGTGAAATCCGCTAACAGAAAGAGTGATAGAACTAGAGAGATTGAGAAAGAAAGAGAAATATATATATATAGAGAGAGGGGGAGGGAGAGAGGAGAGATTTAGAGAGAAAGAGAAACCGAGAGACAGACCGACCGAGCGACAATAACATTTCAATGCTGACAGGCAGGTAGACTCTAGGATATACGAACTGCTCGATCGGACGGACGGACTAAAGGACATATTTACGAGATGATACTTTTGAGGTTATGATCAGAAATCTAAGAAAACAACATTTATTTTACTGTCAATTTGCTTTTATTTTAAATTTTCATAAAAAAACCCTGAAAATTTAAAATAAAAGCAAATTGACAGTATGATTGGAGCGCCATTGAATAATTGAAATACTGCTGGAAAGAACGCAAATAAACATAAAAACATTCAAGCTAAAAAAAAACACTTATGCAGGCCATCGGCCCATAATTTAAATACTTTACAAACATACTAAACAAAAATTGTGAGTCAAACTTACATCAATTGTAAATTATTACATATTTTAGCAGAATACAATGGTTATTAGCTCACAACATTACTGCCTGTAGATTTTACAAAAAAGAAAACCGAAAGTTTTATATTTTGTCAGACTTCCCTCGAGGTTACTGGTCGCCAGAGCAGTCAGGAAATAGAAGTTCAGGGATTGAAGCGAGAACTTTACGACAGCAAGGAACGCGAAGCCGACCTCAATGACCAGATGATGTTCCTTCAGGAAGACGGGAAAAAATTACGCAAAAAGGTATGATCATTTTGTGACATTTTATGTCATTCAAGTGTTATATACGATCAGTTAACATAACCAATCTCTCCTCGGATCCTGGAAGGTTAACCATAGGCGAGCACATCCATCTCCGCTAGTAACGGACAACAATTCCACTAAAATCAGTGGTGAGAGACGAGTGGCAACGAGGCACAAAGTCGTATATCAGTCATCACGGAGACTGCGGCCGCGTGGGGAATCGAATTCTCGATCTCTAAATTAATAAACAGATGATCGCTATAAGTAACATAAGGGATTTAACATCACACAACCTGGTTTAGCACGTATAATTGCTATAAACTCTAAATCATTTAATACGTTTTTAATAACATTCGAAATAGATAAACTTCTCATTGATATAATTAAAAAGAAAATTAACCCTAACTTTGTAAAGTAACTCGGATGTACGTTCGTACGGACGTGGGTAGTGACAATGGTAAACATTACGATTTAATATTTTATTATTTGAGTAATAACTTGATTAAACACAAGGACATGTTCTTTATATATAGGTAACGGATCTTGAAGAGGAAAACGACAACCTTAGTCGACAGTTAAAACAACTTTTTATAAAACGTGCCGCCAAGGAAGACGATAAAAACGACACTTCAAATACACCTGCGAAAACGGAATCTGAGATCGAGCTCAAAATTCAGTTTGAGTTAACCGAAAAAGAATTATTCGTTTTAAAAAGAAAAATGGCAGATTTACGTGGAGAAAACGAAATGCTCCATGACGGAATGTTTATACTTGAACAGAAATTAAAAGAAAAGGACAAACTGTTGCAAATCGTACCGGAACCGTCATCCCCTAATTTCTATTATGAGGACAAAATTAAATATCATGAACGGGCAGCTGATGAATTTAGAACCAAATTATTGGAAAAAGAAACTGAGATAGCACATTTATACGCGCAGTTGAAAGCTACCCAAGTCCAATCCCAACACAGTCGAAATTTAAGAAAAAGTAAATCTCTCGATGTGGAAACAGATTATAACTTAGTAGTCGATCTTAAAAGACAATTAGAGCTAAGTCAGCAAGAAAGTGTGTTACTTAGAGAACGAACGGCGTCAGTAGAGGCAGAAAACGAATTACTATTGAAGGAATGTGAAACTCTGAAATCCACTCAGGTTCGCGAGGAGTCATTGACATTTACTGATCCAGGTGAAGCGAAAACAGAAACTGGAAATGAAGTACACTTACAGTCGCAGTTATCTCAAATTGAAAATGCCAAAGTTTTGTTAGAACAAAAACTTGAGCGCCTAGCCGGTAAAGTTGTCTCAATAACTAAGCAACGTTACTCAGGATCAGTTAGGGAACATATTTTAACGATTCCAAAAACACAGGTAGATCCAGACGTACAAATTAGATTCCTAGTAGATAACGTCCCGTGCACTCAATCTGAAGAGTCAAAAGAAACGAGCTCAAAGTCACGTGACTTGTGTCAGACTTACACTTTCCCTTGCACACTTTTACCAAGCAGAAGTAAGTGTATATTGAGAGATGAAGATACAGGTAATTGCATGCAGACGATAAACGAAAACCTTTCTCTACCACGTGACCCCTTCAGGCTCTTGTCTGTTATCAATGAAGTGTTTTCTGAGGTAGAGAAGCAGCTGTGGGAAGTGGAGACGGGAGTGAAAAGTGTAGTTCCGTCGGATTGTGGTACACCGGAAACAAATATATCGCCTGGTCATTGTCAGTCATTCACGGAGTTAACTGGACGTCCCACCGATATGGATTCGTCCGTCGGTACGAATATGAATACGGACGCCTGTGAATATTTAGAACAAATAGCGGTACCGGAAATAGCGGAAGCTACCGCTCAGATGACTTCCGTGGCTCAATGTGTTTTACCAGAAATTTGTAAAACGCAAGTTGTTTCGATGGAAGTTGAAAAGTTTAAACAACCGAGTTTATTCGAAAACTTGACAACTGAAAAATTTTGCGGGAAAAAAGTGTCACCACCGACTGTGCCGAGTATAAAAATGCTATCTGAAAAGATAGCGTTTTTAGAGGAAGAAGTTGGTAAGTTGATATTCATGTAGTGTGTGCATGCTTAACATAATATGATATGTTCAAATGTCATTATATATTTACAAAATAAATATGAATAGCCGTATATGGTCATCTGTATGATGGATATATATATGTTTTAACATATCAATATAATACATTCGCAAACCGATAATGTATTGATATGCGTGCATGTATATATTTCTATGTTTTTATTTTAATTATATTTTATTGCATCTATTAGGTACAATTACATGAATAATAACAATACTATTATATTTATATATAGTGCAAATGGGTACAGGATTTAACAACATTAGCAACACCCATTCTCAAAGAGAAAATGACATTAAAATGTATTCATTTTCCGATACTTTACATTCTTTTTATCGAAGACAGCTTGTAAAAATAAATAATGATATATAATTATATATAAATGAAAATAAATATTGATAAGATTATTTCTGTAAGATCCCACAAATGAGAAAATGGTAACAAATGCGAAATGATTTAACCACACATATATAATATTTTCACATATGTGAAACCAAAAATTGTAAAAAGACGATGCTCACATATGTCATGAAAAATAACATTGCAAATGTAAAACATTCGTTGGTCATATATGTTTTATAAATAACATTACATATGTAAAACATTCGTTGGTCACATATATCATGAAAATAAAATTACAAATATTAACCATTCGTTGGACACATATGGCATAAAAATAGCATTACAAATGTAAAACATTCGTTGGTCAGATATGTTTAAATATCGGTTTCACATTTGTAGGAATCGTTTTGTTTCATTTAATTTATACTTATTATTTTAATTCGATTATGAAACAAGTTATTTCAACTTAGACAGATCAAGCTCGAAGTCTTCCTGTGTTGAACCATTAGTAAGCATATGCGGAAAAGGTGTCTTACTCAAGGACACCACACACAGCCGTGGAGGAGATTCGAACCCATGACCCTCCGATCTTGTGTTCGATGTTATACCACTGGAGCACGCGCTTTATATTTGTAACAATTTTGTATGCGACATAGGTCACCATCGTTCTTTTTACATTTATAGGTTTCATATTTGTGGATTTTCTGTGGTAATTCGATCCAAACACTTAAAGTGTACACGTGTATTTAGTTACTTACGGAAAAACGGCAGTTCAAGTTAGATTCGTTAGAATGCGTCTGATTTCTCACTCGACAATAATACTGGCTTTCATGAACACGCATCATAATTGCAAAAATCCTAATTAAAAAGCTAAGCCTAAGACTTTTGAACTCTTTTTCGTTCTTTCATTACACTTTATAACATGCGGGAAAATGTTAATGAGACGTTAAACAAAATATATTCATTATGTAAGCAAAAAATACAACAGCACAACACTGTATCAAATCCATTTATTTATATGTTTTGTAATTACGGCTATGTTTGCAGTGCTAGTGTATTTGATATTTTTGTCTTATTCATTTCCTTTTCTATTCTCTGAGTATGTTTATTGTCGGAGACAGATTCGTTTTAATCTGCGAATAATTGTAATTCTGTATATTTTGTTTATCTGAACTTGTTTATAATGCAATTAACTGTGGTTTGAAACCTGAATCGGATATTTCTAATTCCGGCAGTTCACATTTTTACTGTTTTTTTTCTCCATATCAATTAAATAATGGCATTGCCGTCAAACATTGAGAGACGCGTTATATAACTTGCCAGTCACGTGTCAGTATAATGTGGCTGTATGGAGTAACTTGAAATTTGCCTTCGGCAACAACAACTACAGAATCAACGATCACAACCACAACAACAACAATAATAACAACAATAATAATATCAACAATAACAACAACAACAACAACAACAACAACAACAACAACAACGGTAACAACAACAACAATAACAACAACATAATAACAATGACAGCAGCAGTAGCAGCAACAACAAAAACGGTAACAACAATAACAACAACAACAAAAGCAACTTTGGCAGCAGCAACAACAATAACAACAACAATAACGACATAAACAATGATAATAGTAACCATAACAATAACAATAAAGACTATTAAATGATAAACGACTGTTTTGACATATTTCATTACAGTCATATATTTACAACTAATATAGAATGAGTCGGCACCATTCAATTTACTTTTTGTACAAATAATTGAAAGCGAAAGAAAAAAACAATACAAAAGACAACCGCATTCAGCATACCATCATTACATATCCATCACGTTAATTAGTAATGTATCATATCTTAATTATAAGTTATCTATATATATGCACCCCCCCCCCCCCCCCCTTTATGCAACGGCAAACTCACAGTAAGTCTTGGGTATACGATGCTATCTTTGTGTTACGCATTCTTCATACATACAATACCGCTATCTTGTCTAATCAGAATTGCTTTTATTCGCGTTTTTATATAAAGTAGCGAGGGATAAATGTTTTACCGCAAGAGATCGGAGATTAATAATTATCAGGAAAATATTTTTTTGTGTATGAATAAAGGTTTTTGTGTTATTAGCACTTCAGTTTGTAGTATATCGAAATATTGTTGGAATTACGATGCTGTGCGTGTATAACATATCAATTATTACTCCAAGTATATATATTATATTCGCTAAGGACCAATTACATATATACATACTCAATTTCCGCATTTTTTTGCAAGGCTGCCAAGGTGTATGCCGTTATATTCATGTACAATATTTCGTTCATTTTTTAATAAAAGTATACACATGAACGGTCAGTTTTAGAATGTCATCAACGCGTACACATGAACGGTCAGTTTTAGCACTTTTCATAAACGCTCGCACTTCTCATAAACGCGTACACATGATCAGTCAATTTTAGCACTTCTCATCAACGCATACAGCACTTCTCATAAACGTGTACACATGAACGGTCAGTTTTAGCACTTCTCATCAACGCATACACATGAACGGTGATTTTTAGCACTTCTCATAAACGCGTACACATGAACGGTGAGTTTTAGCACTTCTCATCAACGCATACACATGAACGATCAGTTTGAGCACTTCTCATCAACGCGTACACATGAACGATCAGGTTGAGCACTTCTCATCAACGCGTACACATGAACGGTCAGTTTGAGCACTTCTCATCAACGCGTACACATGAACGGTCAGTTTTAGCATCGGACATTATTTTGGATGAACTCAATCTTGTTTGAGATTTACGATTTATTTTGGCCTCTAAAATATCATAATAACTTTAGCAAAAGTATGCAAAATATACTTCACGTGTGTATCGGTGCTAGATATGTGCAAAGCATAGTTCACGTGTGTATCGGTGTTAGATATTTGGAAGACATACCTCATGTGTGTATCTGTGCTAGATACATGCAAAACATACTTCACGTGTGTATCGATGCCAGATACCTGCAAAACATACTTCACGTGTGTATCGATGCCAGATACCTGCAAGACATACTTCACGTGCGTATCGGTGCCAGATACCTGCAAAACATACTTCACGTGTGTGTCGGTCCTGGATACGTGCAAAATATACTTCACGAGTGTGTCGGTCCTGGATACGTGCAAAACATACTTCACGTGTGTGTCGGTGCTAGATACGTGCAAAACATACTTCACATGTGTATCGGTCCTAGATACGTGCAAAACATACTTCACGTGTGTGTCGGTGTTAGATACGTGCAAAACATACTTAACATGTGTGTCGGTGCTAGATTCGTGCAAGACATAATTCACGTGTGTGTCGGTTCTAGATACGTGCAAAACATACTTTACGTGTTTGTCGGTGCTAGATACGTGCAAAACATACGTTACATGTTTGTCGGTGCTAGATATACGGAACACAAACTTAACGTGTGTATCGGTGCTATATACGTGCATGACATACTCCACGGTGCTAGGTACGTGCAAGACATATTCCACATGTTGATCGGTCCTAGATACGTGCAAAACATACTTCACGTGTTTGTCGGTGCTAGATACGTGCAAAACATACTTCACATGTTTGTCGGTGCTAGATACGTGCAAAACATACTTCACATGTTTGTCGGTGCTAGATATGCGGAACACATACTTAACGTGTGTATCGGTGCTATATACGTGCACGACATACTCCACGGTGCTAGGTACGTGCATGACATACTCCACGGTGCTAGGTACGTGCAAGACATACTCCACGTGTGCATCGGTGCTAGGTACGTGCAGTACATACTTCACGTGTGTATGGGTGCTAGATACGTGCAAATCATACTTCACATGTGTATCAATGCAAAAAGCTGCAAGACATACTTCACGTGTGTGTCGGTGCTAGATACGTGCAAAACATACTTCACGTGTGTATCGGTGCTAGATACGTGCAAAACATACTTCACGTGTGTATCGGTGCTAGATACGTGCAAATCATACTTCACATGTGTATCGATGCAAGATATCTGCAAAACATACTTCACGTGTGTATCGGTACTAGATTCGTGCAAAACAGATAGGGCGTATATTAGAATATAGATATACAATACTTTGTGGACTATATTTGTTCGCATTCGTGAGATATGAACTTTCATGTTACGAGTTAAAATTACGTCACTTTCTTTGCACGTGTTAGTTCAGTTTATACCAATTTATTTTAGCACGATTGCGATGAAAGCTCAGAGCTTTTATGAACCGCTCTCGCGTCCGCTTCCTGTGTAGAACCAGTACTGAGTGTTGTTTTATTAGAGACATCGGGTCGAACTGGGGATCGAACCCGCAAACTCTAGCGTGAGCGGCCAAGTCTCTATCCGTTACAATACCGCCCCACTTATATTGCACGTGTTACATGTATGTTCATATCTAATTAACATTCAAGGAATAATGTGTATTTCAATTGTTTTTAAAAAAGCATAAATAATAATTGTAATTTCCAATATAACGTCGAATTGCCGTTATATAAACCTGAACAACCGCAGCAAAGCGTCTATCTCGTATACAGATGGCCGTGCGTCTGTGGAGTTTCATAATGTGTGTCTGCAGAATGATACTCCAGTGTGGCATCGTTTAAAATAATGTAAATGCAATATTCATTTATCTATATCATTTTGAGTGCTTTAACTATTTCGAAAGTCTATAAATTTTACTGCAATAATAATAAACGAAGCGCAAAGACGGGCATTGCAAATCACGCACTTAAGTAACAAAGGCTTATATTGAATACGTTGGTTCATGTTAAGAACGTTACATGAAGACACTATAATTTGGACTTTTTTTCACTTATACACCTGTATAACAATAAATAGACAAACAATCCAGAGAAATACTTGAAACAAAATAAATTATAGCGTTTATAGCTAACTGTTTCTTTACAACTTTAATTCAATATATCTCGACTTCATAAGCGCTTGTTGAACTGAAAAAGTGAAATAATCCTTTTCCAAAATATTGTAAAATAAAGTCAATTATGAAATAGAAGTTTTCGGGAAATGTAGATTACTCAGAAATTCGCTGTTCCCTGCTGCCCTTCAAGTTAAAATGCAAACATCTAATTTATCATTTCATAATTTTTAATTACAAAAAGTAATTAGGATGTTAATAAGGCAAAAATAATAAAGAACTTTATCAAAATTATCTCTTAATTGGCCAAATCATAGGCAATGTCAAATATTCAAAGTTTAAAGTTTTAAGGACGTGTCATTAACACTTCTTTGTTTGATATTTTTAGCATTAAATAATCTACCCCCACCCACCCCCCTAATAGAATTATATTAGAAAGTGTCATTGACAGGAAGATAAATACATTATAAGATAAAAAAAAATACATACTGAACAAAATGACTTTATCAACATCTGAACATATGTATTCAATAAAATTCTATTCATATACCAAAATAGCATTATTAAGATATATCCTGTATTTTAATATAAGTTTTAATTGAATAAAAACATAAAAATGCACAAGTATGCGAAAACATTTCTAGTTTTACATTATAATACAATTATTCATTCTGAGTATCATGGCATTCGCACATTGTTTAGATTTTGTGTTTATCGATCACCGCGAACGCTTCTAATATTGCATTGATTACGTGCGAATAGGTTTTTGTTTACAAATATGCGAAACAAAATTTAATATAATTAATAATACTGATAATTTTGACAAAACCGTTAATTGAATAGCCTTGCATATATAATCTAAAACTGTAAATATCGTTTACAATAGTTTAATAATATGGCTTTGAAATTAAATACACCCGGTGTTTCTTTATCCTTTCAGCACGCATGCTAGCATGAGAAAACCAAGAAAATCCGAAAAAAGCAACCTTTGTTTTATTACTATGAAATCAATGCCTGATACAGACTTGGCATTAATGTGTAATCCAGTAATTCTGTAGAGTGGCTGACGGCTTTATAGGAGATCTCACTACATTTTATTTATTATGGTAAAACCATTCCATTGCATTCATATTGTATCAAAGAACTCATAAAGTTAACAATATTTATTTGAGGTGGTTAGAAATATCCTATCGATCTTATCAGTATTTATTACACATCAATGCTTTGGTAAGATTTTCAAAATAAGATTATCAGAATATGATCAGTATTTTGGTAAATGAGTAAGTCAATGTGGTTAATTATAAAGTTGTTAACCGAAAACTAATCGACTCATGCAGCTTCATCTTTCTTAACACGGTTAGATACCTGTCTTTTCATTTGGTCAGACCGATGTGTGAATAACATGACAGGCTCGAGTGGCATAATATGTCTGAAACACACAACACATAGTCCGCTGGCACGAGTAGATCCTGGCATAGACGAGGGTAGCACGTCATGGCTTGCACTATAAATTTTCCAGCACGGTGTTAAAAAGCAACGTTTTAACCCCAATCGTTGGATCCAACATTTGATTGATTCCGTTAAAACCCATTCATCAACCTATATTGACTGGAGAGTAACGTAGTGCGATAGTATTAAATAAACGATAGCCTACCCTGTAGTGCCTAAGAGTAAATTGGGGCGGAAGTGTAATGGGTGGAGTGTTTGCTGCTCACGTTCTAGGTCGCGGGTACGATCCCTACCTCGACGCGATGCATATCGAGAAACCACACCCAGTACTGGTTCTACACAGGAAGTGGACTTTATAAACAAGGAGCTTCATTTGCAATCGAGCTAAATAAATTTGTATAATCTAAAAAGTAATGGAAAATGAGAAAAGAAACAGCGTGGATCTAAACAAACACCAGCATACACATAGTGTGTACTGTTAGTCCCATCTGATATTGTTACCACAGCACTATAAATACCACATTGCACGTAATAAATACAGGTAACGTATCACCGGTAACTGACAACGACAGATGGCAACTCTTATACACAGTGTATGTAACAGTAACGAGTATTGGTAACATGTGCACTCAAGTTCACATGTCTGGTATTTGGCAAGCACGGACAAATTAGTATGCTTTGGAATACAATTGCTTTGAATTTACGTTATTATTTTAAAATCAATGTATAATAAAGTAGTTAATGAATAAAGAGTGAAGCACTCATTCAAATCGTTATCCAATCATATTTTTTCAGTTGTAGTTTCTTAAGAGCTGATCATTAAAACAAAAATTCTAAAACGTTAAATATTGTATTCTTTCGTTCAAATCCTTTATTCGTTATTCTGTGTACAGCAAGTACAGAAAATAAAATATGTTTACACCAAATGTTGCTTTTTTCTAAACAAGGCTATTTGTACAGTTGTTTCAGTATTTGCTGTACTCACATATCGTCGTATCTTCAAAGTCTAATTTTACATCCGAACTTCGCTGAGATTCTTTATATCATTACCGAAAAATACGCACTCCGTACAACACTATTTGCAAATTCATAATCATTTTTATTATATACAAATCAATATTGAGTTTGCCTGATTTAGTCATTTGTTTGATATTAGACGATTCAGTGGTTCCTTTCTTCTCTAATACTGTTTTCTTCGTCATTTACTCGTATTTTGCCAACCTGTGCACACTCCATCAATTGTTTGGTCTATTGATAACAACTACTATTTGTTATTCTAGTTTTATTTGTTTACATTCCATCTTGTGTATAGCGGGAGTTCCTGTACCATCGTCTGTAATGTTTTGGTATCCGGATATTGCTAACAAATTATAAAACATTTTACATTGGTGCATAAAAAACCCTACGATTTATTGTTTCTAATAAGATATTATCAATATAGCTATAACAGATTAGTGATTGTGCTTATAAATATCCAAGCACATTTATGGAAATGCTTTAAATGGGTATATCTGATTGGGCTAATTACATAAAATACAAATTTACATATACTTTTTTATTAGTAATATAAAAAGATTCAAGCTCATAACGCTTTAAATATGATACTTAAATGATAAATATTTACCAATGTGAATAATGTACAATCCTCATTCTGTCAGTAAATGTATCTATGAAATGTATCAGATCTCAGTTTGATAAACGTATTTGTGTATATGAATACAGAATACACATTTAAGAATATAAGGACATGTGAAAACATATTTATTGATATAATCGTAGTGTCATGATATATCAAACGAAATGAAAAGCTTGCATTACAGGTGTAAGCTCACCATTGATACTTGTTCATTATCCTCGAGTAAATGAAATAGTTGGCATGTTTGTACATTCATTGACGAACTCAAAGGAAATACGTGAAGCTACGTTTAACTATTTGTCAACCTTTGCACTACCAAAATATGATAAGAAAAAAGGGGTCTTCCAAGAGGTTATTTTATATTCAGTATGAACACAGTTGACAAATTGAAATAAGACGCCAGAAATCAAGTATTCATACCCCAATTTCCAAATATCATCTATTTTCTAAATTTCATAATGTACACATGGCAATGCTTTCATATTGTTCAAAGTACATTAATAATGCCATTCAAATAAAATAATGAGCGTTAACTAAAGGAAAGTACATTTTTAAATAAGAAGAAACAAGGAGTATTTATAACCGCCATGAAGCTATATCATTGTCATATACACACACATATTACAATATAAACCATTGATCTTGTTTTTTATTTAATTATTTATTTTTTTAATTTAACAAGTGAAGAAATTTTGCAACCGGGGGTATTAAGCACATCGTTTTTTTTGTTGAAAAAATAATGCAAGTCCAGTATATTTTGGATGCAGTTTTATACAACAGTCTATGCAAGGAAACGTATGGTAGCACACGCATGTATAAAAAAAGTTCAGTAATCACATTTTATCATATTCAGGAATCCGATATTGATTTGTTAATGCATGAAGAAACATTATATAATAATTAGTCAATGTGCGAAAACCAATCTATACCGAAGTGATAGCAATTTGAATAGGATTGCTCTATCAACAAGACATCCAAAACATCTAACATTTTTAAGAATTAAAACTATATTTGTTACAATCGAAGTATTTAAATAAACTTATCAAAAATAATATAATAGCGAAATTGCCGTTGTTTTGAATATGAATATGATATACTGAATGCGTTATTTTTTATGATTGAACTAACGAGTTGTAATATCCAACATTCCTGAATTTATAATAATAACCATTAAAATATATTTAGCAAATATAGCATGGCTACAGCTCCCAATAGTTGCTGCTCCCAGATGGCTCAGGTCTCAGATGTCTAATAGTTGCTGTTTTGGTTACAAACGTCCCAGATGGCTCAGGTCTCAGATGTCTAATAGTTGCTGTTTTGGTTACAAACGTCCCAGATGGCTCAGGTCTCAGATGTCTAATAGTTGCTGTTCTGGTTACAAACGTCCCAAATGGCACTGGTCTCAGATGTCTAATAGTTGCTGTTCTGGTTACAAACGTCCCAGATGGCTCAGGTC
Source organism: Panopea generosa (assembly GCA_029582155.1). Taxonomy (NCBI): domain Eukaryota; kingdom Metazoa; phylum Mollusca; class Bivalvia; order Adapedonta; family Hiatellidae; genus Panopea; species Panopea generosa. Next base: position 3,244,775 of record CM055904.1, on the reverse strand, counting down.
TCAGATGTCTAATAGTTTTAACCTTAACCACCAAGTTCTACCTCTACCTTCTACTTCAGCATGCAGCTATATACAAGTATATGGTTTGGCTTGTGTAGCCTATAAATACTTGTCCGTAACCTAGTAATTGTTTTTGAAACACATGCTCCATTGGTTGAGCAACGAACCCAGGATCGGAGAGTCTTGAGCATGGCACTTTATCTGCAAATATTTATTTCTGGTTCTACCCAGGAAGACATTAAGCGTGATTTGTCTTAGATGTAAGAACTTGTTTCACAATCGCGGTAAAATAAAAAAAGTTTAAAACACATTTCCGTATTAATACTTCAAAACAGAAAAATATCAGGAAAAAGAGTTACTACTAACTGGCATGTTGTCTGGTTGAAAGACAGTGCAGTGATATCCTGAACATTTGTTAAAACAACGGTCAGTACAGTAATTTTAATTTCATCTGTTTAAAATTCAACAACGCAACGAAATCACAATCTTAATGGACCATTTTGAAGATATTCCAATCTATGTTACTCATATATATTTTTTGCAAGAACTGTTTACAAGGAACACACGCATATACCCAGACATAAAACGAAAATACCAGCAAATACGTTGTTATATGCATTTAATGAATGTATAAATGGCGTTTTACGATTTAAAACGCTATTTATCCTATACTTTATTACCAAATCAATGTTTAATAATTATAAAATATGTTAATAGTGTTTTTTTAATAATGTAATAATCCCTTTAACCTACTTGCAACCTTTAAAAAAGAGATTTGTTTGGAGATAGCTTAATTTGGCAAAAAAATCCTCTTTATTTTTGGATTTGTTTTTTTTTTGCAAATTGGCATTCATTATTTTGTTTATTTTGACTGTTGTCAGCCATTATCAGTAGTTCCAGTAGTTCTAACATATGTCTTGTCTATCCGAATTATAAAGGTCATATCATTGGTTAAACCATGAGTCTACCTGACTATTTGTACCGGTCTCGAATAATAGAGGTAGGATTTGTCATTAAGCTTTGATGTGAAATGTTATTATGTTACTGGTTTTGTATACGTTTCTGCATAAATGGTTTAGGTCATGATTCAATTAAAATATCTCATGTCGATGTTTAAAATGTGTTGATTGTTTTGTATCATGACCTGCAAGCCTAAATACAGTTGTGTGGATAAATTTTGTAATCCAGATATCTCATATGTGTCCTGCCGATGTGTAATAATTATGTGTTGATTGTTTTGTATCAATTTCTATATATTTTATTTAGATATCTTATGTCGATTGATTTGTAGAAGAAAACCTGGCATATGAGCTTGATATATTTCACTTTCACGATTTCTAATCATTTAAACATTTTGTGAATAATGCATTCTCAATAGACCAAGTGATGCAATAACACACCTGTTTTGTTATCTTATCTCCAACCCTCTGTATTTAGTTACTGATAATTCTATCTTTTGCCATTTTTTAAAAACATAATTGATCAATAAATCACTGTAATGAGACAACTATTTTAATGATATTTGTTCTCTTATCAGTTCCATACCACCTCGGCAACATGTCACGTATACACGATATTTTTAAAAAAAATATACAAAACAATTCAAAATACAATTTTTTGGGCAATAACATTTTTAGGTTAATCTTTTTTGGATATATTTTCCATACCGGTTAGATCATTCTTTTGGCATAAACTATCATATTAGTTCTAAACTTGATTTTAAAACTGTACATATACCATTCAATGTAAAACTGTACATATACCATCAATGTAAAACTGTACATATACCATTCAATGTAAAACTGTACATATACCATTCAATGTAACATCTATAGAAAAAGAATTACACTGACATTCATTTATTATGTGGAGTATATATTTATTTACATGTAGACGACACAATCGTAATTATATTAGTACTTGTCATGATTAGGCAGTTTTATATCATAATTATTCTAATATCTATATAATCACATGTTGAAAAGTAATCTAGACTTACTTACAAAACATGCAAGCTTGCAAATTAATTAAAAAAAAAAATAATGAAAAATATGAACTAACAAAACACAACCAATCACTTCCAACTACATTCCAAGACTGATTTAATCTTTACCAACGCGATTTCATCTGGTTGTCAACAAAAGCGTGGTATGGTGGTAGAGCACCGAACCCATGAACCCATGATCGGAGGCTCGTGGGTGTTATCCTCCGTCACAGCAAAATGTGGTATTCTTGAGCAAAGCATATTTTCAGAATATGCTTAGTACTGGTTCTACCCAGGAAGAGTTCGAGCGTGATATGTCTATGTTGTAAGAACTTGTTTCACAATCGAAAAAAAAGTTTAAACTAACAAAACCATTCGGTCTTAAACAGTATGATTTTAAAGAGAGTAAACCTATGAATGTAAATATTATAAGTGAAAACATGCTGCTATAATATGTCAATAGGAAATGAATTACATGTAGGTTAAAAGATTGAAATCAGTAAATCACACTCTACCACACCGTGTATATTAATTGTTTCTTGAGTTATTTAGCCACGCCTTACAGATTGACAGTTGCTATAACCAGATTCGATACCCTGACCTGTAGAAATGGAGCTAAAATAAGATTATCTTTGCCATGATTACTAATGCTCTGATAATGTTTGTTAATTACACAAAGGGGCATGTGCGTGTTTATGTTACCTCCATCATTATCTGTTTCATTATTCTGCCATTTCACGTGTTACTTTTATTTAGTTAGATATATGCGTTGATTAGCGTAGCACCAGGATCTTGTCAACGTTCCATAAGTTGAAAGCAGAATGTTTGCGCATTCCTGTGAACATTCTGCATTGTGTGCCGTCAACTGTGTATAACAATGTTTATTCCGTTTTGACGAATTAAGTACGACTTGCGTCGAAGATAAGAATTTTGAACTTGACTACTAAGTGGGTGGTGTTTTAAGTAAATTCCACCAGGGATCGTATTTAGTAGATTTGGAATGTAATATTATGTTTTACACTCATGATTATTGTATCGTACTTTAAGTACCGGTTCATGTTTAAGTTTTGTGCTCTGTTGTTACTTGTCACATGTGCAAGTTTAAAAACACAAATAATTTTAATATTATACGTATCTTTCAAATTACACAGCCGCCACTTCGGGCATTCACATAATTAATACGCCAACTTATCAACAACAATGATTTTTATTGCATAAAGCATCAAAATAGGATGCTTGAAACATAATCAATATTTCATCCAAAGAAAAATATTTTCAGTAGATAATTAAATTTATACATATTGTATTGATTTGTTACCAAGTTTATATATTGTGATATATTAAGATTGAAATGTTTTGAAGTATTTGACTGAGTATTGACAATTTTATTCAGTGACGGTCATGATACGTAGACGCGTCTACATCTTAATTGCCTGTATTTCGGTACTTACAGAAGGAAATGCGATTCAATTTCTATCGTATGTACGAGGTGTATTAAATAATTACGTTGACTTTTGTAATATTTTCAAAATTAATTATAGCACAAGAATAAAAATCATTTTGCCATTAATCGTAATATTTCTTTTATGCAATTGCCAAAATTTATATTAATATTGAATACCGTTATGTAGCAACAGTGCTAAAACATATGCATGTAAAATATACCAGGCGCAGTCTAATGACGTCAACGGCGTCAAGTATTTGCACAATGTTTAGCCAGTTTCAAACTCATTGTAATAATTCAAGGAAGAAAGAGTGATTTATAGATGTGTATGATAAAAGAGTGAAAGGACATTTATGAATTTATCCCAGAAGCCCGGTATGTACTTGGCAAGAATTGATTTGGTCAGTTAAACGTCATGCTCAAGTTTGACGTTTGACGTCATTGAACTGCTCCGGGTATCCATGCTATGAATATTTTCTAGCGCTGTAGCTTCATAACCATATTCAATATAGATACAAAATGTGGCAATTGTACAGAATACAAATCACTTTTTGTAGATTACAATTGTTACAAACACATTGTTACCTTGTTTAATATTAAGTAATTTGTAAACATACAAAATAACTGAAAACAGGGAATAAGTAACCGATTTGGAACTGTCAGTACCAAATTAGACCTAGAGCCCACAAGGTTGCTCTCAATTACCACCTGGGAAACATTAACGTGGTAACAGGTGCGCCCAGTAACCACTTGAGAGCTTACGCAGTGTTCACGGCTGCACCCAGTAACCACCTTCATCTTCGCGTTTAAGCATAATACGTAATCCTGTTACTAATACATTAACTGCATTGGAGAGACAAAGCTTGTTTGTCAATTCTCCTGGATGTTTGTGTTATAATTATTATTATTTATTATTATTTATTATATTCATTGTTCACTTGTGGTGACTCTGTCATTAGGAGTATTACGTATCCTGTCGAAAATAAATATCATTGATTGATTGCTTACAAATAAGTTTTACCAGTTTAAATGATATATTACATGCACATTCTTAATCTTAAACTTAATCGACCAATCACATGTGCGAATATGTAAAGTATATTTTTGTCAGCTTTAACAATATTGAATATAATTGATCACTGAGCTACATGTACATCATTGAAGCTAGTTTTGATATGGGAATTAATTAATGCACGACTCCAGTTTATGTGAATAAGTCATTTTATTTCTTTTTTATAAAATGACGCTACATTATAATCATTAAAATCACCTTATTATAATGTATCATGTTATATGTGAATGTCATACTGCAAATGCAATAGACAACCCGGTGACATCTTATACCGGATCAATACAAAAGTTTGAGACCATTTAACAAATAGGTCACTAACATCTTTTGAACTATTCTATATACTATTCCCATTGAAAAAGGTGGGCAATTTTCTGTAACTCATCTCTACTGTCGTCAGTCACATGTCCCAATATCACGTGATAACAGCATTGCTTTGTTTAGATCTAACGTGTCTTGCAGAGAGTAGATCAATAAATATTATCACAATACTTATGGAGGAATATCCTATTAAATTGGTAATATATATACCTTTAACGATGATAGTTCATACACGTATTACATAAAACATTTGCCAAAAAGTTTCCCAAAAATTTAAAGATCAGTACTGTGCCATTATTCAGAACTCAACTCGCCTGCGGCATCAACAACCTCAATTGGCGTAATCGAACAAGCACCATATGAAAATACACATTCTTAAAATGTTCTATTGGCAAGACTGTTTGCATCGGTTTGAATCCGCCAAATTCGTTTAAGGTTTATACAACATAAAGGCGAATTTTTCACAAGAAAAACATGTTAAAATTTGTTTGTATGGAGCCAGTGTTTGCTTTGTGCTTGTGCCAAGTTTCAATTATCAGAAATGTTTCAAGTTTTGAACACCACTTAAACATTGGCAGAGTGACCCTCTTCAGCCGGTGACATTTGCAGCAGACGATCGATGTGGTAAAAACCACATTTAAACCTTTGCAACATATTTACCTGCTCTAAACTTCAATAAAATTAACATATGCAGAAAGTGTTTTATTGTAAGCAATAATGCTCACAGCTGTCGATTATCGCTTCTCCTTAAGAAACATTGCCACTTTCAAATAGATGGTTATTATTGTAATAAGTACGATTCAAGATTACGGGTGTGAATTCGGTAAAGATTTCAGTTTCCAGATTTGTTTAGTTTACAAATATTTTGACGATATGGTGTAAATAATTACAGCCAGCGTGCAAAGCACTAATATTAGCAAAACTTTGAAGTTAGTAAACGAAATCAAAAGAAATCATTTATACAGACAAAAATCGTTCCAAGATACATTGCGAATTTCTGATGCCCAGCTTGATCTAAAAATATAAACAATAAAGTTTTCGAGTTATTTGCACACTGACGACTGTTTCATTTATATGCATGTATCTGAGCTCGAATTTCAGGTCTCACTACACAATAAAATTTTATCATTTGGTTTACATAAAATAAGGTCTACGATTTACGCTATCAAATAAACTTCACACCAACATTCAAGAATCTTTTTGGTCATAGCAGGATTGAATTCGCATATGATTTATATGTATTTAAATATTGTGCAATATTTTCTTGCGTGAAATGTTGTGGTAGTATTTTTGTATATAAGCATTTAACACAATAATTCAATCAAGCTTTAACATAAATTATATTTAAGATTTTTACTCATCAACATTTTATACTGATATAATTTTTTTTCTGATATTTCAAGAGGTGTTCAAACTGAATTTGAAAATTAATGAATTATTATTTACCGCAAAAATGGCTTTTTAGCCGATACAAAATTTACGTTTGCAACCAAAATGATTACATTGGCTCATGCATGCGTCCCAATAATGAATTGTCAGTTTAATAGTTGTGGTCGACATAGGAAATGATATTTACATAGTTATTTCAGGTTGTTAAAAGTGGGAGAATAATTTATTTTGTTGTGCGCTGATTACTTTGATGGCGTTTTTGTGGCAGTTTGGTAATTTATTCTGTGAGACCTATTAATAAGCAAATAAATGTGGTGAATGTATTTACAAAATGTATATTACTATTTGTAATGGTCGAGATTTATAGAACAGAACAGAACATATATTTTATTAAACTTCAGCATTACAGCTCATCGTCATACATATATGCAAAACCAAAACATATGTTGAAATAAGGTGGTATATGCATACCGTTAAAGTTGATATTTTTGTGAGACTGTTATCTTGGGTATTTAGAAACAATCATAAAGTAATGTTTAAAGCATACACTCTATACGAATTTAAACTGCATTACAATGTTTTCTACATTAAACTGTAAAACGTGTATTCCTCAGTTTGAAACCCTTAATACACTAAGTTGAAAATTTGTTTAAAAATGATATTTTGTCAACATTAAAGGTTCATTTAACTTCCGAAACGGTCGTTTTTAGTTTTAATTTAAGTTAGTTTTACTCTTCCAGATGATAGAATACATATTTGTTTGAATACTGAGATACTTTGCAAACGAAAAATTGAATATAAAGCACATTATTAGTATATAATCAAGAACGGGTTTTGTTTACAAATTATTGTTCGTCTCTTTTCGATAAACAACTTCGGCAGAAAACGGGGAGTTACGAAGCTTGTTCGAAAACGCATCGGTCGGTAATATATGATCAATACACTTCAGAGAGAAACATTGTATTGGGAACTGTAGTGGATGCGGTTAAAAAATAAATAATCGCTTGCGGTTAAATAGTTTTTAAGAACGTCCGCTTTATTCACCTCAGTGTAATAATGAACTTGAACCCACGAGCACGTAAGCGACGAATCGTTCATATAAAATAAAAAATAAAATTACTTTTTTAATAACTATACTAAACAAAACACCCTTGGTAGCCACTCAATATTGACTGCGATAAAGTGATTTGTGACGTAATAGCACGTGCGATAGTATCACGCGTATATGCAAGGGAGGATCCTGAGCAAGAGTTACTAGACCAAACTAGTATTCCGTTCTTACTGTTTTTCAGTCCGTATAAACAATACAATGTGTACTTCATTCGATACAGTTTTATTGCAGACATCAATATTATATATTTTAAATAAAGAAAACCCAATAACGATACATAATATTAGTGAAGCCATAACTTTTCTAATCTTGTTAATGGACCCTTTATCTAACGGTCTTAATCCGCACACTACCACTGCAGTATTCATTTTTGTACTTCCGAACACAGGCGGAGGGACAGTCGGAAAGCAAGCCTGTCTTTACGGAATTACAAAAATGTAAACAAAAGTTAAGAATTCGGTCCGCTCATCTAAGAAACACACATTTATTTTTTCGCTTTTTTAAAAACAGTCACTATGGGGTCTTCAGGAATGGTTTAAGCAAATGTATAAACACATTAAACTACAATCATTTTTGTTTTTATCGAATTGCATTTCGAAAGTTTAATGAGGCTTTAAGAAGGTGATATTACAAGTATGATGTGAATGTTGATAACCAATTTATTTATATACTTTCCTAAACTTCAAAGCAATGAGAAACAATCAGCCGAGGGAAATTGAAGTTCTTATTTGTTGAAGTTGATGACCAATTTATTTATATTTCCTAAACTGCAAAGCAATGAGAAACAATCAGCCGAGGTAAATTGGAGTTCTTATCTGTTGAAGTTGATAGGCTGACAATAGCAAGGGCATTATTGAAGTGACTGGATACATTTCAAAAGTAGAACCGTTATAATATATAATTACAGATAACAAACCATCGATATCCTCAATATTGCACCGTTAGGAAATCTGTAAACTGTAAAAAAAAACACAAAAAAGATAATTGTACATTATTTGGATTTCACTAACTATTTTAGGAAAAAGGGAAAACCGATATGATGGTGTATTTTTTCGCAAACTGTATGTCAAATATTCAGAGTTCTAAAACAATGTTTCACATGTTAATTGTTTAACAAAGAGTTATTTCTGATATTGATTCATATTTGGATATAATTCAGAAGAGGCACAAAGATCTTTAGAAAAATACGTGTTATTTATTTGGCATTGTTGTTAGAGAAACTAATTAAGATGCTAAACATTGAGGTGTTAAAAGAACTGACGAAAAAAACACCAACTAAATTAAATTTTAAGCCAACGAAAGATGTCCGAGTATGTATAATTGTACTTAATCATTTCTTGTTGCTTAAAATAATTGTTTTTATACTCGTTTATTGGTTATATGCCTTGAATGTAACGTGTTTTGTTACTAATGTGGTACTTAGAAATAAAACACAATACATCACGTTTCCACTATTTTCATTATTGGCCATCGTTTTGGAATGTCTTGTGTTGTTATTGTAAAGCAATAAACAATGTTTAAACCACAAATAATGTAGAACTGATTTTAACCACTTGTGCGTGCTTATGCTCCTTCGCCAACTCGTTAACAAGTTAAACACTCGAACGCATACGTTTTTCTCTCTGTTTCATTTTTTAAAACAATTACTAGAACCTAATGAAGTGTGCATATATTTAAAGGTTTTATACACGGTAAATACAGATAGCATGCATATAGTGTTTTACCATGCAATTTTAAGACATCTAATAAACAGGAAGCTACTAACAAATACCAACACAATATAGGAAGGTGTGTTATTTTAACAATGCATTTTTGGGTTGGATTCACATTGTTTTCATTATCAATAGTTACTCCTTAGTATACTGCTTACAGTCACTCACCAAAGATGCATTTAAGGTATATACTCATAGCGTGACACATTTATTCATTCAAATCAATAGAGAGAATGTGCATTGTTTTAGTGTTTCTGGTATACAGGGTTCAATGTTAACCGTTATCTCAGGGGAAATCCTGCAACAATGTCATATGATACTAAGGAATCATGTTTACGCCTACGATATATGTAGAGAAAGAGAGAACATACCTTTGGCAAGAGAAGTGCTTGGAAGTGAGCAATCCTACCATTGAAAGAAGAAGTTGTGTTTGAGAGAGAGAGAGAGAGAGAGAGAGAGAGTATAATGTTGGCAAGAGAAGGGAAGCACTTGTAAGTGAGGAACCCACCATTGACAAACGAAGCTTTTCGTCCGATAGAAAAAAAGCAGACAAATAGTTCACTACCTGAGTTTTTGGGAGTGAGTGAACCTGCCCTTGACAAGAGACGTTGTGTTTGTGAGTAGGATTAGAAAGGTACTCTTTACAAGAGAATTTGGTTATGAAAAACAATCTACCTTTAACAATTGAGCAATATATGGTTGTACAGCAAGTTTTGAGAACTTTTCTGAAGTTACTTCAAATTATTTTGATTCAACTATCAACCATTGTCGACTTCTCAGCTCAGATGCCTTCCTACCTTTACTCAAAATTATTTTGATTCAACTATCAACCATTGTCGACTTCTCGGCTCCGATGCCATCCCACCATTACTCAAAACTATTGTGATTCAACTGTCAACCATTGTCACCCTCTCAGCTCAGATGCCATCCCACCCCTATTGAAATTCCATATTTATATCATTTGTGTGTGAAGAACGAACAAAAAGTTAAATACTTTACAGATAAACAGGATTATTTGTTGCAGTGTTGAACACGCAAATCCTTGCCAATATCTTGTGGTCGCAAATTATTCAATATTTTGATTAAAGCAAACAATGTGAAACATGTAGTTTCGAAGAGTACATCACAAACATACCGTATGCGCAATACTCGTTTCAGTTTAGTTTATACTAATTTATTTTAGCTCGATTGCGATGAAAGCTCAGAGCTTATATGAACCGCTCTCGAATGCGCTTCATGGGTAGAACCAGTACTGAGTGTTGTTTTATGAAAGGCATCTGGTCGAGCTGGGGATCGAACCTGCAACTTCTAGCATGAGCTGTTAACATTCTATTCATTGCACTATAACCCAGCTTTATACTCGTTTTTCTGATCGTCTGTTAGCCCTCGATGGCATAACAATGACACTAAACATTCAACCAATCAAGTTTACCTCCATTTCAACATATTACAGCACACATGTGTTTGGTTTGACGAACACAGAATGAAATTAAAAGGAAATACCTTCCTCCGCATATTAAGATGTTGGACCGAAATCTAACTAGGCACGGATTAATTAATTACTTAAAAACAGCATGTTAAGTAATATGGCGACCACGTCCGCCTTAGACTACTTGGTCGCAAAGGACGCATCGAATTTCTAATGATAAATCATGTAAAAAATCGCCTGTAAAAACTCTGTTTTCCCTAAATAGTGATGTAAAATTAGCAATAAAGAGGTATCAAATATCGATTTCTTACAAGCGTATAAGGGTGTTTTTTTTTTACTTATAGTATGATTGAATCATCGACACTTAACACCAGACCGTAAATCTGTATGTGTGCTTCAAGTAAACTCACATAATGGAGAGATCCAAAAAACCTGTATGTAAGCACTTTCAACATTACCTGTCTTTTGAGGCTATATATTCTTAGAAAGGAACATTCCCGCTCCATGGGGCTGTTCGACAGATATTTCCTTGAACAGTTCGTACAAACCGATTCATTTTTTGTTGTGTTTGTTTATAAAAACATCCTTCCACTTCAACTTTAAAATATCTGCATGTTTGTAACATGCTCGAATCTGTCGGTATTTCTTTGAAAACTGAATGACTCATTGCATGAATGAAGAACAGCAACTGTTTGAATAATATATAAAACACAATGTGTATTTATGTACAGGAAACTGTTATGCAACAATCGCGCATGCGCCATACGTTCAGAAAATACTATCGTATATTGTTAATATTTTTTATAATACAAAAGCCTACGTTAAGCTATAGCTATATCAGACTTTGATCTATTCATCTTAACGCTTTCAGATATGGATGTGACATTTCACCCAGTAGTTCTCTGATGATGTATATTTATTTTTCTATGTTAATGCCTCAAACACCAGCGGGAACTTGGCGGATGTTCATGTAGGTGAGGTCTTAAACAGCAGTTTAAATATATATATCGACATTTTGTAAGAAATTTAATTACAAAACTTATCAAATTTAATTTGTTTACCTGTATCTCGAAATCGAGAAGCTAATTAAGATATTGACGTTTTTTAAATAGTTGTGATAGCTTATCTCGATTCATTTTATTATGATAGCTTTTTGGCAATAACTGCCACATCAGATAGGCGAATGTCATAGGTTACCATTAGTATGCTAGGTACTTGCAACGTTGGCGATACTCTTTACTTACAAGACGGAATAAGCATTCCGTAAATTATGACTTCCGTATATTTCAAGTGGTAATATTAAAGCATAGTTACAATTACTTGTCTTGCATATTTGAGTTGTGTGGAGAGAGTGTGGTGAGGTGAGAGGGGGGGGGGGGGGGGGGGGTGGGCTTGGGTAAATTCCTCGTCCTATTAAAGTGTTTTTTCTCAATTTTTTAACTGCCACATGGCATTTTGTTTTTGTATCGTTCATAACACATACCAACAATTCTAAACAGACTGGCATACAACAATACTTTAAGTTTCACTGCTCCGCAGTAAATGTAATTCTGGTTGCCGGCTCAAGTGACGTTGAATGCAGGCAACAAGGCATAGTCGGTATCAAGACAATTGTCATGGATATCGCTGAGGAGCTTCAATGGCTGCCATCAAAGAGCACTCAGTTGTCAATACCCCCTAAAAGCGAATCAAAACACATAACAACACACAAAGAGATGTCACACTATTTGTAGCAGAAATCTTGTTACAGTCCATATACATAGACGGGGTTATTAAACTGTGTTCAATGTTCAACTCAGGATTTCATTAAATCACTAATTAAATTCATTAAAATATGACTGGACTCAATATAACAAAATGAATTTAAATAGTAATAACTTTCTACCTCAACTCAACATTAATACTTTCAATTCGAGGCCGGGTCGAGCGATAGTGCTTTAATATGTGCTTTTATATGAATCCCAGAAATTGTGTTTAAGAAGGAATTTGAGTTCGAGCATGGAAACCGCATCTTTACGAAGTCTATAATTGGAGTCAGTTTCCACTGTTAAACGGTATCTGTTTATAAATTGATCTTACGTAGTCATGCATCCCGGTATGTTAGTATTTTAGTTATATATAATACAAAACGTACCGAAGAGGTACTTAATCACAAAAACTACAATACTTAACCCTTTACTCCATATATACGTGTTTTCCCGCACCAATCACAGAAGACCTTAACGAACAATCTGAACACTTCCTGCACTGTTTTCCACTCAATCAGTTAATATAAACATAATTCACCCAATAAATCAAAAGCCTTCTAAATTAGGTGTCCAAAGGCGTCTATATTAGAGGTGTTCAAAGGCGTCTATATTAGAGGTGTCCAAAGGCGTCTTTATTAGAGGTGTCCAAAAGGCGTCTATATGAAGTCAGGATGAATGTCAGAGCCACATTATCTGACTATGGTTAGCGATATTTACAATTTTATTATATGTATGTAAGTATCGATTATGCCAATACGATCATTACATGTATGATTCACAATATGATGAATTAACTACCTTAACATACATATTCTAAAAGGTCTCACTTATATGACGGTAGCAAGATTCTTACGCCCCAGAAATTGGAACTGTGTAAAGCAGTCGAACATTCAATGTATAAAAGTGTCATATGTATTTATGCAAATGCGAACAATGGCACATTTTCATGATTTACGCCAAGTTTGGATGACATTGGGAACTGTTTGGTGAAGGTATAACAGTTTAAAGTTGCGTAGTGAGACACTGCAACAAATGGGCAGAATCGTCAAAAATGAAGGGGTGGCGCCAAAACATTGAAATGTGAAAAAGCAACCATGTCAACCCCTTATTTTTTTCTGCATTATTGAACCAACAGAGAACAATCTATGGGAACAAGGAACTTTTAGAACTATTGGTAATGTATCCAGTGTTCTAGAAGTGCATTTCTTTATATATAGAACAATACAAAATTAATTGTTGTGTGAGACGTAAAACGGTGAGGACCGCTTACAATGGTGTGATAATGTGACTCTTTAATTTACCGGCGTTTCTTTGTCCTTTAAATTTATCCACAAATGTCGTTCAAGAATCCTGAAAACCTCAGTATTGGATTTATTTATTGATCTGCCGTTTGCAAGACACGTTAGACACTCTTCAACTTACAATAACTCATAGCAACGCCGTCATCACGTGGAATTGGTGCATGGTGACTGACGACAGTAGAGTTATATAAGTTTACCTATTCTCACACGCGATTGGTCGTTTAAGATTAACTTATTTGAATGTGCATGTAACACACGAATCGGTAATTTACCAATTTTTCAGAATACTTACTGAACTTTGATATTTTGATTGATATGCCAGTTTGCATTGACTTGTTATTAACAAGCATGCTGCAAAGCGAGATGATAATGTTGCATGTGGGCATTCAAAACAAAAATGGAAGAGTGTTAAAAGAACGCTAGTTCTCTTTAATATAGACTGTTCAAGAAACACCGCAAACATTCAAAATTGTTTAAAATAATGTAAAATCAAAATAAAATACAATTATGTAACTATGAAAAAAAGTCTTAAAAACTAAACATTATATATATTGGTTCAAACTCAGAAAACGTAACGACCAACATTCTGTGTTACTTACGTAAAATACATATCGGCCGAATTTAGGAATTTCATCGACAGTTGCCTACTTGCATGTAATTGCGTAATTATAGAATAATAAACACCACTGCGCACATATCACATGGAATAAAGAGACGAACCTCCGGGGATTCCTTTATTGTCTGTTTATCTATATGACACGAGGAAAACCTTGTATGCACGCCAACCACATCGATGTGCGTGGTATGTACAGGCAAAAAATTTACCAAATTGCATGGTAAGAGATGCCATCATCTGACAGATTGCTTTTTTTTATTTATTTTCATAACATTCCTGGATACGAAGGTACCCTTTTGAAAAAAGCATATATGTTTATTTTGTAAACAAAGCACTTGGTACTATATAAACTTTTCAATGTTATACGAAATAGAATTAGTTTCGTCAAATATATCAATTTTAAAAGCTTTTTTAATAAACCTTTACGAAAAAATAGTCTATTCCAGAACTTGGTCTATTAACCCGAATTAAAAAGCAGGAAATTCTATATCTATCCCACAATTCATAGCATTTGAACGCTTACTAAACTGGGACGTCTTTCAAACTTTCACTAAAGCAACTGACCAATCAACGAGCTCAACTGTGGCTTTCCGAATATTGATTTTTAATGGAACCAATCGGGAAAACTGGGTCTTTTCTACTGACTTCAAATAATCTAAAATACGCTGAATATACAAACGCATTGTACAATAAAAGTTTCATTTCCAGAGTATTTAGATATAAACGCATAGATAGATATAATTTTGAATTCAGTTTATCACGTCTTCTACTGACTTGTATTGTCCAACTCATGCTTCATCAATAAACAAACTAAGTATGTACTGACATCTTACATGTTTGATTTGTGAATTATTCTCTGAAATACATAAATTTCCTGAACGTTTAATTTTGTTATGTGCTACATGTACATACATGATTATGTGTATAAGCACACACGGAGAGTAGATGTACTTGACGTTCTCCAACATGAACATGGTTCATTTCAAATTTTAAGTTTATCCTACTATTCATATTGTGAAGCACATTAACGTGCAAGGTGTCTGTATTTTAGTTTCTTCTCCATAGTGTAGATTAAAAGGAAAAGGCACCGCACCGTTAACAGCGAAAAGCAATTTGCACATTGCATTAAATACATATACAACAGAGTGACGGCAAAACATGATGTTCTAAGCGTCGTTAATTAAAACTGACATCCCGTTTAGATAATCACATTTCTGATTGGTTCGTTTCCAAGAACCACTTTCATGCAATTAAAATCGTGCATACTATACTCTAGTTTTTGTCTTTCAACACGGTATTAAGTTCCAAGCAGAAAGAGTATTGGATTTTATCTCTAAAGAGAAGCTTTCTGTATTATCCAAGATCTGTATAAAGCTATCTGTTTATTTTTCATTAACATTAATTGTCTTATGTGTTAAGTGTGTGTAAAGACGAAATTGACTTATCTTTCACGAGCTCATAACATTACAATATTGTATTTATAAAAAAAACACACACAAAAAAACACCAACATTTTTTTGTATTTTCTATAATTGGACTATGTTTATTTTGTAATGACCTTCCAATTGAAAATGAAATTCATCTTTAATTCAATATCCCCTTTATTATGATATTAGAGCAGACATCTTTCAAGAACAACTGCTGAATGTAGATGTTAATGATATAAACGATGCTAGTAGTCACAAACCTTTCAAAAAATTAGCTAAATATCTTGTCATTTCCTACCCAAGAAGAATAACTGCAATGTGTATTCATTGGCACTTAAAAAGTTTTTTTAATGGATATTCTATTATGCAGTAATCTCAGAATTGTTATAATGATAACGTTTACTTCTATATAAGATTTGCTTCAATTTCATATAATATTATATAAATGTCCAATAGGCAGCGTGCGTTCTGTTAAACTGAATATTTACATATTGTGTTATACATTTGCCACTTTAATATAAAATACTTTTTAAACTTATTTATTTAACCTCGATTCTTACAACTTAGAAAACTCATATTCGAGGTATTCCTGGGTAGAACCCGTGCTAAGTATATGTGAATAAAGTGCCTTCTTCAAGGACATCACAGTAGCCGTTGTGGAGAATCGTACCAACGCTCTCCGATCCTAGGTCCGATGCTCTACCACTGGACCATGCGCTTTACACTCTTTGAAGTTGATGTCTATTTGCGTATCAGGTACTTGTAGTTGTATACGTTAAGAATGAGAAGTTACCAACATTAAGATTAAATTTAGGAATAATATCAACATAACTATTACAAAACCATACTTTTTGTAATATTTTACGGCGCCGGAATTGTTGAAATGTATTTGAAAGAAGTGTTTAGCTTACATAACAAGACGCATTTAATTGACTGAAATTGACATTGCCGTAAAACAAACGTTTATATTTGATTATTTTATAAGTTTTATGGCTAAACAGATATAATTTCGAGAACCATAAACAGACTAATTGAGTAAAAAATGTAATTTGGTTGATTTATTTAAATAGCTAAAGAGATGATAACGCCCTGGTAGCCGAAATGAAACAAAACAATCTAATGAAATTGTTCTACATGAAACTGCTTCACATATGCCTTTTCTATATATCATGTTTGTTTATATAGTTAAACTATGATGTTACTGCTGATGTTGAATATGGTTAATGTGTAATAGACTCAGGGACTTTGAAAACACACCACTTACATACAGGTAATTTTAGTGCAGAAAATATTATCCGATTTCACAGAAAGGTTATGTACGAGTATGTAAGAGTTTTATCTCTGTCCTTATTATGCATTTTTTCCATTTTTCGAAGCTACCCCCAAAAGTGAAAATTCACAGGTGTCAATAAAGAATGTACATACATTTAAGTAAGGTAGACCAGTGTTATATATTGTATATGTTATCTTAATGAGATCAAAATAAAGACAATATCATCATTATTATTATTATAATTATATAATAAAATAATAAAAATAATAATAATGATAATGTTAAAATAATGATAATGATATTTTAACATTATCATTATTATTATTTTTGTTATCATTATCATCATCATTGTCATCATAATTATCATTATCATCATAATTATCATCATTATTATTATTATTATTATTATTATTATTATAATCATTATAATTATTATCACTGTCTCCTATAGTGCAAAGAATATATTATTTTTGTTCCATGCACAGCAAAGAAAATGTGTATCTGTAGACTAATGTCACGTAGCTACCAGCTAAACACAAAAATACATAACATCATCAACGCGTAGAAGAATGTAAAGAACGCGGAAATAATTACATCATTATTTTTCACGTTTATACGGCATTTATCACGTGTGGGTACCAGTAGATTCTGTGATAAGCCAGTCTCATCGGAAAAAAGAACACCTTTTACGTTTTCGACCTTCTTCCGAGTTTTAATTATAGATGATTTTTTTTTAAAAAATAACATTTTGTATTTGCAAAATGTATTATACTACAGATTATTTTTTTATTTCTCATAAAAACATATTTAAGATTTATAAAAGTAAACTAAGAAAACAAATCGGCCTTAATCGGTCACCTGATTTATCCTGGCTAGTTGAGCAAGGGCATTCGTTTTGTATAACACTTTGACACAAATAAACACAATCTTTGATGATTCAGTCTCTTTACACACACGACTGGCTGCTATGTTGTTAAACGCTCTCACGCTAAACCACACTTTTTATAGAGAATGAGCAGGATATCAATTTAACAAACATTGAATGAAAATTGTTCAGAAGTTTATAAAAATGTTGTTCAAAGGTCAAAATATAAAGATGAACGGGGATCCTTACGTCCATCTTGGGTGGGGTGGGTGACCAATATCAATACCGAATTTCTGAAATGTGATAAAAAATACACATGTAGCTGAAGAAACTACATTAGCTGAATTGACATAAAAATACACTAAAAAATGTTTGCACTCTGATTAGCGAATGATCCCGTTTTCTCAAATAGGAAATGAAATAAAGCAGTACCTAAAACTCATTCTTAATAAAAACCCAAACACATATTTATCAATAAGAACAGACGTTATCGATAGGATGGATATTAGTATCTTGACTTAAACATGAAAACATAAACTTACCGCCATCTTACCTCGAAATGTAGTATTATTACAAATCAATACCATCTGCCATATATCTAGGAACATACCAAGTTATAATTCACATTTTGAAATAAACTTAATAGTGAAGAACATAAAACAACCGCTAATTACTTTTGTATGCTATTTTCGAATTGTTTTTGTTTCACTGAGATAATGGGTATAAATTGTTTTGGATTTTGTGTTTTGTTTCGTTTGAAATATTAATCTAATTTGCAACATGCATTTAAAAGTAAAATAAAAAAATGAATTTTGGCACGTTGGCCTTTTATATATAAATATTTATGTGCATATGTTTCTGCACATATAGAACGGCTTTATTTTAATGTTATTGCAAATACAAATATTTGGGGAAATGTAGTACAAACACCAATTAATATAATATTGACCTAGAGCGTATTAAGTAATCATTAAATATTACACTAAAAACTTTACCTACAACTTATTAAGAGTCTAGAATAAAGACTTCAACTGACCTGACGCGAGGATTATCGCTTTGCCCACTTGTCACGTGGCGTTGTTTATCCAAGTAAATACAATGTAATACAGTGTAGTGTTTACGTTTAGATAAAATGGCGGTTCTTGAAGCAATATCGATCACTGATTGGATAATCGACTTGTTTGATTGACAGCGCGCCTCATGTCAAATTGATTTAAAGTGGATTTACTTTTAATATGTATTGATATATGTTGTTTGATGCCTATGATTTGCTGAAACAGAGGCAAATATGGTTTTATGGTGAATTGAGGAACGACAGATGTTGACTGCACTCGTATACCAGGAAGTACAACACTTACATGTGACCACATTATCAGAAGTAAGCAAGAACAACACAAATCCTTCCAAAAACAATCGAATTGGAATCTAAATGAGTATAATTATTCCATTTATCTCAAGATCTCACTTAGGAAATAATGCCGTTAGATGATTGTAGCATGAAGCATGCGCAAGAGAATTGGATTGTATATCGGTTGGGCATTAATATTGTTGAAAATGCATAAAATTGTAAAAAACATTCATAAGTTCTGCCAAGTTTCGATGCCATTGGTTATTGTTTGGTGAAGCTATAACGGTTAGAAGAAGCATAGTGATCTACTGCAACTCATTGGTAACTTTATCGAACATAAAACATAAAATAATGTCATCAATCCATCGAAATTGTTTAAAAACAATCTGGTTTACCCAGTTGTTTTTGTTGTATATTTGGACCAACAGAGGACTATCAATGGAAACAAGGCCCTTTTAGAGCTATCGGTACCGTGGTCAGTGTTTCAGATGTACATTTTTCTACATACAGAACAGAACAAAAAATTGTTGTTGTGTAAGACGTATACAGGTCATTTAAATAGGAATGTGATCACTATCCAGATGCACATATCATTGAATTACGTTATTTATAATCTGTACTTTTGTCAAAACGCATTGCATGCATGCGTCTTAAAATCAATATTTTTATAGTAGTTTGTACGAAAAAATATGAAACGATTGATAAGTTAATAATGGAATTATCTACAAATACATATTAACATTGCTACGAATTATTGTGCTTCTCTGGTAACCTAAGACACATGTTTCTTATAATAAGCTTGGATAATTGTTTGCTCATATTTACATATTCACGATGGGAATTTACATTTAACTTTCATTATAATACATGGACACGTAAAAATAAATCAAAGTCATTCCAAAATTTTGGCAGATGCTTCCCATGCATTGTCATTTTTTATGGAATCTCCCAGGAAGAAGTACACATCTAATATGTATCACCTGTGTAATAAAACTATTTCATTCTCATATTGTGGGGAAATAACGGCGTGTTTTGATTAACTATATATTAAGAAACTAGAATAGACACGTGTGTCGGTGAACGGCACAGTTAGAAATGAAAGTGATCGATATAAGCGATAATAACATTAATATATTATAACTATTAACCCTTTACTTCATATACACGCCTTAAGACACCTCTAATATAGACGCCATTGGACACCTCTAATATAGACGCCATTGGACACCTCTAATATAGACGCCATTGGACACCTAATATAGACGCCTTTGGACACCTAATATAGAAGGCTTTTGAATTATTGGGTGAATTATGTTTAAATTAACTGACAGAGTGGAAAACAGTGCAGGAAGTGTTCAGCAATCTGAACTCTTCCTGCACTGTTTTCAAAGGTCTTCTGTGATTGGTGCAGGAAAACGCGTATCTATGGAGTAAAGGGTTAACACAGGTTGCCCACCGCAGAGCCGGTTGAAATTATTCATAATATTTAAGAGTTTGAACAGAAGTGTTCAATTTGTGAGGTTATTTTTACAAAAATTTTATCTCCTAATAAACATGCTTAAATTGCTGATATATTTTGGAAAACAGGTGAACAAGCTTACGTTTTATATTCTTTAATTACTTGCAACAAACGTAAATAAACTAAATGTGGTGATAATGGGGGCGTAAACTTATATAACATAAGTATACTACTCCCGTTCCACTTGTTACATTTTTGTCAGCAATAAACAGTACGGTAACAGTGGCGGAGCTAACCCTGCTAGCAGATGTGCAAGCCTTCCAGGTTCTAGTAGTAGTCCGGTGACATGCACCAAACCCTCCCAATAACAAAATAGCATACATTTCCTGAGTTATAGTAGTTGTCCGGTGACATGCACCCATCCCCTTTCAATAACAAAATAGCATACATTTCCTGAGTTCTAGTAGTAGTCCGGTGACATACACCCATCCCCTTCCAATAACTAAATAGGATACATTTCCTGAGTTCTAGTAGTAGTCCGGTGACATGCACCCACCCCCTTTCAATAACAAAATAGCATACATTTCCTGAGTTCTAGTAGTTGTCCAGTGACATGCACCCATCCCCTTCCAATAACAAAATAGGATACATTTCCTGAGTTCTAGTAGTAGTCCGGTGACATGCACCCTGCCCCTCCCAATAACAAAATATGCTACATTTCCTTAGTTCTAGTAGTTGTCCGGTGACATGCGCCAACCCCATTCCAATAACAAAGTAGCATACATTTCCTGCGTTCTAGGGGCATTTCCAGGAGATATAATGATGCAGAAAAAATATTAAGACAAATGTGAAAGCCCGAGTGTTGTGGTGTGTGGGTAGCTACGCCACTGGGTTTAGTTTTGTATTGAGTAAAACATGTGTTCTGGACTAGCTGTATGCTTAGGTACTGTTATAAGTGAGTGTTGCTGCAAGGCAATTGAGAACATATATTGGTAAGTTGGTTATTAGTTGATATTTACATTTCCACTGCAATCTGCCTAAATGAACTATATAGATTTACTGCATTTCATTTTCCAATGAAAAACACTTGCAGCTGGGCGGAGCTAAAAAGGACCAGTTTGCATTTCATTGGTTGCACGATTTTGTTTTACTGGTGAGACGTCACATTGCTGTTAGTTTCACATGACGTTTGCCGTAAGTTGTCCTACAAATGCGCGCACTTATTCGGTATGTTGACAACGTCGCCGTTACATTCATGATATTGGCTTTGGAGTTTAATGCATATAATTTGCTTTTTAAATATCAAAATGGCAAAAAAAAACGTAATCTAATATAGCTGGAGAATATAATGTAAATTTAATGATTAAAAGCCGAATTTTGAGTGTTTATCGGGTGATGAAAAACATTATGCTCGTTGAATGTTGCCGAGAAGCCCTTCGGGTTTAACGAACATTAAACTAAACTAATGTTTTTTATCACCCGATGAAACTCAAAATTCGGCTTTAAAACCTTAAAATAAAAACGAAAACAGTTTTTAAAATAAGTGCGTACACTTTGCGTATATTCAAATGTTTGACTGTATAGTATATTTGCCAGTTTCCAATGTCCGTTGAAAACGCTGGATTCATACATGTGTGTAGGAAGGGGAAGCTCTAGCAAAGTTATTCGAAAAGAGAAAGCGGGTCTAATTGATTGATAGCAAGATTGGATTCCTTATTCATAAGGGAAAATGGAACATGGGAAAGAACTAAATAAGTTGGGTTGGTTGACGAAGGGTCTGTTGACGAAGGGTCGGTTGACGAAGGGTTGGTTGACGAAAGGTCAGTTGCCTCCGTTTACAAATGTAAAACTCCCAAGCGGCAGATTCGCCACTCACCTTTCCAAAGCGGTGACCCCCTGTTTTCACTTTTTCAATAACGAGTGACGTATATTTTATTGATTATTACTTTATTTCTATTATTATATAGTTTGAATATGTTCAACATGCAGGATGGCGGGCGTATCCCTAGAATGTCTCCTGTTTGACAAGGGTTTCGTTTCATTTGACTATTGGAGATTGGAGGAAACAATCACCACTGGCTGATACTTAGATAGTGGTGCTGGAGAAGATAAAAGGAAGTCTATTGTCAGAGATACATCTGAAAATTGGGGAGGAGGGTGGCCTCATGGACGTAAACTGAAAAAGAAATTTAAATGGCGCATAGAGAGAACGTGAAATGTCGGCCGCTGAGTGAGATGAAACAATGTGTCACGTCATAATTGTAAACAACTTCGAAACAAAAAAAGAAAAAAGTATATATTAATACTTAATAATGTACCTAAACACATTTTATCTATAAATGTTTTCATATAAACGGTGTGTGTTGAAACTTTAAACATATGTATTTGCTTTCAACATATATATATATAAGCAAAAACGTTGGGCCAAAACATTCTACCATCATATTTGATATGAACACGGAGGTTTCAAAATAGACAAATGCTGAACTATCATAATTACCATCAACTACTACAACTATTTTATCTTTGTATTTCATGTAACTTTCTACAAATGTAAGGGTATAATTACCTCAAATTCGACATGACAACTAAATTACTATTTTGATCCTTTTCCAAGATTTTTCTTCACAATATATTGTGCCGAGTAAGCAACAAAATTATAATGGAATTTCAGTTTATTAGTTCAACAGAACGGGCAAGTCTTGTTTATTCTAATGTAACTGATTACAGCCAGAGTTGATTATCCATTGGCAATCAAACACTTGAATACTGATCCACCACCACCTATGTCTATAACACATTTCAAGCTACAATGGTAATGTAAAAGACTTACATCATTACATATAAAAGAGTTTCGGAAAATACATATGGCGGATTGTCATGTCTGCCTTCTATATAGCGTGTGCGAAGTTATGAATCCTTAACTGGATCCTACTCACATAAACTATCAGTACATGTATCGAAAATGTCCCTAAAATCCAGACGTATCACGTGCTATGAGTATTTAAGCTATCGTTCTATTGAAGTGGTTGATTTTATAGTTATGTTTTGGGTCCTTGGTTTGCATTGTAGCTAGGCGCACTCGTCGTAGTCTGATCTGTAGATTTATGTCTGTTTGTTCATAAATTATTTTCTCGTTTATATATATATTTATCCTATGATTAAACGATGTAGTAATAAACCATGACATATGCCATTTCCGATATTAACCGAGAAGTGTAATATCAGTATCGATTCATCGCTCGGTGATTTCCGGTATAAATCGGCTTTCGCGCGTAAAATGCCGAACGTCTTGCAGAAACATAATATATTCTATCGAGAGCTTTATCAGGACGTTAACAACGTCGCTGTTCCGCTATAAGTCGTTTACCTGTAACACATAATCATAACATTTTTATTTTATCAAAAATGTTAGAAAATATAGTGATAAGTCAAGTAGTATAAGTACAAATTTGTGTTTTAATAAGCTAGAGAAACACATTAGTGCAGTTTTGTATTTCCGAGAAGGCAATTACCTTGCAACTATCAAACTAACCTATAAAATATAAAATTGACACAGATTAGAGATAGTTAAGAATGGTTTGATTCGTGTTACTCATTTCAATTTGGATATGAATTAAAGTTTTCGATAAAGTACACACATAGTAGTTGTAGTTTGAAACCAAACAACCACTGAGGAACGGTATTGTAATACTTGAGTGTGGACAAACATTAAAAAGATAATACAAGGTGTTGAGGTCCATATCAAACCTTACTGACTGGGCAGTCAGGCATACACTGTTCGGTCAGCATACATTGGTAGGTCTGACTGTACAGCCTGTAAAGTTGATTTTAGACAGAAACACCGCGTATTATTGGTTATGTTGTACGAAATACATTCAAACACAATATTAAAAAAAATCGTACCATTTGGCCATAGCATCCTTCATGTGTTTCCGTATTGAAATACTCACACATTTCGTATTATTCAAATACTAATATATTGACCGGATGAAGTCACATTCAACGAATAAGATCATTCGAAAATGAGGTACAATATACAAACTGACGCTACCATGTTGCTAACATTCTCAGAGCACTTGTCTGTTACCTTTATATGTGATAGGTTAAAATACGGCTCATAGTATTAAACTGATAAAGAAGCAGAATGCAAGTTTCAGAGCCGCATAAAAAACTACTTTAAGCGATATTGACAACTTTAGAATATGTTTGTAATTTTAAAGATATATCATTGATACATTTGTCAAGATTATACTTACTATTAGTATTTACAGAACCATTTATGACTAATCGTTGCACATGTATGAACACAATTTTCAACTTATATCGCCTCGTATACTAGGTTTCGAGCAACGGTGGAGTCATTCCAAAGACATGAAAATATGGTACTAGAATCTACCTCGCTTGGCGCTCAGCATTTAGAGGATAGTTTTAGGTCTGGTCGACCGGGTGTAATGTGTCTGCGGCACGATACTCCAGTGTGGCAGCGCTAAGAATATTATTTTCAGCAGCCATCGTCGCGATAAAGCTAAAGCAAATTGGTGAAAGCGACGCTAAGCACCAAACAAACAAAACAAAACAAATAGAACAACAATTTTATGAATTCCTCTATTGCTTCAATCATTTATAAATACAATGACAACGACCGTTTATTCATTTGCTTTAAGGCCACCAGCTCATACAACATGTTAATGTTGAAACAGTTCGTCAGTTTTCATGAATATACGACGTGTTACCTCATTTATACACATTTATACATGCACAATACAGAAATATTATAGCATAGCTTATATACATTAATGTAGACTACTTACTCATAGAGCTTCTTTTCGCAAACATGCATAAACCTTGCATAATGTTTATGTTCTCTGATTAATCTAGTCAGTTCTTTCTTATTTATATCCAGTGCTAGTAACCTACATAAAATTGGCTGCGTTCACTAATAGTGCCAGCGTTTTGTATGTCTGAATGATATACTGCCGAGAACCGCGTATTGGTCTAATTTGTTGTGCCAGGCTTGTTATTACCCCTTGGTTAACATAAACGATGATGAAGTGAAATATGTTGTCTGACTCGACGCATCGGCGAGGTTCATATATCACACGGAAATTAATGAAGAAATTACAATTTCGTACAATTTTACCTAGGAATAACGTTCTACTTTGTAATGTTTTTTGTCAAATAATATTTATGACCGATAGCATACTTGAGAAAATTTAAGAGATTTTCAATAAAACATCTTCCTTTAATTATACATTTATTCATGCAATAATTTGTTTGCACGTTATTTAAGTGGTTACGGACATATTTCAAGGGAGTTTTGCACATAAGGCCTACTCAATATTTAATTTATAATCAAAAAGTTTGGGCAATACTTATCAATGCTAATGGATTTTCATAGTTATGTCGTAAAAAGTCACCATAATGATTATATTAAAATAAATTATAACGTGAAATTACCTTCTATTTTCTAAAACTGCTTTAGAATTAAATTTGAAAATTGTGCTCGAACAGCCATCTAGTAAAAGTTCGTGTCAAGTATACAAGAATGATATTTGAAAGTGCACCTGGTAATTACTGTTCAATAATCGAAACCAAAACAATGGGAGTGAGAGTGTGGGGAGGGACTGGGAGTACGATCTTCCGTCATCATAACTTTATCTTTTCGGCGTTTTCCGCCATTGTTCGTCGTTGTCACCTTCGTGTCAAACGTTGTCGTATTCCGTCAACGTTGACCGTAATGTCATTATACAATTTCATTAAAATCTTATCAAATTCTTTTTTGTTACGTGTCCTTTTAAGATTTATGTTTTTTATACCGTCCACTGTCCATTATGTGGCAAAAATAAACTAAAACTTTAAAAGATTCAACTGGCATTTTTTCAATAAGTTTGTGTATTTTATTTCTACCGCAAACTAAATGTTTACACAATGATATTTATATATATATATATACTGAACGGTACAACTAACCCGCCACTTTGACAAATATACTGATTCGATTACCCATTTCAATAATTATACATTTAATTCCAAGTTTTAAATATAGATTTTATGTTTTATAAGACAGTTCTTTAAATGTCAGGTAAAATAAAATCACAAATGCAAGGTGACCGGTTAACTGTTTCGTTCAGTATTAAAAATGTATAAAAAAATAACCTTTCTAAAATGAACCTTTGACAAGTATTTCTTGCACTGTTATGGCGATGTACGTATTCATGTTCAAGTCTGAAATAAAATGATTTTTTCCCATTTTGATAGAAATTAACAAAGCTGTTACTTTCGTGATACACTTTCAAATATTTTATGTTTCGTCATCATCCATCGATGGTTCAAAATGGCGACTGTTGCCACAACAGAGTATAGATAATGCTGCCTAGATGAGATCGCTAATACTTCTCAGTCAAGATAATACAATATTAATGAGATCGCTACAACATCTTAGATTAACCTGTTAACCCTTTTTATGCAAATTTATCCTTTACCAATTAATTACACATACTTAAAATATCTGATAACTGTATCATTAAGAATTTAGAAAACAAACGTGAAATGTCAGCAGCATGCTATGTGGTTTTATAATTAGTCTTCTGTTTATGACTTGTTATGTTGAGACCGCAGCATGGTCTAGTGGTAGAGCGTCCGCCTTGCATGCGGAAGGTCGTGGGTTCGATCCCCGACCGGGTCATACCAAAGACTTAAAAAATGGTACTAGAAGCTTCCTCGGTTGGCGCTCAGCATTTAGAGGACAGTTCTAGGTCTGGTCGGCCCGGTGTTAGTATAATGTGACTGGGTGGGGTATCATACCATGTGCTTGCGTCATGATACTCCAGTGTGACAGCGCTCAGAATACTGTCTCAAGTAGACACCGTCGCGATATGACTGAAAAAATATTGAAAGCGACGCTAAATACCATACAACAACATTGTTATGTTGGCGCCCTCCAATACCAACATTAGCGGTTTTCTATTTTTGAGCCTCCATCGCTTCAAAGGACCCGAAACAATGACAACACTGAGCCAACTATAAGTTTCTGTCCAGTAAATGATGGACATTTTATTGAATTACAAAGAGGCAGGTCCCATTCGAAGATAATGGTTGATTCTGTCCTTGTAATTTATTTTATTTATGAGAACTTTGTTAATTATAACTCAGGTCATAAATTTACGTTTTATTAGTCCATCCATGTATTAGCATAACTCGATACTGACCTATAGAGTACTTTATCGCGGGACGCGATTAAGTAATTGGTCAACAAAAATAAAGAATTTTACACCACAAAGGCAAAATATAATATAAGTATTTGAACAGAATGTCCATTATATATGATGTTTGGTATAAATATGCAGTTTTACTGCCAAGATGGTAAATACATCGGCGATGTTGGCGAGGCCTCTTTAATCCAAGTGTGAGGTAAGTTATAAAACGTTATATATAATAACAAAAACATTCAACTATTTTTGTGAGCTTAATTATTGTTATTTTTATCAGATATTTTAATCCGTTTCTTTAAATTGATACATCAGTAAAACAGCTGTGTTACGTACTTTATAACAAACGAGTTGTTTGCCACCTCCGATACTGTGGCCATTACTTTATCACACAAAGTGGTATATTATCAACATCTTGGCTATAATTCCAGATTTGAAAGTGCTTAATGGGACCCGTAAACACCTTACAACATATAAAACAATTCAACCATTACTCTTATTATTGACATGAACAAATTTCATGAGAATGTTTAGTTCCAGTTGTTCGTGTCGGGTACTCCGTTATCACAACTGTTGTTTTTTTTCTCATTAAATATCAACATTTCACCTTGTACTTTCAAGCATTTAATGTTTGGAATGTTCAACTTTATCACAATCCCTGTCATTTCAGTTGAACTTCGTATGCTTTTGATAACTAAACTACTTGAAGAGGTACGATTTGAATTACCAGACGTTTATCGTTGGCAGTGTTATGTATTACGTATTTAGACATTTTATAATGTTTTAGGTACAAAAAAGTAAATAATAAAAAACATAAGTTACAATTAAAATTGGTTGTTAGATTATTGTTTTACTATCAAATTTAATTGATAGATATAAACTAACAATTTTTTTTTTATACCTGAGAAAATATACTGAACAGAACATATAACCCGTCACCTGGTATTTTGTGTATTTTCTCAAAAGAACACATTTTTTACTTGAATGAGGAAGAATACTTAGACTGTCAATGGCTAACTCTGTATTATTATATATGACATTAGTTGGATTTATTTTAACACTTTACTATATCGTTACAAGCAATCTGAATTCTTCCTGCACTGTTTTCAAAGGCCTCTTGTGATTGGTGCGGGAAAACGCTTATCTATGGAGTATGCAACATATCATATGATAACAGCATATAGGTAAGATAACCAACGGCAGAAAGCTACCCACTTGAGTTGTTTCCCTTTCACGAACAATTTTCATGAATTATGTTTCCTCCGACATTATATGCCGGGCCCTATTACCTCTGTCGGTAACGTTCCCTCGCGGGGAGATCTAGGACTGATTCGACAATCTATAACATTATTTATACTTTATACAGAACAGAATAGAACAAAACATATCTTTATTTACTTAAACAATATATTGTTTCTCATCGGATACAAATTATACAAATTACATACATATACAAATACATGTGATATGTGTTTTTATTAATATACTCTTTACATAGTTGTCTTATGTTACGATGGTTTCTTATATAAAAAACATCTGGGTCTAAATCCATCTAAAATTTGAGTCTTAAACTCATTCTCAAACTCAAATATTGTTTAATTTATAGCAAATTATTTAGCTAAAAATGTTCGTTTTTTATTAAGTATAATTAAAATTTATTGTTTTTGTAGGCAACTTCGTATTTTTTTTTTTAATGTAAATTACAAAATTTAAGAGTTCAAGTCTGAGATTTAGACTCAACATTTGATGAATTAAGGTTCAGATGCGTTTTTAGACATGTTAAGTTATAAATATGATGACTCAGCTTTTGTGTAATATTCAGTTGATGAATAATGTTTATGTTTTCTTTAATCTTTAAAATTAAGTTGTGTATTATTGGAGCAATTGAATGCTGTTATAGCGCTGTCCGATAGATTTAAGTTCCATACTAAATAGCAAAAGGTATGCGTCGTTGATTACCCGTAACTAGAAATTGTTCGATGCAAATGCGCCCCTCATCCTTTCGATTACTTTAAGTCAAAACCACCTGTTCCCCTAGCAAGAAAAGTTTATCAATAAAGATGTAAAAACTGTTAAATGTTATACCAGCCGCTGTTTCCTGCGGGTATTTTAGCGTATGTGTGATGATATAATACCAACACCTAGACACACGTGACTGTAAATCACCAATATTTGCACACTCGATAAGTGTAGAGTTGAAGCCCATTCAACATGGCGTCAGAACAGGTCTGCCTTATCTCAATTCAATGGTTAAGTAATGGCTACGTAATCGAGAGGAAACGAAAGATATATTAAAGAACATTGATATGGGTTTTTTTTTAATAATCAAATTTTCGACTCAGGTCTTGTTTTTATAAATATGGTCGTGGCATGCACGAAATGGCCTGACAAAGGGGCAGTAACAGGAGAATAGCCCTATTAGGTGTAAACCCACCATTGGTTTTTGTTCTTTATTCTATAGTAAATAGTAAAAGTTTGAAGGCTTGTCATTCATAGAGAAACCCAAATGAAAGAAGTGAAACCTACATTTTACTGTTTGTCAACCTCTGCACTATCAAAATATGATGAGAAAAGTAGGGGTCATGTGTCATATAAGGGATTTTTTTCTGCTCAGTGTGTACACTGGTGACAAAGTGAAAGTAGACTTCCGAAATCATGTATTCATACATGTACCCCAATTTCCAAGCATCATTTTTTTTTTCTAAATTCACAATTCAAACATGACAATGCTATCAAAATGTTCAAAATACATCAATAATGCCATTCAAATTAAAAAAATGAGCATTAAAATAAGGAAAATGCATTTTTAAAGAAGAAGAAATGAGGATTATTTATACCCGCCATTATGCGACTACCCCACGGAAGCACTTCCTTTTTGCAATGCTGGTACTATGCCTATAAGGTTTAACTGATATTTTACGACATTCTCATACATATTAGTTGTAGAAATGCTTGACTAACGCGTCCCCGTCATTGATAGTACGACACTGATTGTTATGCACTGTAGGGACTCGCCTTGTAAGGTAAAACAACATTTTGTTTTGTAATAAGTCACTTTGTACTTTGGCTCAGGATAGTATACACAATGCAAGTTATTTACTTGGTAATATTGTATTTTTGTATAAAGCGAAAATATTCAATGTACATTACATATGTATTAATGAGAGTTATTAGAGCTTTTTCAAGTATTGATCGGTAACGGAGTACTAAGCCGATGCCGGGTAGTTGGGGGTGGGCAAGAGGGCTGTTAATATTTCTAGTACGCTGATGCTAGCGGCCTGAAAATTGTTACATAATTATTTATATATGAGAGAGAAGGGGGTGTTACTTACGCTGAAGCTTGTGGCGAAAGGAGTAATACATAATAACTAGGCCGATATAAGGGTCGTATTGCGTATACCCACTATACCGACGCTGGGGTCGAGGGAGTATTACGTATACCTACTATACAGACCCTGGGGTTGAGGGAGTGTTACGCATACCTACTATACATACCCTGGGGTTGAGGGAGTGTTACGCATACCTACTATACCGACCCTTGGGTTGAGGGAGTGTTACACATACTTACTATATCGACCCTGGGGTTGAAGGAGTGCTACGCATACCTACTATACCGACGCTGGGGTTGAGGGTTGAGTTTTATATTTGATAATTAAACATGGACAGAGTCATTGAAACCGAGTTTGATAAAAAAAATTCTTGGACAAATCTATACTTTCAAATAATCTTTTAATTAGATATTATTTAGATATATTACACTAATGACTTTTCATAACACAAACTATGCATGTACTTTAATGTTTAATCCAGTGTTAGCATGATCAATTCTGGCAATGTTCCAGATTTTTCCCAGCTGTCATCATGAATGATTATCCAGTCATATCTGCATGTTTCAGCTATGCAAAGTGTTATATCGCCGACAACAATGACTTACCTGTGGTAAATGTTGTAAACATATTCCAGATAATAACCACATGTAATATCAGATATATATAAACACACTCTTAGACAAGTTACTGCAAGTACGTGTTGAAATTCCTGGTGGTACGTTCGGCGTTTTTCGTGTTTTGCGTAAACAACTCCCCCTGAACCAGCACACACTGATTACGATTTTGGAGTCAAACGACAGGTCTTGGTCATAGATTGTGATAAACTTTGCTTTTATAAAATATAAATCTTAAAATGCTCTTTTAAAACTGTGATAAGATTTTACTGTAGGCGTTTTCATATTCTACTTGTAAATAACCCCTCCTAAAACCAACAAACAAAACTGGTATAAAATAATAGATTGGCATCAAAAGACAAGACTTTCATTCTTTAATATGATCAGATCTTACGATACAGTTATTTTAGTGTGTGGTTTTCTCATTAATTATGAAAGAAAGAGACGATTTGAAAATCTCCATATTAATTTTTCGCCCCAGCAGTTTAGCGTTCTTTATCAGTAAATACAAAATTATTTATGTATTGTCGACATGTGTTTCTCAAAATCGGTAAACTTTATTCTTTGGTTACAATTCGATTTGGTGGAAAAAGGCAAAATTGTTTCTTTTCAATACGCAATAGTTTTAATTCAGTACAGAAACATAAATAAATGATACTCTTAAATGCTAAACAGTCTCATCAGATATACACTATCAATTTTATAAAGTTTAGAACTTCGAAAGAAGTATTAACAAACGCTGAAGGCGCCATCCAAAACGTAAGCACTGTGTATTCAAACTGTATACACTCACCTACATCACCACCACCAACAACAACAACAACATGATCAGGTTTAGACTCAATGAACCGGAAAAGTGTTGCTTGGTAGCAAGTTGGTCACGTTACATATTTTCTTCTCCAGTATACTTGTATGTTATATATTATATAATTACCTCTTAGATCTACATTCGTTTGGATTTAAAATCAAATCATAATTCATATAATCTTTCTGTCTGTCTGTCCGTCCGTCCGTCCGCGCGGGCACACAAATGGGTAATTAAGTGTCTAGGGTTTAGGGTTAATAATTTTTGTTGGACAGTTGAAAAGCAGTTGAAAAATAATTACGTGGCTGTTTCTAGACACTTAAAAACAGCTTTTTTTCTTTTATGTGGCTAAAAAATGTCTAAAATTTAGCCACTGAAGTATACGATTGACGCAAAGAAGCCACTTAAATACCCATCCGTCCGTCCGTCCGTCCGTCCATCCATCCATCTATCCATCCATCCATCCGACCATCCCACGACCTACCTCCCTACCTACCTGTTCCTACCAATCTACCTAACGTGCACATGGTACATGTATGACTATCCCTATACACGGACCTACCTTCCTCCCTACCAGTACCTACCAATCTACCTACCGTGCACATGAAATTTCTCTCCCCATACACGGACCGACCAATCTACCTAACGTGCACATGGTATGACTCTCCCTTTACCCGTACCTACCATTCTACCTACCGTGCACATGGTATGACTCTCCCTATACACGGACCTACCTCCCTCCCTACCAGTACCTACCAATCTACCTACCGCGACATGTAATTACTCTCCCTATAAACGGACCGACCAATATACCTACCGTGCACATGGTATGACTCTCCCTATACCTGTACCTACCAATCTACCTACCGTGCACATGGTATGACTCTCCCTATACCTGTACCTACCAATATACCTACCGTGCACATGGTATGACTCTCCCTATACCTGTACCTACCAATCTACCTACCGTGCACATGGTATGACTCTCCCTATACCTGTACCTACCAATCTACCTACCGTGAACATGGTATGACTCTTCCTATACCTGTACATACCTCCCTCCCTACCAGTACCTACCAATCTACCTACCGTGCATATGGTATGACTCATCCTACACACGGACCGACCAATCTACCTACCGTGCAAATGGTATGACTCTTCCTATACACGGACCGACTTCTTTCAACCCCATCCGAAGAAAGATATGCTTTCAGGTATAGTACCACCATTGCAAAAAGGAAGTGCTTCCGTGGGATAGTAGCATAATGGCGGTTATAAATAATCCTCATTTCTTCTTCTTTAAAATTGCATTTTCCTTATTTTAATGCTCATTTTTTTCATTTGAATGGCATTATTGATGTATTTTGAACATTTTGATAGCATTTTCATGTTTGAATTGTGAATTTAGAAAAAAAATTGATGCTTGGAAATTGGTTATGTATACATGATTTCGGAAGTCTACTTTCACTTTGTCACCAGTGTACACACTGAGCAGAAAAAAAATCTCTTATATGACACATGACCTCTACTTTTCTCATCATATTTTGATAGTGCAGAGATTGACAAACAGTAAAATGTAGGTTTCACTTTTTCATTTCGGTTTCTCTATGAATGACAAGCCTTCAAACTTTTACTATTTACTATAAAATAAAGAACAAAAATCAATGGTGGGTTTACACTACCGCAGCGCCATGCCCGAAAAAGCTACTGATGGAGTGCGTTTGTAAAACTCCGGACGAAATCCTTTCGGGAATAGATCCAGAGACCTCTGGATCTCAGAGCAAGCATCTATATACCATGATCATATGCTAAAAAAAACCCTCACATTAAACAGCGTGTTATGTTATCATCCTACGTTCTGTTTGTATATGCCTAATTATATTGTTAATTACCAATTAAGGTTCATGGTATCTGATGATTCTTATTAACGTAGTGTTGAGAAAGGTCAAGAAGTAGAGTGTATGATGTTAGAACATCATCGCACCACCTGGTGGTCATCGATAAAGCGTTTATTTAACTACCACGTGAACACCATGCTGTCTGGTATTATAATAAACACGTATTTGGTGGATATTTTACATACTTTCAAAGAGTAATTACAACTAAAAATCAGGAACCAGAACAGAAAAAAGTATTAGGCGATGGAAGAGATAAGTTAGATAAGAAGGCGGTGAGTATAATCCGCAGTAGACACAATACAAGCTTTTCACAGCTACAAATCCTGTGGTAATCAAATCGTGAAGGTATTTTGATTGGGAGTTCATCTCTGGTGTTTATTTAAGAATAATAAACCACATCGTGGTTCGCATTTTAGAAACGTGTTTATCGCTCGCGTTTTCGCGCATCGAAGTAGATATTTATTTATATAAAAATATATTGATTATGAGTTACTTATTACCAAAGTTAGCTTTTTGACTATACATCATCCGTACTGTTACTTTAGCTGCGTACAAGTGTTAATTGCGATTAAAAAAACGTTATTAATTGGAAGAGAAATGAAACTGAAAACGGAAGACACATTTTTAATACTAATTGGACTATGTTGATTTCTTTATTACTCTTATTCTCATTTCTTTATGTTTTAGTACTACCAACCTTTACAACAAATGTTCCTTGAATAATGACTTTAATTTTATGTCATTATACAGACGACATACACATCATTGTCAAATGGAAGAGAAGAAAAATCACCTACTGGAGAGTACTACCATTGGAAACAAGAAATGCTTCCTTTGGGTAGTCACTTAATGGCGGTTATAGATAATCCTTTTTTCTTATTAGTAAACATGCATTTCCCTTATTTTAAAACTCATATTTTATTCAGATTGCATTATTGGTGTATTTTGAACATTTAAAAAGCATTGTCATGTTTTAATTGTGAATTTAGAAAAACAAATATACTCGGAGATTATGGTATGAGTACACGACATCGTAATCCTACCTTCACTTTGGTAGCAGTGAATACACTGAACAGAAAAAAATATATTGGCTGACCCCTACTTTTCATATCGTGTTTTGGTAGTACTAAACAATAAAATGTGAGTTTCACTACCTTCTTTCGGTCTCTCTTTGACTGACAAGTATGCCAACATTTCAAGTTACTAAAGAATAAAGAACAAAAAGCAAAAAGGAACTGGTCGATGGTGAGAACTTATTAAAAACTGCATAGACTGTCTTAACATTCCTTACAGGAAATATTATCCCCTATAAAATAGAGTTAATATTTTATTTGTGTCATTTTACAGACGACCTCCGCATTATTATCAAATCTAAAGAAGAGAAAAATCTCCTATTGGAAGAGGAAATGGCCGACTTTGAGAACTTACTAAAGACTGCACAGGCAGACTGCCGACGGCGAGAGATGGAACTACTACAAGAGATGGACCTTGTTCATGGCAAAAATGAGGTAAACTGACCAAAACATTGTTGTTATTTCATCGTGTGACTTTTCTTGTTACATTTAAAGGTTAGCTCTAAGCTTGGCCGATCCGTTGTCAGTATAATGTTGGGTATCGTACCATATGTCTGCGATATGATAATCAAGTGTGGCAGCGCTCAGAATACTGTCTCAAATAGACATCGTCACGACATTACTGTACAAATGTTGAAAGCAGCATTAAACACCATACAATTACAACAAGTCCTTGTTACATTCAGTTCGTTTGATGTCAAATCGGTGTATTTACATTTTGATTACTGTTATCATAATCATTAGTTACCCTCACACGGTCAAATGATTTTATACCAGTCATAGTTTTATAGAATATTTATGAAACTTCTTGCCAATTAAACAATTTTGACTTGTCGAAAGAGACGTTGAATTGAACTACCTCTTTGGTATAAAGACAATGGCGAGCCCATGTGACCTAATAATATGGAATGGTGTAAACAACTGAAAAAAGAGCAAAAATTCACGAAATTAAGAAACAACGATGAACACCGTCTCAGTATAGATCTGAACCAGCAATTTTATCCGGTGCTCACAGATAATTGATTTACACCTGTCACTTCCATATGTCTTGAAACTGAGAAGAATACGCTATTACATACTTTTAAAAAAGCAAAAAAAAAAGCAAGTGTATGCACTTGATATCACCGATCATTCACCTCAATACATAGCCGACGTTTGTCTTTGTTACGTGTATTGTCCCTTGGATTGGCCACGTTTATAAAGACGGCAACGTTTTAGACAAAGGTATATCAAAAATGAGAAACTCCATTTATACAATTACCTGAATAGTCACCATATCAACTTGCTTTTTTTTTTACTTAAGAAATAGAACCTAGTATTACATATTCTGTTATTCTAATAATACTTTCATACATTACTTATTATCATGTGAAATTGCATATTACTTATATTTATTGTTAGTGACCATAGACCCTTCTTAATATTACTGCATGAATATGTGAGCTCTAATAATCATTTTGTTAATTTATTAGTTTTATTAGTTTCGCAAGTACACGTTTTGTAAGATCACACATATCGATATTTTTGAACAATAGTTACAAAATAAGACATTTAAAGGCAATGGAACGTTACTAAAATATAATAATATTAACATGGTAATAAATAACTTTTCAGATGTTTAATTGTGGTATATGGCAAGATAGAATTTGATTTTTGAAGTGCGAATTGCAATTTATAGTACGGTACACTTTACTGGATGCACATGTGGACTTAATTGCACAGCTATCTGAACAGCAAGACAATTGTCTTAGTTACATGTTTCAGTGTAACCTATTTTGCATACTATACCAAGAGAGTACGACGTAAAACTATTTTATAACATATACGCCATTATAGCGAGTTTATTGTAAAACAAAAAACAAATGGCACTTTTGCTTTGAACAAACGCAATATCAGTGAGAGTTCACTGACAAAAAATAATTAATTTTAAGAACTTTGTAAGTGTTATTTGTTTATAGTAACATGTAGCAAGCGAGCTTTAAGGTTTAATCAACATAAAATACAAGTTTTACTGAAGAAACAATTATAGCGACCACGTGATAATAGTGGTAATGCACTTAAACTATTTATAAATAGCTGTTCATTTTGCAAACATACATTTAACGAAATTAGAATCACTTATGATAAAATTCGAAAATAATCTTCAAAGACAACAATACATTTTAGAAAGGCTACGTAATAGGTCATGAACAAATTACGCCAAACTACAAATTAACAACATCAATTGAAAGCTTGAAATAACGTAGGGGTAAAATACATGAAACAGTACAATGTCGGCTTTGTAACACACTCTCATTCTAACTAATTAACTCAACCCATTCTTTGATACGTGTATATATATATATATATATATGTGTGTGTGTGTGTGTGTGTGTGTGTGTGTGTGTGTGTGTGTGATCTTAGCAACAGTTTCGAGAACACACGACCGGTTTTGCAGTTAATACATATGCGGTACAGAAATATGATATGTGTACGTCATACTAAATCAAGCTTCCAAAGTAGTCAGATATCTTATATTTGTCGAATGCATGACCTGACGTAATAAGGACTATCAATTGCTCCGCCCACTGGCCACGTGCCGCTGTTTGTCTAAGTAAATATAATATAATACAATGTAGAGTTAACTTAGAGATCGTTAGCCTGTCGATCGCTGATTGGTTTATCGACATGTCTGATAGACATGTCTCGTCATTTCAATTGCTCCTTTGCACATTCAGCATAGTTAACGTATCAAGGAACCCTTACATAAAGATATATCGCCGACTATCAATATATATATAATACACTGTATATCAAAGACGACAAAGCCGCAACCACAATCCAGTAATACAATACAATGCTTCTTCAACCTTTGAATGATTGAATATGATCGAACGTGCCGATATGAACAAAATTATAATCAAAATAACCATAGTTCTTATAAGATATAAACAATGGTGTTGTATTCAAACCGAAGCAATTACTTCATACTCTTAGAGAAATGATTTTGTAATACTTCTGTTTAACGTATCTTTAGATGTTCCTGAGTTTTCAT
Source organism: Panopea generosa (assembly GCA_029582155.1). NCBI lineage: Eukaryota > Metazoa > Mollusca > Bivalvia > Adapedonta > Hiatellidae > Panopea > Panopea generosa. The sequence continues at coordinate 3,206,315 of CM055904.1, read as the reverse complement.
AGCAATCACAAACTGTAAGCAAGTATTTATAACAAGGACCGTGTTATGGAATCAAAGAAGCAACATTGTAAACACGTGTTTATTGCGATGTCAATGTTATGAAATAGAAGAAGTAAGCATCCAAACATTTGTAAACACGAAGTTATCGATAATGGCAGTAGGTCGAATAATTATACGGGACAGAGATTACCATTTCTTTAACTCTGCATCATATAGTTTCGTATATAAGGTATTTTGAGAAGAAATCGGTATTAAGAACGTATGTCTGACATACTACAGTTGTTTAATAATAGCTTTTTTCATACTTATAGTTAATAATATAAATAATTAAAGGACCGTCAATATGTGTGACCCACCAGTTATATATAACACCCGACCCACCAAGTGACAGCATTTACGCCGATCATTCCAAAGTGCGGTAACCGCTACTGCCCTTTCTTCTGTTTGTTTTATTGTCGTTCTTTACTTGTATTGATTTGATGTACCGGGTGGCGTGTGTTTGTTTGTTGTCATGTGGTGGATTCTACATGAAAGGTTACGTTGTCCGTTACATATGCAGGTTCTGCATATGCAATTTGACTATTAATATGGTAACATGTTTGAAGCATATGTCCTAAATAGTAAGTCCTGCTAATTGTCTATTATTGACATAGATCATTTAATTTGCTACGATGTTTCTAACGAGCTTATTTGTCTGTAGAACACAATCTCTCCCGATTGAATCCGTTAAATAGCGGCACATTTCAACACGTTGACTGGTAAGCTTAGCTTTAGAGAAAATTTGAATGAGTGATAGTTTAGTGAAAGTCTAATTGCAATGAATGGTTGGACAGGCATAGAATTCCTGCTTTTTTTATTAGGGGTCATCAGACCCGATTCGGGATATATCAGGTTCTGTTTAAAGATAACGAGCTGCTCAAGTTCCTTATCACGACCCCGAGGATAAAAAATCATCATCAACGAAGATTTTTATAGCTTTTGGCGGGTTTTCTTATAGATAGAAGTTGATGAAACTTTAAAATATATTTCAGTCTAATGTATATTTAGGCAATATCAGAAATTAAAAGTGCAAGTTACCGTACAGTTTTATTTCTATTCCCTCACCATACCCATCTTTGAATTTTTAAAAATACACATACATACAAAATTGTTTATATTTAATTGAAAATGTATACAGGAATACATACAGGTAATATTAAACTTCTGAAACGAGAGTTTTTCATTAGAACCGGTATCAAGACTACTATGTGAGATATACGGCAAATTTTATACATACACAATTAAAAAATATTTGATAAATGATTGTATATCAAAATTGTCCCTTGACCGAAGTGGTTTATTTTTAAAAAAAATCAAATTCAAGCTGAAAAATATTTTTGTAGGACAATTATTATTAAAGGTATGTATCCATTCATTTTATCAATCAAACAATATATGCAAACATTTTCGAATATAATTTTGTTATTTCTTTAAAATAATACTATATTTTACGATTCACTCCATAGACACATATGCTGTTGGTGAGGTAACAATAAAAAAGAACTGTAAGTTATCTTTTATTTCTGATATTGCCTAAAATACATTAATCTTGAAAACTTTCATCAAAATTTATCCATTGGAAAATAATGACCAGAAAAACCGTCGTTAAAACATCATTTGCCAAGAACTTTGCATTTCTATAAAGAAAGATTTCAACCATAATCTTGTTTGATGCTACAAATATGTGTTTTGTTTTCCTTTATCCGGACGAAAGTGACGTTTCTCTACAATCTAAAATATATAACTTATACAACTGACATACTTTATATTCCAACGATGTTGTTGCTGTTGTTGTATGGTGTTTAGCGTCGCTTTCAACAATTTTTCAGTCATATCGCGACGGTGTCTACTTGAGACAGTATTCTGAGCGCTGTCACACTTGAGTATCATGCCGCAGACACATGGTATGATACCCCAACCAGTCACATTATACTGACACCGGGTCGACCAGACCTAGAACTCTCCTCTAAATGTTGAGCGTCAAGTGAGGAAGCTTCTTGTACCATTTTTAAAGTCTTTAGTATGACCCGGCCGGGGATCGAACCCACGACCTTCCGCATGCGAGGCGGACGCTCTACCACTAGACCACGCCGCGGTCTTATATTCCAACGAAACAGTACCTTTCAGAGGATTTTCACCGACTGACAACGAAACAGTACAAGTCAGAGGATATTTATCGACTGACAACGAAACAGTACCCTTCAGAGGATATTCACCAACTGACATCTAAACAACGAAACAGTACTCGTCAGAAGATATTCACCGACTGACAACGAAACAGTACCCTTCAGAGCATATTCACCGACTAACAATTATATAATGCATCAGAATTTATGCAATTATCTATCCGGGAACCGTTTTAAAGATTAATGCCAAAATGAATTATTGCTGAGTATATTAGCGTGAAGCAAATTAATATGTTTTTGTTTGTCATATTTTTACCTATGGTTTATTTGTTCTTGTGCTAATGAATCGTTTGATTCATCATAAGTAGACACCGTAGGCGTTGAATGGAGTTGAATTGTTTTCCTTAAGTACCAATGATAACACTTTTTCAGCAATCAAGAAAGCTTCCTTTGGTGTACCCTTCTGCGTATACAACATCTTAATGATTATGTTATTTATCAATGATACTAATATATGTCGTGTGATACGGTGGTGGGAGAGAGATGTAGATTGCGCCCGTAATCCTGCATGGACCGTTTTTCTGATTCTATTGAACGGTTTCAAATCTAGGCTTCTATTGAACGGTTTCAAATCTAGGCTTCTATTGAAGGGGTTAACACCTAGTACTTGTTGGACGGTGGTTTCGCATCTAGGAATGTGTTGGACTGGTTTGCATATAAGAATTGGACGCTATTTTGCTTATTAATTTGTTTGATTTCCACCTACGGCTTTATTGGACGGGTATCTAGCACTGTGTTGTATGTTTTTTTAGACTTCAGCGTTCTACATATAGGGCTCTTTTGGACGGTTGAACATCCTGAACCGTTTTGGAAGATTTGCCATTTTAGAAGGGTCGATTACGGACCGTTAAACATATACTTGTTAGGGTGTGGATGTGTGTGCCATGGCATTACACGACGATTGCATTATAAACACTGAACAGACAATACAAATTAATACCAAAAAGGCGTCTTACAAGTGACTTTAAATGGACAGAAGCATCACATCAGCACAAATTCAAACACAGCATTTGATAACATTGAAGGACGCTACAGATATACAAAAATAGTTACACTTTGAATCATTCACTGGCATAACCGGGCTAGCCTAAACATTGTGAACACGCGTTTATACACGTATATAGATGTATGTTTGCATTAACTTCCTTATCGAGGTAACATGACCCAGTGATTGAAATTATTCATTTAATAAAGGATGTTATGGTATGTACAAATTGTGTTACGTATATAAATGTATGTTTGAAGAAGAAAGACCCTCTGATACTTTGTATGAAACACCGATTCGATATAAAAGATATGTATTGATATAGCATTGCCTGCGGTTCGTTATTATGTGGACTATATAAACAGCTTAAGGTGGTTTACATTGGCTGCAACGTAATTTCCCAAAGAATTATATGTAAAGTCAGGTTCGTCCTGGCTGGAATCATGGCATCGCCATTAATTATATTATTGCTTTTATCTCAACATCCCAACCACATAAAAACATCTGTTGCGTTGGAAACAAGTTGTTGATGATCCATGGCCTTTGTATCTAATGCAGGGTTGGATTGTTTCTTAACGAGATTGCATTTACTTTCATCCAGTAAATGATCTCTCCTGAAGAACCACAATGTAAAAAGAGTCTAGTGCTATAAAGCCATGTTTGAGATAGCATATATCAAACAGTTGATTGTTGGCCGGATATCTGTTTGGTATTGGGAAGGTGTTTTGTAGTCTTCTAAATATCAAAGGTGCCATCTTAATTTTTGTCTACACGTTTAGCCCTTATCTATAGAACAAAACAAGTGATGCTGCTGGGTGTTCTATTGGAGCACGTTTCATAACCATGGATTAATTACTTAAATTTGGAGTGTTCATAATATACCATCATTTATCAGGTCAGTTATGTGTTTATGTTCGTATATTACTTTGCTTCGCTTGTTTTATCATTTATTTAACTAAAGGCTTGTCCATATTTATATTTTCGTTATTAAGCATCAGTGCATTTTTTTATTTGATTTGAATTATCATTACCATTTCTATTAAAGCTACATCTAATTTCCAGACACATATGTTGTTATATATGGTGTTTCTTTTTCAATTTTATCACATTGCGTCTAAGCACAGTATATATTCCACAGTTTGTCCCTCACAATCTTAAGACGCTTATTATAAAACCTATTCTAATTAAAATTTGGACTTCGATCACTTTCACAGGGTCCGATTAGCTCTGTAGCGCGTCTGACTATCAATCGAGAGGTCGTGAGGTCGATTCCCCGCCCGGCTACAGTCTCCGTGATGATCGATATATACGACATTGCGTCTCATTATCATTCGTCTCTCACCGCTGACTCAAATGGGAAATTTAACAGTTACCTGCGGAGATGTGTTGTGTTCAAGTACTGGTTAAGCTTCCATGATCCCAGAAAACAGTGGTTAGGTTAACTGATCGTCTGTTAGCCCTCGGTAGCATAAAAATGACGCTAAATATTAAATCAATCAACAGTCAATCACTTTTACAGAGACTACACTTTAGAGCATTCAGTCAATGCGCGCTATTGGTCAATGACATTATGATGCTATTTATATGTTACATAATTGTAACTAAAGCTGACAAATAAATGACATTTGTTTAGCGCTTGAACGTTTACTAAATACTAGTGTTTTTATTTATTAAAAGTTCTTCATAAACATCAAGCATTAACACTTTTATTGATTGAGAAGTCCATTAAAACAAAAGAGCAATATCAAAAAAATCATTTTGCCAAAACAAAAACCTGATTTACTAGGAATGTAATGGTGTGCACAACGCATATAGCGCCGCCAAATCTACTTATCCCTCGAGCATTACCACACATCTACCAACTGTTTCACACACTTAGTACACGCTTTGTCATTTTTGTATAAGCAAAAACTAGGGTACTTAACTGTTAAATCAGTTTGAAGTTTTACCTGATTAGTAAGTGGTTAAAAAATCTTTCTACATTAAGCATAAAAAAACTTGTTATTTTAAACGTGCTTATAACACTTTATGATTCGTATTAATAGAGTGGGTAGGTATTTTTTTATATTTTGTTAGATCTGAGACGATACTTAACTTTGAGTTTTAAACAATACAAAGGCAAGAAAATGTTTATTTGTGAACACTGAGAGGTGTCGTATAACATGTCATCTTACCTGTTTTCGTTCTTCTTTTTTATTTAGGAATTTAATTTGCTTTATGTGCATTTTATATCCATCAGCAGGGCCCGATTAGCTCAATCGGTTACGCGTCTGACTATCAATCCAGGGGTCGTGAGTTCGAATCCCCGCCCGGCAACAATCTCCACGGTGATTGATATATCAAATTATGTCTCATAATCATTCGTTTCTCATCGCTGATTAAAGTCAGACAGTTATCAGTTACTTGTGGAGATGGGGTGTCCTCGAGTCCTGGTTAACCTTTCAGGATCCTAGGAAACAGTGGTTAGGTTAACTTATCTTCTGTTAAAATGACGATAATTATTCAATCAATCAATATTTTACATGTTTATACATCAATCGTACGGCCTGAAACGAAATATTTTGTATGTTCCATTTCGCCTCATGAACAGAATCAATAAAACCGAGTCTCCAATTATCTATTCTTTGGTGCGATCTATGCTTCCTAATGAATTATTTTAACTCACATAAGAATGAAAATGACCAACTATTGTTGATGCCGCATGTCACCCTCTTGGTTTGTAAGATGGGTCAGGTTTTAAATAATTGTGACTGTAGTTGACAATACAGACTGTTGTCTACGGAGGATTTTATTATTTACCTTCTTATATTCATTTCGAAAGATTGCATCATAAACTGTAAACATCATTTAAACTTACACGTACGAAGGACGTTCAAAAATAAATAAGAATTTAACTCTAGGAAATATTTTATTCTATGGAATAGAATGAAAAACTCATCAAATTTTTGCTGTACTTAAGAAACTTGGTAATGTGTGGCCATTAAACAAAGCAACAGCACGGTCGTAGATGTTTTATACTTTTCTGTTATTTGTGTAACGGTTACTATTCTAGACAAAAAACTTCCATGTTATTTAAAAAGTTAAAATTTAAAAAACCGTTAAGTTACTAATATTTCTGACTTATAACAATTATGATATTAATTGGGCACAGTGTATCAAACAACACCGCGAAGTTCTATCATGGTTGAAAGCGTCCGACTTGTTTTGTCTGACCGTTTATTTTATTCTTAAAGTCAACTTGTTATAAGTAATACTTGAACACATTTTAATTTCAATAGTGGACCACAACGACATAGTCAAAATTTTTGACATAAGTAATATTCTTATAATCACGGATATTATGTACACAATATGTTTTTTGAAAATCTTAAACCGATTTATTCTTATAAGTAACAGGTCGCATTCCTTACCGTCAGCTGGAACTACTTATAAAACATATTAGGACAATAATATATACTCATATATTAACTAAAAGCAAACCCACTTCAAATCTAACGTTTAAACCACATCGGCACTGGGCGCTCCCGTAAACCATGGCTGCGTTTTTAAACTAAGTATACGATAAAAATCGCCGTAAGTCTATTTGACAATTACAACATGGTTTGTTTAAATTATAATCGACATTTAATACGATTGTATTTCCAGAAAACATATCATTTTCTGCATGGTCTTAGCAATTTTGGATTCATTTCGATAAATATTAAAACTAATATCAATAAGTGTTGGTTTACATTTACGATTTATCTCGTAAGTGTTTTTGTTAAACGCACCCCAGCAGGTACATGCTCCCAGAGAATGTTTCCACTGCTGATCATTTAAATGCAGTAATCCTTTATTTATAAAGCGATCTTACAATGCTATTCTTGAGGCTTTGTCTATTGAACGCTACCTTTTCTAATAGACAACGTATCTTATTTGTGTTAATATATGCCTGGTTGCAACGCCGTATGCCTGTATATCTCATACATAAACTACATGGAAATGGAGAACTATATTTCTTGAAAGTAAACACTTATTGTAAACACATCACAACTATTCACTCATATTTTATCGCCGTATCCAGCATACTACGATATCATCACGTGAAATTACTTCCCAGCTAACCATGATATCACACCCAATTTATACAACCACGTTAGCTGTTTGTAACGTAGGTAAAACATTAAGATGATAACCTTTAAAACATTTATTTTGGGAATGTCACTATGTAAGAGCCTTTTGGACTCAGGTCCATAACTTTTGTATTTCAAACAATCAACCATTTCAACATCTGTTTTCAAAACATATCGTTCGGGTTATATAACTCTTCATCAGTTGATTCACTTAACTGTATAATATTACTTGCTAAATATTTCATATTTAAGAATAAATACACGAAGACAGTTCCCAGTATTGAAGCATTCATACCATATTTAAAATAAAACAAGCAAATAGAAAAACTTATAACTTGCAATAAACAAAAACAAACTTAGGTCACAAGAAAATAAATGGGGAAACATGTAAACTATAATAACAAAAAACTACACTGCATACAGCTTCTCATCTTCTCAACTGTAAATTTATAATTGCCTTATCTTTGCTGTTTCTCTACTCTTCTGTACTTTATCTTTATATTCACCCTTCAAATATTACTTGTAAGACATTGTATGCATGCTATGTTATCTAAAGGTATCATGTAATGTGAACAGTTTTTGTATAACATTGTATTATGTCTTACATGGAATAAAAGATATTCATAAAAAAAAAGATAATAACCAATCTAATGAGAAACACTAGTTAATAAAAAGTTTGTTTTATAAGCTATGCAAAGTCCTTGCATATTTTCATTTTAAATGCAAAGGCACATAAGACTATTTACCAAACAGTTACACCTCATACATAAATTCACTTTTATTGATAACAAATGCTACTCTAAACAAAACAAGACTGATAATAAGTAATAACGTATAACAACAATTGAAATTATATATTTTATGTTTTCAGGTGTTATTGTAAATATATGCCAGAATATAAAAGTGAGTTATTGTATTTATGTATGCGGGCGGGCGTTAACGTGCATGTGTTTGTGTTTGTATAATTTTATTATGTGCATGAGTTTCGACTAATTATTGTATGTATAAGTCTGATAAAATATATGGCCTGTTCTGTTCTGATAAGAGCAAATCCACTTGAAATATTACACCTTAATAGCAGATATTCTACCACACCTGCCACACCCAACACGCTGGCAGTAACTGTTAAAACCCATAGTGGGGCTTATCAGCATGTTATTATGTTTGAAAAAAAAAAACACATTAATTTTGAAAGTCAAAAATATGTTTTGATGTTACAAATTGAGACCATATTTGGAATAATATCGCTAGACGCCATTTTAATTTTACAAAAAGCCTCTAAAAAGTTAAAAACAATAAAATCTCATTTGTTGATCTAGTATATATATATATATGTATATTGTATTCATGAAACAAAAAAAAACATTGATAATCATTCTTATGAATAGTGCGCTCTTACTGTGACGTATCCTCTATGGGGGAATGTATGGTCTAAGAAGTTCGTATCTTCGGACTACTTACTTCTTACCGTCAGGATCGTCAAGTCGAGTCTAGTTCAATCTAAAGTAACTGTTTAAGTGAAAGTTTGCCAGTAACTTGCAGAAGGATTGTGGTTCTTATCAGATTCCTGCGGAAGTATTCCTTCACTAATTACACCGACATATTGTCCCGTGAAGAAAATGACATTAAGGAAAAGACAAGAACCACAACAACAGCAACAACAATAACAACACTACACTGTAGTGTCGTTGTTAAGACTGTACGTTTTCCATTCTATGACTCCAAATATTCTAAATAAACTTTATTTTGATGAATCGATTTAGGCTTTTCAATGATTATATCTATAAAAGTGAACAATCGTTGTTTAACTCCCTTTATATTTTATAGCTGCATGCTGGAGTAAAGATTAAACTATTTAACTTCTATATTTAACGTTTATCACATTTCTTGTTATTATCCAAGATGGATAAGTCGTCTCCGAATACCGCTTTCTTACCTACTGTGTAAAATTAGTAAACTGTTCATAACAGCGGCTTATCTTATCCAAGAAATCTTTTGTTTTTTTAATCGTAATCGTCTATAAAGAAACCATGCGCCCACACATTCTAAAAACGCTAAAGAGAAAAAAACAGCTAGTTATTTAACGAATCTCAAAATTTCTCAACTTTGTGTTAATTTTTTGGCATAAGACCAGTCTTGTTGAAAGTATGACCACCTGCAATAGCAGTGAACTGATAACCAGTCCAAGTGTACATGAAAGAAGTCTAAGTTTAGTTTTTTTCCGATAGAGATAGAACACAGGTTCTTGTTTCGTCTCGAACTGGCATATGTAGACAGAAACTCCATGTCAGTGAGGTAAAACAAAACACATTGTTTGGTGAATCTGTAGAAATGTGTCGGTGTGCTGGTAGACGTGCTTATTATTTTAAGATGGTGGTAAATCAATACTCTGTTCGTATGCTCACTGGTTACTATGGATGTAAGCGTTGTTTATTTTATATATATTATACACGATGATATTGTTGGTTTAGATGAGGGCGTTGGTTGGGATTTGGGTAAAAACTATTAATTGAGTAGACTCTTACACGGGTACATCTAACTTCGCTCTTTTCTCGCCGTCATATCTTAAAACGAGACAGTGGAAATAAACATATTCTGGCCAAATTATTTTCGTACAAATATGGCAGTACTAACATGATTGGGTAGATATGTATAAAAAATATCAATGATGTTCAAGGCAGATGTTCTCGATGATATTGCAAAAGTCGGAATATAGTTAGTTATGTTATTATCTTATTTCTATTCTTCAACAACAGTTGCTAAACATAGTAATACGCAGTTGTGCATTGTATTTAACACTCCTACTGATACTATTGTAGCATTACTAGCTACTGCAATAGTATCATGGCGGTTATGTGCATCATCAATAGTATCGCAATAGTACATTCAGCAATATCAATAGTTTAGCAATAGTACATTCAGCAATATCAATAATATCGCAATAGTACATTCAGCAATATCAATAGTATCGCAATTGTACATTCAGCAATATCAATAGTATAGCAATTGTACATTCAGCAATATCAATAGTATAGCAATAGTACATTCAGCAATATCAATCATATCGTAATAGTATATATAGCAATAGCACAATAGTATATTCAGTTTTATCACTAGCATCGCAATAGTCCATGCAGCAGTATTAGTTATATCACAATTGTACATTCAGCAATATCAATAATATTGCAATAGTACATTCAACAGTATTAATATGATTGCAATAGTCCATTCAGCAATATAAATAGCATTGCAATAATACATTCAGCAATATCAATAGTATCGCAATAGTCTCCCTACCGTACATACATTCAGGGCAAATTTTGCATTATTACCATGAAGCGAAAGAAAACCTCTCTGTAAAAGGGTTATATGTGTTACATTAATTAAGATGGTTGTCGATTCATCAATAGAAATGGAAATATATCACTCTACTTCTCCGGAGGCAAAAATAGAAGATAAGAACAATATGAAACGTTTGATAGGATATAAAACCATTTTTATCTTCATTTTTATCTTTCATTTTTATTTTTATCTCATGTTAAGATAACAATTTATATTCAAACAGGTGTGTATATGTAAGATTCTACACATTCCTCGAATATCGCTTGGCTTCTAGGATTGTTTTTAAGCAAGTTTTTAAATACTTTTACACTGCCAAAGTTTTATTTTAATATGTTTATTTATAACTGAATGTACTGTACTCTTAATTAAAAACCAAACGTGTTACTTCAATAATACAAATAAATCAAAACAAACTGAATATGGAAATCTATAGTTCCGTCTTTGATGAAAGTTGCGTGATTCGGTCAATGTTCATTCTTATGGTGGATAATATATGCCTTCATGACGACAATACAGTATATTTTATACCATCTATAATAACCTTATATTATTGAGATAAACTTAAAAATAGAAAAGTTTGTATCGTGCATAAGCTTAAATATAACAGGGATCGATAACGTGACTAACTATCAATACAATGGTCATGGGTTCATACCTCGGTCCGGCCATAGTCTCTTTAATTATTGGTACTTTATCACTTTAATTGTTGGTACTTTGTTCTGCGGCCTTGGCTCTCTCACTGCTAAATATGCAAGTAGTAAGTAGATTGCAGAGATCATGTGTGCCTAGTTCTAGTTAACCACTCAGCGTATTCCAGGAACAATGACTATGTGCATTACCAACAAAATGTACGTGACATATTGATGAAGTGAAATGCTTAAAACACCATGCAATTAAAATCACGATTTACAAGCAAGGTAGATTTTGAAAACAATGGCTATCTCTTAATTTAAGAAAATATACTTAACTGCGAACTGTCTGAAAAACACACACATACATATCACATCATGCACAGTTTAGTAATATTGATAATCACACAGCACAGCCGGAATATAAATATCGAGAGTGACACACGTACGTATTACATCATGCATAGTTTAGTAATATTGATAATCACACAGCACAGTCGGAATATAAATATCGAGAGAGACACACGTACAAATCACATCATGCACAGTTTAGTAATATTGATAATCGCACAGTACAGTAGGGATATATTAATATCGGGAGTGACACACGTATGGCCCGGCGAAAATAACAATATAACCACGTTTACCATCCATCTGGCCCCAATTTTCTGAAAATTTCTAAGCTCAACCTAAAATAAATACGAACTCAAAATATGACTTAAAGTTGAGCTTTAGCATAACAAGACAACTTTAAATCATACACTTGCGTTCTGAAGATGGAGGGGGTCAGGACGCTGATTGATCTAAAAACAACATCGGGGGAATGTGAAATTTATTTATCAAAATATGACGTAGACAAACAAGTCGGTATCATGGTAGTATTTACGGATCTGTACAAACTATATCCTCTTAAAGTCTGTCTCTCTATCTATTTCTCTATTGCTATTCGCACATCTAGATCGTTTTCTCCTTTCAATATTCTGTGTCTTTAAAGTCACATGCACAAATTTATCTATTATATATATATATATGGAGATAATTATTTGTGAATAACCAAGACATAAAATGTACAACCCAGACTACGGCGAGAGCACCTAGCTACAATGCAAACCATAGATACAATATCAAGGCCTCTGTCACACCAATAAATTTGGTGTCGACCATGACTTATATACTATGGAATTACATGCAACACATCTGTACAGGGTGGACAAATTTACATACATGAACTGACAGATTTATATGAGTCGGATCCAGTTAAGGATACATGACTACTCACATGCTATGTAAAGGACAGATTTATAAACCCGTTGGATCATATAAATATAGTGAATTAATATATATATAATTGCATAAAGGGAGATAATTAAATTCACAACAACGGAATTTACGATTTCTCCCCAATCGTTAATTCCGTTGTTGTGAATTTAATTATCTCCCTTTATATATATATATATATATATATTGGTATTATTATTATTAGGACATGGCTAATCGAATTGTAATTCTGTGTTTATAAAATGTTGATATAACTTGTAACCCAATCCAATTGCATATTATGGCAATAAAATATGTTTAAACAAATATTTAGGAAAGGGTTGAACTCTTCTCTAATTAGACCTTTGTATACCTTAACTGGCGGAAACACATGATAACGTGGTAGATATCAATACAATATTGACAGCAATACCCAGACTCGCAATCAGCGATACATTCCCAGGTAAACACTCCACCTATCGGCACTTCCTATCATTTTATCGTGGTTGAATCAATTTCACTCCCTGGGTTATCGTACAAACTGGATTTGTGAAATAGGTTAATATTCCATTTCATGGTTTGGCAAAGGCTTTTGTGGGAACAAAGAAAAGGAAACAGTTGCTCTGATAAGTTTGTTTCGTGTTTCCGTTTCGGTCGTCTTTTAACAGTTGGATGTTCGTTAGAGATAGATTGTGAAGGTAACTCATTTTATTAATAAACCTTTGTACTTATAAATATCATTTGTATGTTTAGTTGATAGAATACAAAAATGGATATTTTGCTTCATATTTATTGTTTAACAGTAAACTTGTTTTTATAATATATCAGTACATTCTTTTTAGAATAAAATGTACATAAAATGCAAACATTGTTAATTCCTTAGAACTTTTTATTTAAAAACAAATTGCGACAAGATAGTTTAATTGTGATTTAAATTGAAATATCTATTGAAGTTAAGAAATAATATGTAATCTTATCTTATCTAGTTTGTCTTAAATAATTAAGACTTATTACATTAGATAACATGATGGGTATGTAATGATATAACAATGTCAGAAAATTTACAGTAAAATGTTACGTTTCTCAAATTTTCAATTTTGTTTATTTAAAACACTCACTAACAACAAACTGTAATAGAAATAACACATTGCCATTGAAATTAACCAACATATAACTTTAACACTAATTAGGCATACAATGCATAAATAATATGATGCGTGTATGTACGTATAAGTATGTGATTCATTAGATAAAACAGTGAACACGCAAATTAATATCGCCTGCCATCTCTGATGAGTGGTTACAATATTCCCTGTCACTAAACCTACACATACTCGTTACTTTTGACAGTGCAGTTATCTGAATAATTCTAATATTTAATAGCAAAATGTGGATGTTAACAATTAGATCCTACATAGTCTTAATACTTAGACCGAACATATATATGATATATTTTTAATATTTTTTTTAATAATTTATATAGCAAAAAAAAATGCGACATTAATTGATAAGCGTTGTGGGTGTTAAAAAAGTTCACTTTCAAAAAACCTTCATTTAACAAGAAAACCTCAGGCCGCAACGATAACTTGAATCATAATTCATAACAACTGTTCTATGAATCGTATAGATACGAGAGTGTAAAGAATGAATTGATAAGAAGTATCACCCCCATTATACTCGAATTAATTAGTGAAGCATGTTTGGTTTTGCAACACAGCTGTGCTTTACCAAACTCCGCAAGAAAAAAAAATCTGGAAATTTAGTGAATATTATATAATACTACCTACATTCAATGCCAGCACAGCTGTCAGAAATTTCAGGCCGATGCAACCTTTCGGTATGAGAAGTTTGTTTCGTGTGGTATCTAATTGCAATATGTATCCGTTACAAAGGTAATAAATATTTCATATATTAGGTAAACCATCTATAATATGTTTATTCACTATTTAGCTTCATAGCGTGCCTATCTTATTATGGGATACAGGCAATCGTAACTTGACTAAAAGTACACATATTGATTACAATAGTATATCTCCAGAATCAGGTCGGGTAAGCACTAATGAACAAGCGGGGAATTGTATGTCTGTCCCTCAAAAATAAAACATTTTAACGCTTTTCAAACAGTGGAATGGATTCCAAAGACATATCGAATAGGTGATATCACTTATTCGAATGAGTGATATCACCTATTCGAATGAGTGCTATCACTTATTGAGGTTAAATAGTTAAACGGCACCCCATAGATAGAGGGCAACATACCTATGTGTATTTATATGCCGAATCAGCCAGACTCCTTACATTTTCATCTGTTTCAAGAGGGGTCAATTTATCTTCCCCTACATCCGTGGTCGTCACTTTCGATTTTCTACATATCATATACATTTACACAGCCGTATTCGTTATTGACGTTAAATGCCGAATTGACTAAATAAACTCGTTATTTAAAAAAGTGAAGTTCATAACCTTTAATAAATGGGTGATTATAATATTTGCTTTATCACAACACACTTTAGAATTCAATATTAGTATATAGACCATGACCTTTTTTGCATTATTGTTGGAACTATCACTTTTTTATGTCGTACCACAGGCGACGTCACTCAGTACCATGTAGCGCCCTCTGGTGTTGACAGGTTCTAATTTTTGTCAATGCGCAATAAATGTTAACTCAAATGACATTCGACTTGATTTCACTGAGTGAAAAGAGATTAATGTTAGTGATACATGTATGTTTAGTTGGCATTCAAACTACAGTGTTCATTAGTGCTTGTTTAATTGAAATTTGCTTAACCTTAAAGAGATTTTTATTTATTTTAAAAATTAAATGAGTAGTCCTTATTTTCATAAAATGACTTTTAACAAACGATTCAGAAAAATCTACAGTCCCACAAGGCAATATATTACAACATGATCAATATCAAGAACAAGAACAACAACAAGAACAAGAACAACAACAACAACAACAACAACAACAACAACAGCAGCAGCAGCAGCAGCAACAACAACAACAGCAAAAACAACAACAAAAACAACAACAACAGTAATAACACATCTTTTATTTACTATCTAAAGTAACACATGTTACAACATGAGTGAATGACACAATCATCAGACGAATACGTGCTTACGTTTATAATTACAATAACTGTATTAAGTGCTTTTCAAAAAAAACCAATAGTCTTCAAAACATGTCATCAAGGAAGAAATTGGCAAAAATTACAACCGATTTGAAGCTCAGAGGCGCATGAAAGGAATTTTAATCATTGATTTTTTTATACGATGTTAAATGATTTTGTAATTGTGATATGTGTGGATTTGTTTGTGTTTTTTATTTCATATTATTGTATGCCTATGCTATATTTACATAAATCAAATTTGTAAATTGCCATAGCCAATGATTTGCTGATATGCTAATAAATTTGTAAACTCGTTAAAGTAAATAAGCAACAACGGTTGTAAGAAGAAATTGAAACACCATCGAATGTAACTGTATAGGCATGTTTTGTGTCAAACAATGTAACTAACAATTTTATATATTGTATAGAATATAAGCTTTCAAAACGTTTGCCTATGCTTTTGCCGGACGTTTCAAAACAAGTAGCCGAGCCCGATTAGCTCAGTCGGTTACGCGTCTGACTATCAATCAGGGGTCGTGAGTTCGAATCCCCGCCCGGCAACAATCTTCATGATTATTGATATACGACATTGTGTCTCATTATCATTCGTATCTCACCACAGGTTCAAGTTGGAAAGTTATCAGTTACTTGCGGAGATGGGATGTTTTCGAGTACTGGTTAATCCCAGGAAACAGTGTTTAGGTTAACTGACCATCTGTTAGCCGTCGATGGCATTAAAATGACGTTAAATATTCAATCAATCAATCAATAAATCAATCAATCAAAACAAGTAGGTTTTAATACACTTATCGTGTGCACATTGTACATACGCCTACGTATTTAAAAAACAAAAAGAAACATATTTAGAATTGAGTTGTGCTTTAGTGATTGCATTTTTACATGCAAATGTGTATAAAATATCATCATATACATGTGTGAAAACAAAAACAAAAAATAACAAAGAAAAACAGCACGATGAAAGCATGAAGAAACATGTTATCTTGAAAATTATTTAATGCAAACTGACAGTTTTGGCATCACTCTGCCATAACACGACAATGTTAAAATAAATTCGTACATCTTCTTAAATAAATTGAACACGCTACCGATAAAATGGTTCTTATCGCAACGTTGCAACTGCACAGCATTTCAAAATTGTAAACAGGATTTAGTTACCATGCCGATGGTATAAAATAAGCGATTATTGTTGTGTAAATAAACGTTTCATTGATCACAATTACCAGACGCTATGATGTGTAAAACAGAGCAGATAAACTATGTTCCTTGCATATTTTTTTTTAAAACCCAAATGGGTCTAACCAATGGTTTGATGTTGTCTATGGTACATCAATCAAACAGCAGCACAAAATAAAATGTTTTATATTTGCAGCCAAGCGCCTTGGAATGGAATGAACAAAACATTTGGGCTTGGTATATCTAGAAAGTGATTCTATGCACTTGTTTATTTGTATGCAGGTTGTATTATAAGACAGAAAATGAAAGCTTATGTTATAAGTTGAGCTAAGACAGAGGTAGATTGATGTTCCGATGATATGCGCCTATCAGATGTCCCGTTTTAGCATAAGCTTCAGCCATTTAATTAACATTCTCATTTTTCTTCATACTTTATATTCTGAGATATTATTTCTTATTTTTCTTATAATGAATTTTATAACAAATTAGTTCAAATTAAATTCTAAACTCACAAATATTATTTCTGATTTCTTAAAAGGCGGATGCACTATGTTCCGTCGATTACAGAAATATGTATATTCTGTTAGCAAGTACTGATTTTGGAAAAGCATCATGATGGGCGTATTATGCTATTTCTCATGCAAGCGTCTAATCAATTATGTGGCTTGTGTGCACGTAGAGATAATTAATATCTTTTTTGATACGCCCTTGTCCTTGAAATGATAACACCAAAATGAACAAATATGTAGACGTTAATTATACGATGGTATCATTATCTAATTAATGTTTGTTTTATTTGAATTAGATACTAAAAGCTATTCTAATTATCATCTCACTAGATAGTTGCACCTTTTTTGCCACGATTACATGATTCGTGCGCTTACACATTCCATGTAAATTGGTATGAAATTTTGTAAAAATGGATCGTAGTGGCCGTGATTTCTTCCTGCTTATTAGTAGAGCAATGGCTGGCATAGAATGTCCACTGGTGTTAAAGAAGTGACCGCTATAGGATTTTAACAGATACATGTATTTATGACCATTGCGGCGACTTCATTTTAAACAAATCTTATAGTGTCACTGCACTGTCTTTAAAAATAAACGTGTCAACCTTACTGTTACATGTATTAACCTAACTGTTGCATGTATCAACCTAACTGTTACATGTATCAACCTAACTGTATCTAACTGTTACATGTATCAACCTAACTGTTACATGTATCAACCTAACTGTACCTAACTGTTACATGTATCAACCTAACTGTTACATGTATCAACCTAACTGTAACATGTATCAACCTAACTGTTACATGTATCAACCTAACTGTTACATGTTTCAACCTAACTGTTACATGTATCAACCTAATTGTTACATGTATGAATCTAACTGTTACATGTATCAACCTAACTGTTACATGTATGTGTTTTTATGTGAGGTAATTCAGTTCCTATTTTCGAAAAGGTGCAACTTTTGTTAATGGTTCGAAGTCACATATGAAATAAGTGTTTCAATTAATGTATTTTTATGCAAGCCTCGTTTACATTATAACTTTCACTTAATATAAATTTACTATCGATCTTCCGAAAGGAAAAAAATATAATATCAATGTATATATGAAACTCTTTTGTTAACATATCCTTTAGTTAACCTGTACAAAATGGATGTTACATGTTTTTTATAAGACTGCCATTTTCCTGAAGAAGGCGTAAGCAGATTTTTTTAAAAAAATTAACGATTTCACTTAGTAGTTTGAAAATATCGTGAGTTGTAATTTGATAATATGTTGAGTGCTGATGGTGTTTTGGTTATTAGAAACAACAAAACCTATATTTGTTGTCATCTTGTTTGATAATAAATAACCACGGTAATGGCCGTTAAGGGAATACAAGTACAGCTTTGATTTTTTTTTTACTCACATCTTTGATTTTGTGCTTGATTCTTTACGTTCTGTTAATTTTTTTTCAATCATCAACGTATACAGATTAACTTAAAGTTATGAGTGCCATCACGTTCGCGCGAAGAATAACGTTTTTTCCCTGAAATATAATGTCAAACGTTAACGTCGCACATTGACGTCGTACATTATTTAACCTCTCGCAGGAAATTGTTAATAGAAAACGTAATCGTTTTACAATAAAAATGAAAGCAGTTTTATACTCAAGAAACTTTGTTAAATACGAAATTAAAATAAAATAAAAATGTCATTAAGCCCGGTTTTCCTGGAGAAGGGTCTATATATGTATAAGAATTATTGATGCGTTACCATGAGTAATAATCGTTTTATTTTAACGAGTTCAGCAGTGTCTTCTGTTTCTTTATTATTTTTTTGAATGGGGTTTAACGCAATTTTCAACACATATCATGTTGTATTGGTGAAGGAAGACCTCTGAATGAATCTGAGCAGAACCACTGTCTTCCGCAAGTAACTGGCAAACATTCACACTTTTATTTTTAACCGAGTGGGATCTCAGCCGTTAGGGGTAAGTGGTCTCGAGATGGACCTTAAGGGCCCTTCTTTTATTAATACACGCTTTTATCGACAAATGATTATTGTAAGCATATTTATTGACTCCCTACTTGAAAATAACGTATCTGAACAAACAATACTCAATGTAGTAACATATGTCCCAACCGTACACATTCCACCAAATACCACCCCGCAGTAGTATTGAGCACAAATGTATAAAACGACAGGTGGTTGTAGGCGCTGTTTTTATGATACCGTTACCGCAGGTTCTATAGTTAAATCCTCACCGTAGCCAAACTATGTAAGTCAAATATATCTTGGGAAGTGCATTCATTGGTTCATCTTTATTGCATCTCAGTTACAGAGTTAACCATCAGGTGTTATTGCCCTTGTCATCAAAAATCTTTTGATCACATTTAAAGAAGGATGGAACATTGTAAGTACATGTGAATAAGTCCAAGACAAGTACAATCTGGTATGTGTTATATCCATTATACACACATTTGCCATACCTTATCATGAATTGAACTGAATTAGAATATTGTATTATTTTACTATCCTAGTGTTAAGCTTTATATTAAGTGGTTGATGAGGCTTCGGGATACAACGTTTATAGTTTAAGTGTTTATTTGTAGTAAATGGCAGTTTGAATGAATGAATGAATATAAATCTCAAAATGTGCCGATTTCGTACACAAGTGAACTCGAAAGATGAAAACTGGCTAATGATGTTGTTTTTTTCTTTGATTTCAACGGTTTTGTATCTAATCTTTCTGACAGAAACTCCACTGGAAACGAAACGGAATGGAATGGTATTGCGATGTATAACGGTTCATGCTCTTAAAAACTTGGCGGTTAGCTTAATAGGTAAAGGATCTCCGTCGCGATTTTGATTACCCGCCAGTCCACAGTCTCTGTGGCGATTGGTCATTGTTTCACTGCCATGAGTCTCCCATCTCTTAATATGGCGGGAAGTAGTCAGTGTAGAAAAGGTATGTCTAATACGGATTAACCGCCAGGCGGATCCCAGCCAGGATCGCTTATTCGATGCGCTGTCGTTGTTAAATAACGTTATTGTTAATAGCCAAAGAAACTATATACAAACACATTATCAATTTGTTACCCTCTATTTCCAATATTTCGAAAAAATGGTCAGTCCTGCAAAAACATTAACTTCCCCTTCGGAGGATAAAATATTATAGTTAAAATACAAATTAACTCCTTTTAAAGGGTCTTAATTTGTTATGACGCTTATCTCTATAAAAAAAAACAAGTTAAACATCATTAAGTTTATGTTTGGGCTGTTCTGTCTCCATTGTCCAGGTTCATAAAAGTGGTGGCATAAACATGTACATGTATGAAGACAAAATTCAAACATCGAGTTAAGTGTTATATTTAACACATGCTTTACATGTATGTAGCATATCATATTCCATTGCTTAAGTGAGACTTTAAAATGATTTTAATAGTTCCAGTGTTTTCCACTAGTAGCTGGTAAAATGTCTCATTTTTTGGACAGATTCTGTCTCAAACCCACGACGGTGAGAGTAATTAATATGAATATAGCGCATTGTGCCTATCACCAACTGTACACGTAATGTAAAAAAAAGTACCAGGATAACACATTTTTTATAATTGAGTAGTTCGTGTGCTACTTCAGAGTGAAGTTTTCAATTAATATATAGATAATGGCGTCTGTTTGAAATCCATCTCTCAATTAACTGATTCTTCATGCCATTTTATCACGACTGACATATTCAATTGATCACTTTTTAACGAGACGGCTTTGTACTAAAGTTATTTCTGACAGAAACATTACGCCTTGAAACTGTTGCTGTTTTTAGTATGAAATGATGCCGTTCATATTGAATGAATAAAACATGAAGTATTTTTATGCTTTTTTTTCACATTTAACAGCAAGGATATCTTTAAATTACCTAATTTCAATAATAAGAAATCTCATTGATGAAATGTTATTTTGCCATCTTACCTAATTATAACGACCCATTCACACATACATGTACATCAATCAACCCACACCTGACAATATTAGTAACAAGGACATACAGGATGCAGTAGTGTGATGGACGATCATGCTTATACAAATGTTTAAATGTCTGATGTTAGTTACACTATTTGCGTTTCTGCAAGCACACTGGGACGTTGCAATAACGATGAAAGCATCTCGAGGGGTGAATGCGAAAAAGGTCTAAGTGCATATAAATAAAGAAGCACTTAGACCATTTTCGTTTTCACCCCTCGATCTGTATTCGACTTCCAATGCAGTAGACACGCACGTGTGTTTGTTGAAAGATGAAAGGGATTATGAAGAGGGTGCAATACCATAAAACATACATACAGGACTATTCACGTGTTTGACAAAAGTGTTATACTGAAATAAAGATAAAAGTATACAAAGAAAACAATTAAAACACCCTTTTTGCAATCGTCGGTTTACTAATTACATATGCACACTGCTTTTCGCCATTACATCTAGGAACACACCTTCAAACCAGGACATTGATATGCTTTCTCGTACAATACGTTAAATGAAAACGTGTTCTGTGCAGTTAGTTGAGAAGTTATTTTCAACTTACCAATAGCGTTACCCAGCTGAACGTACGATTGTACATACTATTATAGAATAGTTATTTTATGTTGACTCATATACTGGTAAAAAGTGTCCTTTCGTCTGATTGGTGTTATAAATCTTAATTTCATTTTCTATAATGTAAGGTTTAGTGTCAGCAAGGTTGTTCCTTTATAACAAATAAGGAAATATACGGTTACCAAGAGACGTAACGACGCAGCGACAACAACACAAACAACACATACTTTAGAAATAACACTAAAAGTACACGTGACATCAATGTCACCGTAGATTTAAATTTGATAGATGGGTGCACATTAAAATGATATTACCAAAATGAGTTATATATACGATATTAATATATATATATATATATATATATGAATCTCAGATTTGAGATAATGCAATTTTAACCATTTATTGATTGGTGTGTAATTTAAGAGTTTGTATGTTGGTATACAAATATTTCATTATAACTATCTTCTTAGCCATAGTTCTGTGTGTGGAATATTCTGATTTAATGCCAGAGCATCAGACCCAGGATCGGAGGTCTAGTCGTTGGTTCGATTCTCCACCACATATGTGTTTAGTGTCCATGAGCAAGACACTTTATGCGCATGCGCTGAGTACTGAATCTACCCAGGAAGACTTCGAGTGTGATTTGTAACAACTCATTTCACGATTAAAGTAAAATAAATAGGTTTGAACCAAGTCATATTTGGTTATTAATTGTTTATGTAAAATTGTAAAATATAATGTAACACGTTAACACGTCCATTCAATACAAGGAATATAAAAAGGTGTTCATGTTCAAAATATCTCGGGAAATTCACATGGATTAATTACTTTTCTTGAATATAGAGAGAGTTGCATTTTGTGTTTTACTGATTTGGTTTATCATACACGTAAATATTAAATTAAATCACTGTTCTTGGTTCACGATAGAAAGAAGGCATTTAGTTTTGATAGTTGTGTTTGCTTAACTGGACAACTGCTTTAATGCTACATTTTGGGGCGGTTAATCGTGTTAAACTATTCAGAAAACCACTGAGAAATGGTGCTATATGTTGTTATTGTCATTCAGACATTCCGGTTAGAATGGAAACTGTTTTCCATTTACAATACAACCTGCATTGGCCAATTCATATTTCCAGTTGATGAAAGTAATATGCCTGGACCCTACAGTTAACCATTGGCCATGGAATCTTTCGTAGCAGAGCATCATAACATACCCGTGATTGGAGGGTCGTAGATTCGACCGTCCGCCACGGCAATGTATGGTATCCTTGGCAACACACTTTCCCCGCTACTATTCTTAGTACTAATTCTACATAGAAACATACAGAGCCTGAGGTTTCGAAGTTGTAATAACTTGTTTAAACTAACTAACTAACTTCAATAGTCCATTTAGAGCTTCCGTTGAGAATGAAAACACTCTTTGGCTATTATTGGCACTTGTCCAAGTTGTGTCTATAAGGATAGCTTTTCATATTTATAACAGAATGTGCGGTATGAGGAGTAAGCTATGAAATATCGCGTTTGATGGTAAATATTAGAAAACGATTTTGTTTTATTGGTAATAGATCATGTAGGATTATATTTAGGAATAGCACATCACATGTTAATTATGTGCATGCGGGATGGTTGCTATCTATTCTGTTCCACTTGTAAATTTATTGGTGTGTAAACTTGTTTTATTATGTTGTTGATATTATTTGTATGGAGTGGATGATCGTCAGCAACTGTAAGCGAAGTTAGTGATAGAACGATTTGAGCTCACAATATTCAGTGATGAATGAGGAAGTCAGTATGTATGACAATACTTAATAATGGCACAATCGCATTAAAGCAAGTGAATTTATTAGATAGAAGAGAGAAATGTAGGAAAACTAAACATAACGTTGAGTTTTATTTGATAGACTCATCTAAATAATAGCACACATTATGTGTTTCCAGAGTAATGAATGTTGAGCATTACCTGCAGCATTTTATTTCAGACCTACCACGGTCGAAAAAATAAAATTTATCAAAATACTCCTTTTTGTGGATAAGTAATTCAAGAATCTTACACGGGTGCAAACTCTTTTAATCATTCACATAAATTAGGAAAATCGTACATATAGCATTTCTGGATCATCACTACAAAGAACGAGAAATACTCGGGCTTATTAGTTTTTGCCAGTCATCGTATGACGAAACGGTATTCTACCATGAAAAACCGACGTCATTTTTATGATCGGGAATCTCAGAAATTAGATGGGCATTTTGCGTACCTGAACCAAATTATACGAAAAACAACGAACGATAAATCGGTACAGAAGTTTAAAAGATAAAAATATGTTATGAGTTTATTACACTCCTGCATGTGATAAACAATCTTTATTAGATGCTCACTGGATCTAATTTTACAATTTCCTGATAAACATGCTTCGGTCACGGTATATGTATTTATTCATCGTTATTATTTTTACAACGTATCACTTATCTATTACTGCAGCATATTCTTGGCAATGAATTCAGATCAGGGTCGAAACGCCGGAGTTGATTCATGAATAAATATCTGTATAGACGTTTCTGTATTACAAGTGTGATTGACAGTTTACTATCCTTCTGATGAAAACAGTTAACGTTTATGACCTTTACAATAGACAACAACAATAAAGCATACTTATTCAATCAAACTTGTAAGTATATGCTGTTGACCAACACAAACAATTAGATATATAACCTAAATTGTTTGTGGATTCGATGCTTACTTCGTGACCTACTGGTGTCAAGATTCTTCTCAACACTAAAGCCTATTTCTGTAGAAAAAACACTTAGTGAGGGCAATATAAAGAATTGACTGAAAAGAGGTGATAACGCTATGATTTTAATACAATCTTCGACAAATAGAACTGGGTATATAAATGTAACATGCATGTAACAAAAATGGTTTTCACCGTATCTAATTGAAGCAAAAATACGAGAATAAGATAATATAAACTGTCTAACAGGAGATGTAGCTTGTAATTGTCAAAGCAACCACAACATCTCAAACAATCACACCCATAATAGTGTGATAATAAGTACAATGTACAATACATACATTAGTAAGACAGCTGTTCAGTAGTTATGTCATCAAGGGGGGGGGAGGGAATCTTATACCAGGTTTATAGGTGCATCCAACCTGACTCTCCCCCTCCGCCTCCCCCACCCTCCTTCTCGTCAGATAATAAAAGTACTCATTGTACAAATTTGGCAAAATAGATTTAAAGACAGATATACATAATTAAATATGTACGTACATTAAGAAAGAAACCCGTGACGTTCCGTTAAACTAAAACGCACAGCAAGGTGGAGATAAGCACAATACTCTACCTACTTTCTCCGTTTAAGGCGTTGGGAATCTTGTTTCAGTTTCACTTACAATCTCAAGCTAAGAATTACCTCATCTCAAAAATTTCTCTCAAAAATAGATATACGTTTCCTTACACGTTAAACGATCGCACAGATATGTACCAATTGATAATGGATTGCATGCAAACTGACCAATGTAAAATTAAGTTAAAAAATAAAAAAATTGGAGATACCAAATCTCAAGTTAATATGTGTACTGGAACTGGGTCCATAAACAATAACGGCACTGAAACACAGACTGTTTGCAATCGCAACATAACGTGTAAAATTGTCTGTTGTAGAAAAATAACATTTGTTAACGAAGCTAACAAAATAGATGGCAGATCAAGTTTTAATAATACAGTTGATGAGAGTAATGAAATAAACAATAGTATCCTTACCCTCTACCACCGGCTTAAGCGGTTTTCTGAAAACACCGAATGTTTCCTTTGATATCAAGGAGCCAGATATTATATCATATCATAACTTATTCAGATTACCACTTCCTTCATCTGTAAAATATGTAAATAAAACAGTGGATTGTAACAGGACACGCTGCTGTTTCACCTGTATATTACTTAAATACTTAACTTAAATTTGACTGACTAGTTATGTAAATAGTTTTGGAATCAGTTGCATTTTGTCTGGAGCAAGTCTAAAATCTTGATCGCCAAGATGGTTTTGGTTAGATTTAAGTTGTTAGTATATACTTGAATATGTTGTGAACCAGAAGCCAGGAAATAATGATATCTTTTATCTGCATACTCTAAATAAATAGTATAAACTTGTGTCGTTTTAAAATATGTTGTAAATTAAAAATCCATACATATTAAGTCAGACGGATGAGGCTTGACAATATTGAGTTGTAGGTACTTTATTTACACCTTCGTCAAATGTTTATGAACAAATTTGCTACTTAACTCTTAGTGTATGCTCTTTGTATGCTTCTTTTGAATCCAGCACATGGCTGGAAGTATCCATCAAATCGTCAACCAGTTATGTACGGACGTTGAAAGCCCGTTTGCTCCTGCAGCATTGCACCCCGGATCTACCATGATTAAGACACACACCGACCCATATTATATTGGAAGTTTATTTTGGCTCATTGAGTGTGTTTACTTTAGATATATCTCTTGTAATGTTGGCAACTGTTTCAGATCGTATTAACCTTATTACTGAGTTAATCGATTGACTGCCTCCTTTCATGATCAAAGAATCTTTCGAAATACCGAAACATTCTGCTCGCCATTTGAACCTAAAGCAAGTAGGTTTATTGGTAGTTTTATATTCGGGAAGATTAAGATATATAAAAAATATATTTGTCTTAATGCAAAAAAAATCACCATTAGAGATATTTATGTATTAATTAGGTTAGACAAAAAAGAGTGCTCTCAATCTAAGTAGTACATTGATTTTGCCAACATGGATGTCATGTATGTAATATTTATTTTGTTAAATGCATATATAATGAAGTATTATGTATATGTTTGTATGCGAGAAAATCAAACATTATTATACATTATTTTCTTAATCTTTCTTTTGTAGCTCAATGTTATTTTGGGACTAAATTAAGAAATTTATTTTCTTAAAATTTTTGTAACTCAGAAATATGTTGTTTGTATACCGTGTACCAAAAAAGGAAGGCGACTGTCCCACTTACTGCGTATTGTGATCTGGTAGTTTTGTTTAGGTACATTACTTATATGTATACTGACTCGTGTATGAGAAAACGGTAGCGGAAGATCGAGGTCGGCTTACCCATTTAACTAGGTTTAAGCATCCTGTGTATATTACTGATTGTATACATTGTAATAACGTTATGAAATAAAATGTGATAAAATACTTAATAACATTCGCTTACGCAAATTAGCTAAATATTCGATAAAATAAAATATTTGAACACATCTGCAGTTCATCGGCATATTGTACATTTGAAATGTATCAAATAACCCACTTGGTATTTTGTTAACGTTTCACAAAAACACATTCTAACACCTTACAGACATTTCCTGTGATTTCATTGGTCTGTGCTCTTAGACTTGACGATAATTAAAAACTGAATGTTTTTAAAGTGCAGAAAGTCCTGATATAAGTCATTCGGTAAGTTCAGTTTGAACACTTATTGCTTCAATGACTTGGTTCGGTATCACCCTTTAAAACCCTTTAAAACATTGCGACCATTTAGTCATATACGGTCGGAAATTTTCAATTTGTAGTATATTTAGCCCCATATCGTTATGAAGAGGAAGCAATGAAGCTGAGAAAAAACTATTTAATTGATTTTTTTTGGAAACTTAAGAACAAATGTGAAGCTGTTGCAAATTAGGAATGTAGATATTTTAGTATTTACAATATCATTTAAGAAAAAAAATAAAAGAGAATAAACATTCCCTAGCTAAACGTTGAGTAGAATTTGTATATAAACTTGCATAAATTTATCTTAAATACCCAAGGATGTCATGCTACTACTCTACATATTCTAAGAAAACGATATGTTCTCTAACAATTTACACCTACTGTATTTACTTTACGTGAGTTATAGATGCGTTGAAGAAGCAGGTGGTCAGAATAGAATCAAAACTCTAGACGTGTTTCATGCCAAACCTTTTCCAATTACAATGTTCAAGTTCGAAGACTAATGTCTATGTGTTTGGAAGGAGGTAAATGGGATTCGGTTAAGAATAATGTAAATGTTAATGATTTATTTCTGGTGGCAGAAAGAGATCCACTTTAAATTAACGTGATACGAGCATTGTTGTAAACATTGAAGTATTTGTTAATAACGCTGTTGCTAAGGAGTAGCAAATGTAACGATTCTTAGGTTAATTGAGCCTAGGTGTGTTTGAAAAAACGGTAATCAATAGACTAATGTTACAAGGATTATAGGAGGAATATTTGGTTCGGAATATATATTAGGAGTCACTTGAATAAAAATAAAGATTTCATTGGCTACTATTGATGAGCGCGTGGTCCAGTGGTAAAGCACCGAAACCATGATCGGAGGGTCGCGGGACTTCGAGCGACATTTGCCTAAGTTGTAAGAACTTGTTTCACAATCGAAGTAAAATAAATAAGTTTAAACTACTACTGATGACATGACGAAGTATAAACATCTACAGAATACGAATCTAGCAGAACTTTCGAAGGACTGCTACATACATAAATACTTCTTTTGCTTTTTTTATTTATCTTAAATGTAATAAAAACATGGTGTATTTTATTTTATGATTTGAAATAGAACAATATAGACTATATTTCGTTTATAGAACATTAACTTGTTTGTAATAAATAATCCTAGACGGTTAAGCAAACATCAGGAATTCGTGGCACATCGTCAGTATAATTAGTCGAAACAGGCTTGCTAAGCCAATCAGTGCTTTGTTAAGTGTTCAACGCAGACAGAGGTGCTGTTTGTACAACATCTTTATATCATCTAGATGGGATTTAGGATTTTTCATTTTAGGCGGTGAGCTATTTTGTTAATTATTTTATTCTTTTAAGGTTGGGATTGTTATATATATATATTTCATATATTTGTAGTTATTCTTGATATATAAAAATACCATTTATACCTATTATTCCCATAATAGATTTCATCAGATCATAATTTGCATTTTGTTTAAGATTGAAACCAAGACATTTATTATATGC
This sequence comes from Panopea generosa, assembly GCA_029582155.1. Taxonomy (NCBI): domain Eukaryota; kingdom Metazoa; phylum Mollusca; class Bivalvia; order Adapedonta; family Hiatellidae; genus Panopea; species Panopea generosa. The sequence goes on along the minus strand of CM055904.1, from coordinate 3,177,369 downwards.
TCAACAATCTTTAATTGTTTTTGTCATCGTCAACGTCGCCAATGTGACCCAGTTATTCTTCTTTGTGTCAGCGCAAAAATAAACTTATAATCTTTGTAATACGTTATTAGTATTTCAATTGATTAAAGTGTACTTATTTTCTTCTACATACGAAATGAGCTTAAATCTGATTACTTTTCACAATTTTTTATAATTATTTGATATTAAAAACCCAATTCGACGAAAGAAAAAAAAAAGTTCTATGTCAATAATAGTCACGTGTACTATTCTGACATAATACCTTGGAATGCAACAGTTTTGATATAAAGGAGAATTATCATTTTATAAATTTAATATAGCAGACCAATTATATAATTTATTAGAATGACTGCATTAAAATAAAAAAGTATATACATGCACTATTATCTGCATGGGATTGAATTTCTAATAATATAAAAATGATTTTTTAAAGATACTATTATATTCATATTCTTTGCGATTTTTCATACACTTATATCAAAGTTTATTTAGAATTACTTGGTTTATCATATATTTTCGTTATATGTAAGTAATATGAACAATGTGTAAGTTAAATATAACAAATGTTCTATTCTAATAATATAAAAGTTTGACTTTTAACATTCCTCTTCGTTAGTTGTTGAGAAAAACGACCTTAGCTTTCCGTTAGAGCAATGGACCGTTTGAGCATTGGCAGATGCTTCCCCTGCTAGGGACCGTTAGAGCAGTGACATAGGCGTACGCTGATTGCTCAGTTGGTTCAGCAAAAGTAGATTTTCGTAGTCTCTAGCACGAACCCAGTTCTCCCGATAGTGTCCGTTCAATAGCATTTATTTCGAGCACGCTGATTGGTCAGTTGCTTCAAGGAAAGTTTGAATGACGTCATAATTAATTAGCGTTCAATTGCTATGAATTGTGGGACAGGCATATAATCTCCTGCTTTTTTCCAGTGGTGGTTAATAGACCTAATTAGGGAGATATCAGGTTCTGGGAGAGACTAAGATTTTCGCGACAGTTCGGTAAACTTACTAGAGTGCCATGAATTGTGGGGCAGACAGGGAATTCCATACTTTTACATAAGGTATAAAACATGTATAACAGACCTGGGTCGGGAGATTTCAGGTACTAGGATGAACTGGCAATCACTTAATTCCATCACATTACTCGTATATCTTTTAGCAAACCGTAAATACATCACTCTATCTAGCACAAGTCATAAGGTTAATTATCCGAGGTTGGGGGAATGGAAACAATTATCAAAGTTCAATAAGATAAACCCTACAGACTCAAGATAAAACACAAACTGTTGGCATCTTGCGAGAGAGCCCACAAAACATCTCTTTCGAATATCTATTTCTAGTAAAAGTTTAAATTTTACCAGAACATGTCAAGTTACAAATGGTTGTTGTTGGTTTAAACCTTGATAAATTAACAACACAGAGTGATTTTATAAAATAGGTTTCTATAATGTTGATGTGGTCCAAGCTTGTATCTTTTGGTAGCTTCTAACATAAGGTAGAGTAACCTGTATGTGCCAAATTCTTGATATGATAATGTTCTAGCCGGGTTCGACTAGCTAATTCGGTAACGTGTCTGGTTGTCAATTCAGGGATCGAGAGTTCAATTCCTCGACCGGCGGCAGTTTACATGTATGTGATGATTGGCCATGGGTTTGGATCTACTGTCATGAATCTCCCATATCTGATATGTGGGGACGTCACTGTGAGGCAGGATATGACTGGTACTTGTTAACCGGCTGGCTGATCTCATGAACGATGATTTGTTTGCTGACCACAGTTATATAACTGAAATACTGTTGACAATGGTTCAAAACTCCATAAAAACAAACATATTAAGAATTTGGCAGTGATACAGATAGCCTCACGAAAGATCAACTAGAACAACTTGCTATACAGAGAGATAAAACCGACATATTCCACAGTACTTACCCCTTCATCCAGGGTTCCTGGGTAGTATGTTACAAAATACGTACATAAAATGTGTTTAGTATACCTTGACGTAAATATTTTGAAACTACGGCTGTCTAATTAAAAAAGAACATTTACGAAATCTCTCGGCCTGATAAACCACTGGAAACACACATATCAAAAAAAGGAAATTATTATTTTTACGTTAATTTGGCACTATATGGAAACCTCAAATAACGTCGATGACAATATTACCGAAACGAACAGGTCTATGATCAGTGGATATGAAGGTGTAAACGATGAGGGAATACAAGAATGAACCAAAACATTGACAGCAGTTTTATCATCAAATGCTGACAACATATAATACCAATCGTGTTACAAACTGACTTTAAAAGGAACAATACTATTGGGACTAATACTGATTAAAATTATGATAACAACAATAAAACATAATAGAAATAATATTGATATTAAACATAATTATAATGATGAATTATAATGATGATGATGAAAATAATGATACTAATATATCATTGTCCATAGTATTAATAATATTTAGAACATTATTAATGATTATGCTAACAATAACATTAAGAAACCGGATAAAATAACGATAGTAATAATCATAAAGAAATAATCATAAAATTCTTCAGAACCATTTTTGATAATGTATGAACAACGTTTACATCTAAATACCGTTCTTCGGTCATGAGTCTCAAACCTCTGAATAAACGGAAAAGTTGTCAGATATAAGGTGTGTCTAGTACTGGTGAACCATCTAGCGCTTGCCAGAAGTAGGTGGGCGTCTGACTGCCTGAACATTTGTTGAAGGCAAGCGAAAACACATACACACATACCAACACTGATCAGGTGCATAATCCATTAATAGAATACGATATGATAATTAAGAATGAATAATATTCTTAGAGTGATCACAGGGTTTGTTTCTTGATTGCTAAACAGTATGAGTGGAGCGACGAGTAAGAGTAGGAAAGTTATTTGTGGGAATAAATTGACGTCGCGACGACTTACTTAAATCTGACCTGCGGCAGATAGGCGTACATGACATGTTTGAAATACATATTACTATTTTATTTGAATAAATATGTTCTTCGTATTTTGCGTACGGTTTGAAGTTATATAAAATATGATACATGTGAAAACTCCATATAAATTCGGCATGTCATCTTCATTTTATGAGATTTGTCAACGAACTTCTTGATAACCCCCCGTAGACTCATACTTTGTTCAAGGTTCCCGATGGTGCACTTTGCCAACCATCTGGTACTACCCGACAAATAAAGATTTTAGACATGTTTAGGTACAGGGTGTATTCTATGCAATTGCGTAGATCAATTTCAGTATCAGAATATTTTTACTGCGTCCAAATTATTGCAAACTCCGATATAAGAATATGATTGATTTTATTAAAATACCAACATAGTTCAACACATTTAAATTTCCTTTGACAGGCCCACCGATTTCATAAAACAACTTTTGAACAATACAAACGTTGTGAATTAATGGAACACAATATCCGTTTACTTTTAATACGTGACGCTTGACAGGACATATTGTTTGCATTGTTATTGGAATGAAGTTGAGTTGCACATTTTCTTTTACATAGGAATCCTATTTTGATAAATACATACATTCACATATCTCTCGATCAAATAATTCTTCGATGAAATCTTAGATTACACCCATCCTCAGATTGCTGAACAACAGTTTCAGCAATCAAACTGCTATAAAATCGGGAATGCCTCTTATCTTCTCTTTAAAAAGTATATTCACACATTCTTGCGTATACCTATCGAATATTATTTTTATTTGTTTTTCATCTAGCATATATGAACTCAAAATTAACAATTTGGTTGAATTACACTCAATAAATATTTTTCCTCTGTAAAAGCTATGTCAAATATGAACAACGTTTAGGACAGTACGGTTGGTGTCTAAGAAAATACAAATTGCTATATACTTATTTTAATGTATAAATTTGAAGTGACATTATGCCCATTTTTATTGTAAAATTAGGCTAAAACGGTCATACAGGTCTAAAGATTGTGATAAATTATGCCTTACGACCTATTATTCCCGACTCTGTCTGCAACGATTTCGAAACAATAATCTTCCAAAATATCATATTTCTTACTTGACTGACCCAGTGTCTTCAACTTCAGAACTTTGCTTTTGGCATAAATTATGCAAGTTATATCGTGCAAGCGTTTACGGAACTTCGCGAATGTCGGCGAAATCTTTTGAAACCGAAACTATAATGATTTTTTATTATTCGTATTTCTCTGTTTATAATACATTGTCTTCAAGATTAGAATGGGAAAATAATAGTTACAACTGCATAGCCACCGACAAGAGCGAAATGAGCTATTCACTGGTAATACATATAATGCTGTGAGATGGGCATATCGTCACTTCAATAAGTTGAAAGTTAATACAAATCAATTTATTTATAACAAAAATACCGATTATTTCAGATTTAAAATCAACCAAAACAGGACAAAAACAATATATTAATCAAAGTGTTGAAATTGAAACGGAATCACATTTCAAAAGAGAAATTACACGCCGTCTTTCTTAGATGTACCAAAGTCAACAATATATAAAAAAAACATTAAATAAATTGAAACCACGTGGATTATTTGCTGCTATATAACATATATTGAAATTTAAACGCGAAAACTGTTTTAGTCTTACACGATATGTATGCTACAGATATTACATTGGCAATAAGGACTCAGTGGGTATATCTAAGTATGATCTTACTGAAAAAGATGAGGTGGGTGGGAGGACTCATCCTAAAGATTTTAAAGTTTTGACCCTTATCACATGGTATACTTCCTTTTAAAGGCAAATATTTAAAATATAAGAGCTTACAATCGAAACAAAAGCGAGATAGATTTCTGTTTAGTCCTGAGCACGAAAGCCAAGTTGGAAAATTCCGTTTCAATACTAGTATTTCATTTGTGGCTGTTGTAGATAGAATACTGGGGTGCCATTTTTAAATTCTAAATTTTAAAGTTTTGAAGAAATAATCACCTGCCATACGTGTCACTATACAGTTACGCCCCTTTCTTCCCACGGTAACATGATTCTTACGCTTAAAAAAGGGCCTATGTAATTTGGTTTTGAAGTATTTTCAAAATCGTTCATAGTGATTGTGATTTCTTACTGCAGATGAATAGAGCAAACGTTGGCATAGCATATACTGTAATAAGACATCACTGTAACTTTATTGGATTTCAACATATGCATGTTTTTATGAGCATTTGAGGACTTCTTTTTTCAAAAAAATCGCAGGGTGTCAATGCACCCTCTTTAAAAAAAAAAACGTGGTCAACCAACCAGTTATTGTGCATTTTTATGTTGGTATACATTCCTACTTTGAACAAAAATACTTAAAAACAAAATTCTGTGTGGAATTCTTTTTTTACCATGGATTCCTAGACCATTTTTATATATATAAACCGAACAAAATTCAACTGTGTAGTGAGACCTATACAGCCTTTAAAACAATATTTAAAATGTAAGAGTTTACAATCGTGAAGTTGTCTTCGAAGTGTTGTTTGCGAAGAGTGAATACATCTGAAATGATAGAATCAAGAGCGGTGAACAGAAAGCACCGTCATTATCTTGTTTAAAACATCGTATTATTGTCAAATGAATATTGAAGCTGGATAAGAATGTAATCTGATCCACATAGTTTTTTGTTGAAGTTCTACTTTTTATCCACCCCTGAAATATTAGGAATAGAAATCGTAAAAGTGGCACTTGTCAAGGGCGTTCACTTTATTTTCATTTTGGTACATTTTGGAACATCTTTTGCTATTGTAAATTGACCTCAATCAATAAGTCATACGAAAATTTAGATGCTTTATTACGTTATCGAATTATCAGTTCTCTGATGTTTTTTGTGCTACGGTATATCTATTATACATACAGATTTATCTGCAGATAGTTCCCACGTGCAGTGATTTTTTAAAATATCACGAACGATTTATAGATCTATAAACTAAGGTGTTTCGTTCCAACTGTCATTATGGCATTGTTACAGTCGTACAGAACTTTTTCTTTTTACCTGGTAAGATTAAAATATTTTATACGTGCACAATCTTTTTAATTAACATTTTTAACCGGTTTTTAAATATTGTATTTTTTCCCCAAGATCATTTTTATCGATTCACATTCGTTACATAATCAATTAATTTGTTAAATTTATGTTTTATAATGATTAAAATGTTGGAATAAAATTGAAAAGTAAAGGAAGAACGTTTTGCCTTAGTTTAACAGTGACGTTTTATCTACATTTGATATGATACACTTACAATATTTAAGGCTTTTAGTACATTTAGTGTCGCTGTAAAGTGATAACGTTGTACCTTTATTTAATTATTTTCCCTACACGTAGCATACTATTTATACTGTTGTTACGCGCGGGGGGCATGCAAAATAGTAAAACTGTATATGTATTAACCTTAATATCTGTTTACTATTCTTACAAGCAAAGAAACATAAGAATTAAACAAAATAGAGTTCCCGAAATCCATAACAAAGATACCTGTACAATGAACAAATGTCTTTTTAGCCCTATCTATTTCTTCCCCGGTTAGTGTAAGGTGTATTCTGTATTTTATATACATTTGTGTAACTAATACACAATATAAAAGCATTGTGGCACCCAAAATATGATTTTGTTACACTAAGGGTTGCCATAATGCATGTATTGCAATGACAATATTGTTCTTAGCCTAACATTCTATGAATGTATGTTTCTGAGAACGTGTCCCTAAAGTTTTTACGAATACAATGCAATGAGAAGACACAAGCAACAATCTCTAGATCTTTTTATTTAGATTATTTTCCCATATTACCAAGCGTCGTAATGCAGAAGTTCAATTATTAAATGTGTAAGGTCAGTTATGCAAAACGCAATAAATACCATGCACATGTTCATTGTATGGAACTGCAATGTTTTGCATGCTCGTGCTCTCATCCAAGCAAAACGTTATTGGCAATTCCAGGTTAATGTACCATTGATTTCCAGGTGTCTTCCTTGTTAATATATTTTTCTAGCGATTGTATTGCGCATAAACCCCCCAATAAATCGTTTCCCTTTTCAAAGTTGCATTTTTCAAATCGTTTAACCAGGACGTGAACTATATATAATTATACTATATGACTGTTCATATGGGTTAGTAGTCGCTTAAATTATAATATCGTTTTAGATAATATCAAATATCGCACTGATTTTATGTTTTGAACTAGTACAAATATAAAAATTGTGATTTGCTGTACCGTCGGAGATATAAATATAACAATTGAAAGTGTTAATAAAAACGAATAACGTGCGGTAAAGCATAGTGCTAATACAATGTTATGTACAACATATTGCTGTCTGAACCACAACGAATATGCTAACATGTTGTTTTATTTTTGATTACATTTTGATGTCGATTGGGTTCGTCTGTGGTACTATCTATTTATCAGTTTGAGGTATGTTGAGTGCACGAACTGTCAGCAGCGCAATCAAGGTGTTGATGTGTACTTGATTGAGGTCACATTTTTGTATCTTCTTAAGTAGGAACATAGATTAGCTTGCGGCCCAGGAGATCTCGTCTTAACGACACAAACTGAAAAATTAGGAAAGCACAGATTTATCGTCAATAAATCAAGTACTCAGGTTCGTTTTATTAAAGAGGTCTCATTTATATCGACGATATTTTGCTGATCTTAGCAGTAAAACTGCAAGTTCATATCAAACTTCATATATTATGGATATTATTATAAATAACTTGTATTGTCTGTTGTCTCTGTGGTGAAATTCTTTAATTTTGTTGACCAAACACTAAATCGCAGCCCGTGATACAATCACTCATTCGCCATTTCCGGGTTATGCTAAATCATTGACGAATAAAACGAAAGACGCCGACCCATGTATTAACAAGATATATATACTACAAGGACGGAACCCAGTATTATCTTTGGACCTTCTTTGTAATTCGATTAACGTTCCATCATTTACTGAACAAAAAGTTATAGGTCTCGCATCTTGAAATTAATAACGATAATATGTTTTTCTTTTGTAAATTCTTTCCAGATCCTAAATAACCTTCTTGAAATCGTCAAAGACAGGGCGGAAGCGGCGGAGACTGAACTTGAACGAGTTATTACGGAAATTAACGAAGCTCAAGATTCATCTGTTTCGTCAGAGAAGAGTGCCGCTAACGCTGAAAATAGAATATCCGACGACGGAAGTGACGATGTTTTCGATGGATCTCCCGCAGAGAGAGGCCACTTTACTTCAGTATGGGAGGTAAAATAAGTGAAACGTGTTTTGTACACACATGCGAATACGACTGCTATACCATACGGCTGAGATTACTTTTAATGATCAATCGTTATGTTTTATTTGTAGCGTAAACTATTTATAGTATCATCTCATAATATTTGCGGTTAAATGTACTGAATAGAATAGCAAACCCGCCACCTGATATTTTATTAATGTTCGTCTAAAGCAATTTCCTTGAACTTTGGACTTGAATAGGACATCAATGACCAAGTCGGTTTTATGTAAAATCAATACATTAGTGTCGGTTAATGTCATTATAATAACGCTACTCCATATTTTCACGAAGATATAATAATTGGAAATACAAAATTGGCTAGTTAGCTGTTTCTTTCATTATTTCTTTTAAAAATGATCGACCTTTCACCTTTAATAAACGATGTTTGCTTTTTATAGTCGTGTTATTGTGACATGGATTTCATTAATATTTTTTTCATCCACAGCAACAATTTAAAAAGCGCATAACCTCTTTAGAAACACTTCTTGCTGAAGAACGTAAGAAGGTTACATCCCTTGAGAAGAAACTGGAGATAACGACGAGTGACGTCCTATCATCCGCCATGTCAGATGATGCCAAACTGCACATGCGCGAGAAAGAGCTGCTTCAGTCAGAGGTAAACTTTGTTACATTGCACCTGTCTTATTATTTTTTAATGGGGATTAACGTCATTTCAAACATATTTCAGGTTACATATGTCAAATCCTGTTTAATTTAGCCCCATAATGAATCTGAGCAGAACCACTTTCCTTCCGCAAGTAGCAGGCAAACTTTCTTACAAAAAGTATTCCGAGCGAGTGGGACTCGAACGAATGTCCTTAGCGGTGAAAGGTAAGTGATGTTGAGTCTTAGGGGAAGAACACAGTGTTCACAAATAGAACCTACATTAACATCTGCCGTATTGATACATTGGTCGCAAAATATTATTATCGAATATTTATATTTGAGAAATTATTACCAACATTTATAAAATAAATAAACACGCAAGTGCTGTTTTATGCTTTATTTTTTGTTTGTTTTTGTTTGTTTATATTGAAGAAATAATGAAAAAAGAAGCTCCCTCGCTTTGCGCTCATTATGACAAACGATATACTACCAATACACACATATTCAATATTCGAATAGATTAATCATAACATGATCATATAACCCTTATAAACATGCATCATGTCGTTGAATTAAACATCCAATATTCCTCATTCATCTCTAGCTTCAGGAGAGCCAGCGACATGCAATCATGGCCAATGACCAGATCCGAAGCTTGGCTGACAAGCTAAAGAAGGTGGAATCAGAGAAATGGAGATCCCCAAAATCTCTTAGAAAACAAATACAGGTAAATTATGTAAATAAAAAATGTCTGTATCTAGAAACGTTTTGTCAATTTTTATATCTTTAAAACGTTTAGCTCTTCACAAACGCATCCTCGGATGTTAAGAGAAAAAAATTAGTATTTGGTTTATTATTGTAATTTAAATGGAACATGTAGTTAAAATGGATTAGTTGATACAATGTTTTTTTTGTAAAACATGCATTTTTAATGCGTATTCTAATGTTTGAATTTCTAGACTCAGCCTCAGTAATCTACACTTTGGAAAATTATTGCTTTTATTTTCATCGGTGATTCGAAACGTGAGTTTTATTAGAGACGAATTAGTTTCTGTAAACTTAGGTTGTTTTATTACTCTCTGGAATACATCTGGAAAGATAAAGATTAAGTTTGAGATTATATCAACGGTGAAATAAATAGTTTGTCAGTTTTAATATGTCGTACTTACATCAATTACAAAGTAAACTGATAACAAACAATAAATATATTGTTGTTGGAAGCAGTGAGATATTTAACTTTATTTGACTCAGTAAAATATTAACGTGTCACGTGTATGCCTATCAGTGACGGCGCCTGCATGTTTATTGCAGTGTTCGCGAGGGACGGAGTCACATGTGTGTATGCAAATATATAAATGTAAACGAAAACCTATCTTTATAATTCACGGAATCCTATTTGAGTCAATGAGGGACGGAGTCACGTGTGTACATGCTATATGCTAATTTCAATGTAAACGACCACCTATATTGATAATTAACAGAACATTAATTGTGTCAACGAGGGACGAAGTCACATGCTACATGTTAATATCAATGTAAACAACAACCTATCTTGATAATTCACGGAACCCTTTTGTGTCAGTGAGGGACGGAGTCACGTGTGTACATGCTATATGCTTATTTCAATGTCAACGACCACCTATATTGATAATTCACGGAACATTATTTGTGTCAACAAGGGACGGAGTCATATGTTACATGCTAATATCAATGTTATCAGCAACAAACCTATCTTGATAATTCACGGAACCCTATTTTTGTCAACGAGGGACGAAGTCACATGTACATATGCTAGTTACAAAGTAAACGACAACCTCCCTTGATAATTCACGGAACCCTATTTGTGTCGTGTCAACGAGGGACGAAGTCACATACTAATTTCAAAGTAAACGACCACCGATATTGATAATTTACGGAACATTATTTGTGTCAACGAGGGACGAAGTCACATGCTACATGCTTTTATCAATGTAAACAAAAACCTATCTAAATAATTCACGGAGCCCTATTTGTGTCAACGAGGGACGAAGTCACATGTGTACATGCTAATATCAATGTAAACAACAACTTATACCTTATAAATCTCAGTACACAATATTTTCCATTATTATAATGTGGTTAAATACAATAAAGTTATAAATTTGTTGCATAATTTGACTTTTTCACCCGCCAGTAAAATATCAATAATAGTACCATAACCTTACTTCTTATAATCAACCCAAAAAATCTAATAAATATTAATAATATTCATCTTTTCATTTCCAGACATCATCGACTTCATCAGAAGACTCGGAAAACAGATCATATGTGAGTTTCTTCCAAAATATATCAAATTAAAATGTTCTCAGAATCACTTTTTCTATTACAAGGTGAACTAAACATAAACAATTATCATAATAAACAAAAATAATTGATATATACACAATAATACCATCTTTTACATATATAACTGTTAATAAACAAGATTTGCATACTGATTCAATTATGTTGATAATCTATAATTAGTATTTTGAGTATATTATCAAAATTTGCTTTTCATTAATGTAAATATTAACATATTGAACAACTGTTTTAGTATTTGGTTTTCCGTTAGATACATTTATTATTTATAAAGATTCTAGAATTTACAATATATCATACATGTTTAAATATCATTGTCGTTCATCTTTACATACACGTATCAGAACAATCAGAGTAATTTCAAATAGCTTGCAGTTTTAACATCAAATATACGATGCTCCGTTGGCAGCCGCCGCGGCATTTTCATCTAATTGAGAAAAGTCAAAACCGTGAAACTGCGATTTTTTATTACTTTTATTGTAGATGTACATAACTTAACTTATCAAAACATTTGTTCCAGGATACGTTTTGTAAAACATGTGCTGAGCTACAATCTGTTAAAGATGAATTAAACGATGAGTTGGTTCGGTTTAAAGAGAAGGCAGAAGAACTGGAAGTTAAAGTTGAAGAGGTGGATTCTATTTTAGTTACTTGTCCTTTATATTTAAAGGAAATGAATTCTTCATTTGTTTAATTTTACATCGATTGCGAAACAAGTTATTACATCTTATATATGCGGAAAAAAAGGTCTTGCTCAAGGACACCATAAATGATCTTGGGGGAAACTCGAACTCACGACCTCCGATCCTAGATTTGATGCTCTGTAACTGGACCACGTGCTCCATCAATTCTTCGTTTAAACCATGAACTTGTTGTAGGCAATTATTATATTTAAATATCTATAAAGTACAAAGTTCAGTACCTGTATTTAACAAGTCTTAAATCAATTCATGTGATCATTGCCAAATGCATTAAATATTTTCTCGTATTGTAATATATTACAATTAACCCTTTTGACCGTGATTTTGTTTGTATTGAAATAAATAGTAAAAATAATCTTGTCTCGTACAACAACGTAATATGTACGACTATAAATACACGATATTAGATGCTAATAAGTGTACTGTAATGTTATGTGTCGACCTTCAGAAGTGTCAACCTCAACATTACAATGTCTTTTTATCATGATTTTTATTAAAAAATCGATCTTATTTTTAAACAACCGGTAGTAGTCGTTTTAGCCCAGTTCCGGTTCATATTGACACTGTTTGTATTCCGTATTGGCCGAGTTCGGTTCGCATTGGCCGACTACGCTTCATACGACGTGATCATTTCCAGCGATAACAAGATCAATACAATAAAGTTAATTAAAAAACAATGTTAATAATCAGACTAAAGCCTGTTTACCCTTATAAACTTTAGTGTGTACTTCGTGTTCATATACTAAGATTGTCAACCTTTCTCTCTTAAGATCAACGAAGTATGGATATCCAAAAGCGCCGCTTCGGAGAAAGAAAGAATACTGCTAGAGCAGAAGTTGAAGGAGCGATCACAAGAATGCAAGAAACTAGAAGACCAACTGAATAAACTAAGAGAAGAAGATAGAATGAAAGACATCTTCATCAAAGAGAGAGATAATAACCTGAAAGATAAAACAGGTAAACTGACACTTATAAGATAGAAAGGTGTAAAACCGCAGTTTGTTTTCTTTTTTAATTGTATTTTTGTAAATGCTTATCATTTTTAGTAATACCCAAATGAAGGAAGGGGAAGTTACAGTTTCGTGTGTATTGACAGCTGCGGTGACAACGTTACCATTATAAAGGTTTCGTCCCTTATTGTTTTGTATACCGTTGACAAAATGATAATGATATATTCATATCCCTTTTTCCAAGTCGTATTTTATTCTTAATTATTTCTTTATTCACAATTTAAAATGATAATGGGTTATTAATGATTGCCATTTTCTTTTTTCCAATGGTTTTGTTATGACTTAAAATGGTTTCAGATTGATCTCTGTCAGTGAAATCCAATAAAAACAATATTTGCTTGTGATTGTTTGTCAAGTGTCATGGCATATACCAATATTTCAGAATATTTCGTTGTGTGTGATGGTTGATTTGTCAACGGTTTGATTATTTGTTTATATCCATATGCTTTCTTTCAAATTAAATATTACCTTTTGAAAAAATAAAAGTGATGAAAAGCCTTCCGATATCACAAAAGTAGTTCATTAGCAGCTATATTCTAACGACAATCGCTTGTCAACACTGTTCATAGAATGAGCAATTTTTTCCTCACTTATAAGCCAATAACTAACATTTCAATTGTGATTGTTTCAAGGTACATTTTGTCGTTAGGATATAAAACGTGCAGCAGATCTAATTTATTAAGACTGTCGGTGCTTTCAATACAACTGTCCACTTTATATCATGGCTAACTGGTGGCAACGGTTTAGACTAAAGTTACATATCGTTACTATATTACATTAACAAATAGGTGTAAACCTTTGGGTCGATATATCAGATATTAAATGTACACAAATAGATTTAGTTACATACTTTAATTTTCTCAAAATTTCAAAACACTTTTATGGTAGCAAACGATGGAACATCTTTTTGTCAATACGCCCTAATTATATAACATTTAATTTAATTTCATTCAAGAATGTTTATATGTTAATAATATACACATGGATTCAAATATGGTTCTAACTTTTTATTACATACAAACGTTCCAAATATTAATAGTCGCCATTATACGAGACTTGTCCGTAATGTTCGAGGACTGGCTTAATATTGGGTGTTGATTGAAATAAAATAAAAAAATAAATTAATAAAATTTATTTTGAAACTACATCAATTATGAAAAACTATTTGTAATCGAGATTGGCTCTAAGGGGTAAAACATTTTTCTGTGATATTATTGCACTTCAAACAAATCAGTCAGGCTTGCAGTGTACTGATTTCCGAGATTTTTAGACAGGCAAAAGGGCAACTGGCCCGGTTCCAAATTTGACAAAGCCCGGGTGTGAGGCTTTCCTATTCTTTGAGCCCTTAATTACAGCCATTATCGTACCACGGATCACTTTATGACGTCAAATGTTACAATTTTTTAAAAAAAATGCCTTCTGCACTGACGTACATTTTAAAAGTTCAATCCACGATCTTTACGGGCACACATCGTACATTTGCAAATTGTCACTGTTTATGGTAAAATTAACATTAGCATTAATATTTTCTATGCAGCTCAACTATCTAGAAAAGAAGAAATGATACTGGAACAGGAAGACATAATAAGACAGAGGGAGGAAGATTTGCAGGCGTTGTTTGATCAAATATCTCAGCGTGAGAAAGGTATTAAAGAGTTATCCGAATCTATAAGAGCTCGTGATGAAAGACTTCGAGAAAAAGATGATATTTTGAAAAACTTGAATTTGACACTCGATGAAAAAAATGAAGAACTGCATTATCTAGAAGAAGAGATGCAAGACTCTGCTAAGAAAAGGAAGGAAAGTGAAACCCTTGTTCTTGAGATGAAGGAAAAAATAGAGAAAACTTTGAAGTCTGATATAGAAACTGAAAACGAAAGATTAAAATCAGATCTTGAAAGTTTAATGGGAAATATCACAGAACTTCATACTGATAAGGTGACTCTACAGAACGAGTTAGATAAAGCTAAACAAGCACTTAGTGAAGCCATGTTATTGTGGGATCGCGACAGGTCATCACTCGGTAAAGATCTCTCTATAGCCAGGGAAAAGGCAAAAATGTATGAAATGACTTCAAATATACAGGAATCTCAGGCGTTACAGACATTAAGGAAGGAAGTCCACATGATTATTGAAGCAAAAGAAAAGCTGGCTCATGAGCTTAGATTAACAAAAATGGAACTGGATAATCAAATTAGAATTCTTAAAACGGAGAAATTCAAACTTACAGAGGAACTGACATCCAAGATACGAATGCTTACACATGAAATGTCAAACAACGACAGAATGTCTGATGAACTGACGCAGCTGCGTGGGCAAGTAAGTATTTTAAATCAATTGAATATTATTGAATATTGAATACATATGATACAAAAAATGCATTGTATTTAGTAAGATTCTATCAGCTGCTGATATTTTACTACTAAAAACGGCAGGGTTGATCTACTAAATGGAAGACTATGCTACATTAGACTATAAGAGAAAACATATTGCAATTGATACATTCATCGTGATGAGTAAACCCATAACACTTTGTCTACTGTACGTTAAACATTTTCTATTGTTTTATTTTGTATATATTGAAGAGCAAACGGGCTATGCAACAAGATATCCATGATCATTAAAATGATAAAATGCCCTTTCCAACAACAAATTATTTACGTACCCAATCAAGATGGCAATAAAACATAATCATATAGCTAATGGAAAAAGAAGAAAATGAAATGGGAGACATTATTTTCATATGCGCATCCGATGTTGGTCTTTAACAACGTCTACAACTAAAGCATAAACATTTCTCGTATAAACCAAAGTGTACTTGTGCGTGTGCATAATTACAGAGTTATCTCGGGACATATGAAAGCTCACTATCTCCGGAAAAGCAGTTATTATAAAAGTTTCAGAAATAAATTTGCTCCAAAATGACACTGTTACATTCATCAAAGTATAGAAATGTTCAGTGAATGTTTATTTTGAATTTATTTAACGAATTGTAAATGTTTTGTTGCTTACCGGGACAAAACGTTTCTTTTTATATAATATGTATCTTTTTATATAAGGATGAAATAAATTATCAACTTCATCACCATGAGAAGATTCTGAGAGCAGAGTATCTCGGAATGAAGGTTCGATACGAGACACAACTTGAGCGTTTGCAAAAAGAACACATACAACTACTGGGTGTGGTTGAGCGACTGCAAAGGGAAAAAAATCTTGACAATGACATAATTGTTGGTATCCAGAATGGAATGGCGAACATTAGAGCGACGTACACTCAAGATTTGTCACGCTGGAAGGATGAGAGAAATGTTTTAGAAAGTCACATAACGCAGGTAATGTTGCAGAGCAATTCGGCATTTAAGTGTTGAGTTATACAGTTAAAGTAATATTGGTGACCCTTAATCACTATTTTAAGACACTATATGTATATGAAATTACGGTGTTGAAAAGAAAATATCAATAAAATAGACTTATAATGATCAGGAACAACCAGGCGATGAGGGCAGGCAGGGAAGTATACGCTTATGCGTTTAAGTATAACAATCCTGCATCGGAATATGTCTGGTTCTCAGATAGACTAGATAGAGTTCACAATTGATTTTGTAAAGCATCGCTAGCATTGCGGTTTAGCATTTATTCAGGACGATTCTTCGAGAGACAGTAAAGCTCAGATAGTCTCCTCAGCTATCACTATGCTAGGCTCGATGGGAATGGTGAAATTTAAACAATACTGGCAAAAACTTAATCTAATGTATACATTGTACTTATTTCGGATATGGGTTTAACTGGTTCGTATTTAATTGAAATTGTTTTTTAAATGATCGCAAACTTTCATTGGCATGTTGAAAACGCAGAAATTAATTTAAAATGTAAAATTATAGGCTAAGTACCTGTATTCAAATGATAAAACACACCGGCTGAATTGCAAAGCTACATTTTCAGACTATTACAAGTGATAATTGCTGTTTTAATTGTATTTCATTAATGTTTTTGCTTGATGTAATAATGATCATCCAGCTGTTACTTAAGGATTCCACAGTTTATCCCGGTATATCGTTGTTATGATGTTTGAAACGACGATGGTGTTAATAAAGTGAATTAATAATATGAACATATGATATAAACGTTATTTGTTGAATAGTCATGAGATATCAGCTGATACGTCATGAGCAGGGTTTACATTAATAATTTTGGTATGTACTCACTTTTTACGCGCCACATGCAAGTTCATTTCTCATGAGTAATTAACAACTACAACCCATTTCTTAATTAAATCACTTATCGTTCTATTACCGATGTTTAAACATATCTGATTAGTTTTATTTTGTGACACAACACTCATTATCTACAATGACTTACGTTTCTGTGATACAATGTTTACTAACTCCATTCATTTAACTGTTCTAAACAGATTGAAGAAGGAAAAGAAATAGCCCAACATTTGCGGGCACAGATTGATGCTCTTAAACAGCAGCTGACTGACCAAGAGATGCAGCGAACAGAGCTAGTGAATAAAATGACGACAGAGCGACGAAACTGGGACATTGAAAAGGCAAATCAAACAAGCAAAATCAACCAGGTGGGTATAAAATAAATTGAAAAGGCTACAGTTTCCAACAATACATATATAATGCAGCGCGAGACCAAATGGTACAGTACCGAACCAATGATCGGAAGGTCGTGGGTTTGATCCTTCCCCACGGCCATATAGGGTGTCCTGGAGCAGGACCTTTTTTCCGCATATGCTTAGTACTGGTTCTACCCAGCAAGACTTCAAACGCAATTTGTTTAAATTATAAGTACTTGTTTCAAAATCGAAGTAGAAATAAACAACGATAAGACATAGACATCTGCTGGTATAAAATGATGTTTGAACTATGATTAGTCATGATTTTAATGAGCAAGTGAATGTTATGTATGTATATTTATGAACGCAGACAGTTTGTGTATATCAAAACGTATCTAATTTATCTCGGTCTACTTATCAACATAAGAGCATCAAGTAAACAGGTTTATACATGTATATATATTTGGTTTCTGTACGCGATGTCTGCTTTCGGAAGCAGATTGTGTAATATTTACGTTGGGGGAACATTAGAATACGTGAAGAAGACTAAATTGTCTAATTGCTAACTTCTTAATACAAGCAAATGTTGATATATGAACAAAAACACCGTCATGACTTTTTTTGTTCTATGATTATCTGCTTACGTTGCATTATTCGTTTATTTTTGCGTCAGTGTATTTGAACTTTGACCCAGTGTTAATAATATAAAACGCTTTTTTCGTCTAATTTAAAACACATGTTTGGTTTGTTTAGCTGGAAGAGCAGCTAGCAGTTTTTATACAGTTCCAGTCCAAGAGCAAGGATGTACAATACAGAATGGAGATAGCATGGCAAAAAGAACGTGAGGAACAGAAGCGACTACTGACCGAGGCGCATACAGTCGCAATGGATTTGCAGGTACATCTATATGGATATGCTTGTAAAGTAACAGTCAATGACTGGTTTGGGGTAAATAAATGAGAATTTATACATCACAGTAAAAAAATCATTTAAGTTGTGGCATGTTTTACTTACTTTTAAAGGAGGTTATCAGATGAAAAAGCGATTTGAATTCAATCACAGCTAAACATAAAATGGTGATTACTTATCTAAAAGTCTTTATCATTTATATGTACATCTTATTATAGGACCAACTACAAAGACGAGACGAAGAGCATACACGAGAGAGAAAGAATCTACTTGAGCAGGTGGAAAAACAGCGGCACCAATGTGATGAGGAACGCCGAACGAATGATAAAATGTCATTAGAGGTGAGAGACAAGAAATTGAGTATTTTTCAATGCACCATAAACATGTCAAACAGAGAAATAGTTAAAAATATTACTTTAATGGATCATTACTGGACGTAGAGTTTTTGAAAGTAGTACGTATAAATATTCTCTAAATACCAAACGCCAACTTAAGAAACTTTTGGTATTGCCCGGGTGTGAATCCAAACCAGGACATTCCACATACGAGGCGAACGCTCGACTACACTGCTGCGGTCTTAATAAGACAAAGACGAAAATAAAAAGCAAAGAAATTTAATAAATGTTGAAAGAAAATACCTGAATCATAATTTCAAAATGTTCGGACACAATCCATTTCAGCGGTGAAGTGGCTCAGACGTACGGACAAACATACGTGTTAGCATTGTATTTGTTTTTGTTGAAACATATTCTAATGATTAAAACAAATAAGCAAAAGCATAAACCTTATAACTGATATGGATAGAGCAATAATGCATATGTTCGTCACACATGTCATTGTTTGTTATACGTGTTGAACTTAACTTTTGGAAACAGAAAAAAATAAATTCATGTTTAAAATAATTACCTTTCCTTATAAGATAAACTGAAGCAAGTGTTTAAAATTTAAAATAAATACATCTGAACGGGTATATAGAGTAAGTAGATTAAGCAAACGGAAAAATTAAGTTGTATGTTAAATTCAGCAATTGTATTTCATAGTTTTATCAACTGTGTGTGTAGAAAAATGTGAAAAAAATACCGGGACAATTTAGTGGGATACCAAGACTAATGTACAAATATGCCCATAGTTTGGATATAGTTGATTGTTTTAACTTCAAGGTCACATGTTTGTGTACAGAATATTTAGATATCTATCTGTTTCGTCTTTCATATCAAATTAGAGTTTTGAACGTTCACGAAGTTTAATAAAAATTGACAAAATAAAAATATCGCATATTGTCCTTTTTTTGTTACCTTTTTTGAAAGCTTGACAGCTAACACATCGCCTACTGACGTACTTTGATGATTTTAAGACAAAATATAGTATAAATAACTAGTGTTAGATTAGTCTATATGTTAATCAGTTGTTTTATATAATTTTAATCTTAATGCATATGTCGACCTATCGCGTCAGTATACATGGTCTATTTGATATTGTTTTTAGTTGACAGTTTCTTATGTACTATTATATAGAACACATTCAGATACCCAGTGTTAATTCATATCTCTTTTATTTGATATTTCGGCAAACAACCTCCGTTTTCTTGACAAGGGATTTATGCGAAATAACGAAAAATGAAAATATGTAACACCGTTGTACAATGAGTTCAGCACATGTCACTATATGGGACTAGGGTACCATAACGCTATGATACATGTATAAACAGTTAACTAACGATTTAATACATCAGGTAAATACTGGAGGCACTCGCGTGAAACATCTGGAACAAGAAAAAGACGATCTCAAAGATAAACACAAAAAGGAGCAGGACTTCTGGATGAGGGAGAAAGGAGACTTGTTACGAAAACTTGCAGAAATGAGAAAGATACACATGCGTGACGTCAGACGTATTGATGACGTCATGACTTCGGTAATTCTTATGTTTTATGAACCTTCATAAACGTGTTCTGATGTATTTAGTCATTAATACTGACAATAGAAGTTCACATATATCATAGCAAAAAGGTTTAAAGAATTGTTGAAAAGGGATGTAAACAATTGGGTTTCTTAAATTAAGAGTTTTTAAATGCTAATGGGTTTTCGTATTTATTTACAGATAATGCTTTGCTTGATAGTAAACATTTCCATTTAAATTCAAAAATGTGCTACTGACTGTTTTATTTAAGAATGGCATGGTATAGTTAACAATAGTCATGTTATTGAAGAGTATAAGAGTATAAGTATTTTAAAGGCAGTTTTGCATATGAGCAACATTTTGATATTTAGGAATGTTTGTTACTATAATTAGATTTTCGCAAAATGGTCGTTATACAAGAAAGTAAATTCCAAAAAAAACAGGAGATAGTGTTGTACGTTGTAAATCAATTATATATATATATATATATATATATATATATATATATATATATATATATATATATATATATATTTATTTATCACTTCATGTTTATCTGTTCTTGCTACATTGATTGATGGAGGGAATATATTTTAAAAAATCAAAATAACACCCATGTACACGCTTATTGAATTGTGTAAATCAAATGACAACGCCATTTCAATCGGATTTCCACAGTACATTAAACGTTCTGTAAAATTTAGTTTATTTTAAACATATTTTATTACTTATGTTACAGATATTTAACATCACGTGACAATACATTTTTATATATTACATACGCAAATGGATTGGACTACAAGTTATAACAACATTACTGTAATACAGTTCTCTCCATATCATCAACACCAATATATTATGTATACTGGAATGAAATGTAATAACATTCATAATATAGTTTATAATTTTAAATGCATATTATAAATTTGAAAAGAAGAAACACACAGAGAAATGTGAAAAAAATGAAGGGAGATATCCCCTTTGATAAATTTACCCTGTTGCCCATCTCAATAAAAAACATACAATCGCCTCACAGACTGTTCAATTTAAAATTTCGACGGCCACGCGTAACATACTTTACTAATAAGTTAGTCGATTTGAAAACGTTGTGTGTTTTTTATATATTTTTGAAATTCTTGAAAAATAAATTGATTATAATTAAAATCTAAAATTAAGAAATAACATTTTAAATGTTTGAATTGAAATTTAAATGTATAGTTGGCAATGAAAGAATAATAATCGTTTTAATGTTTATTAAACGTGTTCATCCTTTTCTTCTACTTGAAGAATTTAGGAGTGAAACTTATTTGTTATATATATCATTTGGTAATGACATATGACGAAGATAATGATGCACTTGTTAACATATATTTTACACGATATTGTTTAGTCACGATAGTATGTGTACGTATGTATATTTAAAATGTATGTCTTTTCTCAAAATATTCAATTTACTAGAAAGCAGTTATCAGCACTTATTTCAAAAACCTTATTTTTTTTCTCACAGTTGAAAAGACTACGTGAGTTGGCGGCCATTGTGATTGAATCTGATAGTTCTGCCACCCTACCAAGCAATGGTTCTGACGGAGCGACTGCCTCAGTTGATGCATCAGCAGCTTCAGCATCAGTGATGCCATCGGAGTCAGAGATGGGCGACATTAAACAGAACATTGATCAGGTGTGTACATCAGGTGTGGTTCTGGTATTAGATTGAAGTATATAGTAACCACTTCATGTAGCAAAGACTACCGGTCTTTCGTAACAGCATAACCGTGATCGAACTATCTGTTGAAATGACCCTTTGAAAGCACCGAACGTACCTGAGAAAACAGCTGTGTTGCTCTAGTTTACTATGACTGTAAAAACATCACAAAATAGGAAGGGCTTGATATTAATTTCTATGCGTTCACTCTAAAAAAACAACAATCATTACGAATATTATCATTGCATTATTATGAACAAATATCTTGGACAATGAATTATATATGTTTTCATAAGTAGCACATTCTTAATTAAATATGAATTGATTAAACATTATGATATTACAATATGCATAGACGTCGTTTAATACATACATAACAGTTTGTGTAACAGCGTGGCATGTCACTACCGACTTCATAACAATAGTATGCTCTCATTCTTTAACGTTTTGTCCGTGATATTCAGACAATTATACACAAACATTGTGCCTAGTATAACGAATTGTGTGGGGAAAAAATATTGATATCTTTAAACTAATTCAAAAGTTTTGTAACCAAAAGTTCAAGCTTTATTGTAATTTAAAAACAAATCTTTATTTCACACACTATTAATGTCATATGTTGAAAAAATTAAAACACAGCGCATTACTGTTCAAGATTTTTTTATTATTTTTTTTAATTAGAGAAAAAAAAACACTTTTTAATCATCAT
Source organism: Panopea generosa (assembly GCA_029582155.1). NCBI lineage: Eukaryota > Metazoa > Mollusca > Bivalvia > Adapedonta > Hiatellidae > Panopea > Panopea generosa. The sequence continues at coordinate 3,154,638 of CM055904.1, read as the reverse complement.
CAAATATTTAACTAATAACAAATAATAAAAAAACTATTAGTTTCACTGACAAGCTACGTGTTGTGCTATCTATCCAAATATGTGTCATGTGATTTATCAATGTGGTATTAAATAATCAATTAATAGTCAAAGGGAGGAAACTCTAACAGAACCTTTACACATATTTATGGAAAAAAAAGAATAATCTGATTACATCTTTTCATCAGGGTTAATAAATATTGTCAAGCCACATTGAATGCGCTTCATGTTTCCAAAGGACCAAACATCATAACAAACTTGAGTCCGTTGTCAACAATATATCAAACTTCTTAAGTAATATCACTATATTCGTTCGGATAACGAAAATTGATTTACGGGTATGCATAGAATTTTCATGAGTGCAAGGTATATACTTACGTAAGATATCAAACTATGTGATCTTTTGTTTTGTATTGATATTCAAGGGATATTTCTAATGATTGTATTTTATCTATTTCAGGTCATCCTAAAGTATGTAAAGGAGGTAAGTGTGCCATACTTATGTTGTCGTATGTTTCTTTTATATATTTTCTGCTGTCAAAACGTCAAAAGTTAAGATGCACGTGTAGCATGAATAAAGGTCAGTCAGAATGAAAGGTTATACTTCTCATTACTCGTCAAGTGTCACAATTTAAGCACTATGTGAACCACTCGCTACATATGTGCATAGACACGCAACCAATTGATATTAAGCAAATAAACTTAAAGCCTTTAAAATCGGAAGTGTGTGTATTGTATCAGATCTAGCTATGGCGCGAATGTTAAATCAAGGCAAAACCGTTTTCTTTGTTTTTCCACTTTTACATCAAATTTTTTTTATCAAAACTCAAATTTAACAAATTTATTCATTTGTAAAGTATATGAACCGATAGAAATTATAGCAAATCTGGGATAAAAATATATTTAATATTCAAAAACTTACCTTAAATTTACTTAAGTATATGTGATGATATACTAACTTAGCAATCAATTTATTCAACAAATATGCAACATGGGTGAGGCGGGCACCAATACGATGTAATGTAAATTTCTGTATTCTACTGAGATGTATTCAAACGTTTTCACATTATAAAGAATGCTAACATATGTATTCATACATTTTGAATTGATGTACATTTTCAATTATCAAGCTACTAATTCCATTACGGCAATAATCAAGAATACTAAAAAAGACAAAAATACGTAAAACGTTCTGCACAAACATATAAACATTCATAAGAGATTGGTTAGGTGATTTAATAAAGGTTGCTTTGAACACTCGAAGAATGCCATCGTAATACGGCACAATGTGAAGGGCCACGTTCACGCAACCCAACTATCGGCTCTGTCAAATGCATTTCTTTTAAATACTTATTTGTTTTCAGTAAAGCTTGGTGTTCTTTTATCATATATAACCTATTATTTTAATATATTTGTTATATCTTTTTGTTTTTTATTTAATGCCTTTCAAATCAAAGAATGAATTTGTTTAAATATATTTTTTTATAATATGGCAGGATTGCCACACAACGATATTTATTCTGATCATTGTCTAGTGCAATCTGAGTAATATGTGTGGTAACTTGGAAAGAGTTCCTTTACTGTTAAACCCATGATATATTAACATAAAATGGTTTTAAAATGAAGGAAAATTGCATATTTTCGCTGCAAATGTACACTTTAATTGTATTCAATTTGTATTAAACGGATAATATGAAATCGAAAAACAAAATATATACTTTTTAAAAGAATGAAGTAAAAATTAAACTATAAAACAATTTAGCAAAAAAATAAGGTTTAATGGCATTGCGTTTAACAGGGCAACTTTGGGGTTCGTTATACTCCTCCTGTGTGTAAACACAAGGACGCAACGTACCAATCTATCAATTTACAATATTGTGTTTATTTTTTTTTTCTCTAAAATTATACTGTTATGTAATGATTAAATGTCAAGTAAGTGTAATTTGCATTTTTGTGATAAACATATCGGTTTTATTGTAAATATAATCTGATAGTAACAGTATTCAGGTCTCACTTATAACATTATTTCGAACAAAATTACATAGGACTTTTAGCCCAATAAAAGGGGCATAACTCCGTAGTTATATTTACATAATATATGCACTATTTACAGTCACTGAGGCAGATTCACTTTGCTGCCGAAGAGCTTTCAAGGCCGCCGATAGAGGTGACGAGAGATGATAGACAGAAACTAAGACGGTAAATTGTGTTGTTGTATCACAAACTTAGTTGTTTATTAAATCAATAGTTAATGATTTTAAATATATTTGATACTCAACAATACCAGAGCTGAGACATTTTATATACGTAATAAACCTGCCATAAAGGTCTCACTACACAGTTGAAATTATTTCTTTGTTCTTAAAAATTTAAATCTAGAATTTACGATATTTTTAGTATTTGTTTTCAAAGCAAGAATGTTTTCTTTACACGAAAATGCACCATAACTGGTATGTCGACCAATTTGATTTGTATAGAGGGTGCAGTGACACCATAAGACTTTTTTTTTAAAAAAAAGAAGTCATCAAGTACTCATCAAAACATGCATATGTTAAAATCCTATAATAATCTTTTTTTTTAATACCAGTAATGTGTTATTGAAGTATATGATGTGTCAGCTATTGCTCTACTCATCAGCAGTATGAAAGCACAACCACTATGAACCGTTTTGAAAATATTTCAAAACAATTTTCGTAGGACTTTTTTTTAAGCGTAAGAAACATACAACCGTTGGCAAATCAAGGGCGCAGCTGTGTGGTGAGACATTGTGCAGAGCTTTCGTGAGATTCTTGTCTTACTATGGACCATGCTCCGACTGTTGGGTCATACAACTGTTTCCCTTCTCAACTGACAAAATTCATTCAAAATTTGCAGGATTGATATAAGCACACAGATTCAAACAAAAACCCATGGCCCAGAATTTGGAATGAAATTATAAATGCATATTTGGGTTCGAAACTTTTAAGAGCTATTCATTTTCATATAATGGGTGCATTGGTTTTTCTTTGAATTAAACAAGAAATATTGAGTTGAGCATGGAACACAGTTTATAGCCTCTATCCAATATATGTATGTACCGGCATTAAAATAATGAAATACTCTTAATACAGGTGAAAATGTATACAGTCTGTGTATATTAAACTTAGGTACTATTAAGCAGTAATCAGTTCTGTCAAACCTTAACAATAACATAACTGAAGCATTTCTTGCATAGACTTCATGAGTATGAGGAATATATACCTGAAGTCTTGTTTATAACTAGTCCTTGAATAAAAGTCGTTAAACAGCTACTAGTATCATATATAAGATACACATATAAACACCAAACAAAATGTATAACATAATAGGACTACGGTGTTTGGAATAGATTGAATGTTGATCATTCATACCAGATGTGTACGATCCCAGATTCGACCTGATAGACTCTCTGAAACAGCACCTAGCGCCTGCATTACCAGCGACTTGCAATAGCTCTCAGATAACTTGGCAAAAGAGATTAAATGAATTAGTACAAATCAATCATATAGTTTATTTACTTACGTTTACATTTACATTTACTTTTCAGAAGTTTATCTAGCTCTGAAATCGAGCTTTTGAAAGACGAATTTCTCATTGGACCACCGGAATCTAGTAAAATATTGAGTCGCCACGAAACTATACCGGAAGTAAAATCACAAACACTGAATCGTGAAAACGTGGGTATTCAGAGACGCATCACGCATGACGGATGTGACGTAAATTCCGACAATGTTTCCCCGGACTATATTGATAAGATTCTCATAGAGCAGTCGTCGCTTTACAAGGATGGGAAAGATGGGACATTTGAAGTTCACCGGATTAAAACTACAAAAGATGTGACGCGAGTGGAAACAACAATTACCTCACTTCCCAAGCCTCCACCAAGTTTTATCATTCCGAGATCCAGAAGCACCAGTCCGGCCCCTCAATCAATGTCAAAATCAAAGCAAACACATCCCAGTGTGAAAAGTATCTTAATTGACACTTCTCACAGCCATCGCCTATCGGCACCAATACCCGGTACTGGGTCTAGAAGTTCCTCAGCAGATTCGTCCACTTTGAACAGTTTCCCTTCTTTCATTCCATCTTCACAAAATGGTCTTTTGAGTTCCGGTTCAATACACACAGGTAGCTTGGACAGACTTTCGCCTAATGCTGCCAGAAAGAAATTCTTTGATGCTCAACCGAGTGCATCTATGACATATATGTCCTGGCCGGACAGGAAAACAAAACTCGCAAACGACAAACGAAATAGTAGAAGCCTTTCAAATTCATTAGAAATCTGTGATGAGCACGACGATGCTGTGAACCAAAAGAGTAATTTACGAACATCTGTTTCAATGGACGAAGGTGTTGTTCATTTGGAAAACACAGCGCATGGTAACAAATCAGCCACAATGTCGGCGGGTCAGAGTAGTGGCGGAGAACATGGTTCTAGCAAACATTCAGGATTACGGGACATATTTAAAACAATGAAACGAAAATTAAAACCAAAAGTCAAACGCTCTCAAAGTGCAAGAGAACCTGACCGGTTAAACGTTTTAGGTGAAAAAGACAAAAAAGCGACTTTAAAGGTAAAAGATACTATCGATGACAGGCAGACAGTGCAAGAACGAATGACTCCAATCGACATACCAGACGAGGTAAAACAAGATTCAGCACAAAGTAAAAAAGAGGAAGAAACTCGAAAGGTAATCAAGATAAAATACAAATATTAACCAATCAAAGTGATAAGTATTTTGACACCACAGTATCTTTTTTCTTTTAAAACATGTACATACATATTATATTGAAAGTGATTACTAATTTACAATGCTACCAATACTTCTTTAAGTAACTATCAAAATTCATGTTTCTAAAGAAATATTGTTTTGCGCTTTTTGAAAATATATATGGAATTATGACAAGTTAAACAAATTAATATTTTGTCTCCTCGGTATGTCATCAGTCGTCAAGTCATTTAAGACCTCATCTCAATATCTTTAAAGTCTCACCGTTAAGGTCGTATGTTCGAGTCATGCTCGACCCAAAAACTGTATGTTTGTCATGTATTTGCGGAACGACTTTGGTTTTACTCAGATTGATTCTGATGTCTTCCTTCACCAATAAAACTGATTATGCCATATGTAACCTGAAAATGGCGTTAACCTCAGAGACACAGACGTTTACAAGGCGCCCTATACTTGTTTAAAATAGTTATGAATGACGTCATCATATTTCTTAACCGTGAAATTTAGAGATACTTGTGGTTATTAAAACTGTTCATAATGATATAATGTAACAGTCAAACCTGTCTTAAGCAGTCAGTCAAAGGAAGGAGCAAAATATGGTCTTTGAAAGCAGGTTGTTGCTTGATGCAGGTTAATTTGCTCTGAAAGCATTGTAATGGGAAATAGCAAACGTGGCTGCTTCAGACAAGTGGCTGCTTAATAGAGGTGGCCACTTACACAGGTTTGACTGTAAGTGAAACTGATATTGTTGTTTCAGGGCCGTTCACGTTCTCCTTCGAAGAAAACTCAGAGTGACAAGGAAGGTTCTGCCACGCCAGAATCGAAATTGCAAAAACTAAAGAAACGTTTCCGGTCAAAATCAGCTGACCGAGCACGTGATCGTCAAGTGACACCTATACTAGTTGGACATTCTAGCGGATCACAGACTTCAGACTCATCGTGGCAGTTTAGTGAAACAAGAGTTTAGCAATTTATATCACGTGGTCTGCTTCTCCAAAAGTCCAAAGCTTATGTTCAAAAAAGATAAAGCCAAACAATATGACCGGCTTAAACTATGACAATAGTTGGAAAAGGAAAGTAACAAAGTTTAAAATTATGTTTATATAAACTAAAAGATCTATGTAATATGTAAGAGATTTACGCACTTATTTTTTTTAAATGTATTGTGTATGTGTAAACACATTATTAAAATATGCCATATACGTATTAAAGATAGTGTGCACTCTAAGTAGGTTATCACTACAATGCATATAGAAATGGCAATTATATAGATGCTGCTCCGCTAGCAAAGTACACACTCATACGAAAAATGTATTAGACTACATCTTATAATTTGTATGAACTTCAAATTATATCTTGTGTGCCTCTACAAACATGACAGGGAATATACGTCGCCGTATGCATTATGTCGCCATATATACTCTGTCACCACATACGCTAAGTGTCGCCATATAGGGCATGTGTCTCAAGTGAACAAAATGTCACTATATTCACCATATTTCATCATATGTACTATTTGTCCAAACATTACTATAAATCTACACATACACTTTGTGTCTTCACTCACACTACATGTCAACTCATATAATATGTGCCATCACATATACTCGGTGTCTCTTCTCACACTCTATGTCTGCTTATGTGTCGTCACATATGTAATGTGTCGCAATATATGGTATAAGTATCCACATATACTCTGTGTCACTACCCATCTTATATGTCTCCCTATGTGCCATCACATATAAAGTGGGCCATCATATGTGTTCTATAGGTAAATGATATAATATGAGTTCCAACATAAATTTATCAAAGCAACTGTTTTAAAAAGGCAATGTCATTATCACCTTTACTGACAAGTTTATTTATTTAATTTATATTATAATAGGAAAGATAGAATGTAAAAATGTATTCTTCCAATAGCTAAAAGACGATAATAATTGAAACATGTCATTTGCTTTATTTCTTTATAAAAGAAAGTTAAGTTTTAGTTGCCAAAACTATCTGTATCTGACACAGTCTGCATATAGAAGTGGGTTCAAAATTCGCTTGTCGTCTTCCTTCGATATTCGAACACGTAAGGAACAGGGTCAATGTTAGTAGTATTTTCCAAAGTGAGCACCGAAATATGAAAAAAAAAGAATATATAATAACTCCAGGCTGTCAGTACATTAAATGTTTGTCAAATCCGTATATTTGTTACACGATTAGAGATATAAACATATATAAACTAATTGATTTCCGCGACGGAATGCCGAGTGGTAGTTTATAGTGCATGCATCAGAAACATATACAATGTATACTACTATATTACAGAGGTAATATTTGTTTATCTGTCAGTCTTGATCCTATGCGACGCTTGCTTTTCTAAAAGACAAACGTCTTGACAAGTTGTGCAGAAGAAACGTTTGGATTTGGAAGAAAGATCTGATTTGCTGAAACAAACACACCTTTGCAATGTTTATGTTATAATAAAATCTTAAAATAAACTATCGGACGGAAGTCATGGCAGTTATGTTACATAAGATCTAATAAATATCTAAAATAGCTAATAATATCGACCAATCAAAAACGATATTCACTGAATAAAATTGACTTTTATTCTCTGCCGAACTTGTCAAGACGTTTGTCTTTTAGAAAAGCAAGCGTCGCATATGATCAAACAGTGTATTTGTACGCCTTTTATTCACACTCAGCATTTAATATCCCTTATATTGCGTTACTCTAGAATTAAATATAAAACAAAGAAATAAACTGGACTAATATCAATCAAAGATGACCATTTAAACTTTGTTGTTGTTGTTGTTGTTGTTATGTTTAGCACTATGGCCACGGTTACAATTCAGGGATCTTTCTTTTGTCACTTGTTGTTGATATAACTTATACATGTTTAATCTGATGATGATAATATTTAGATCACAGTAATTCATTGTATATTATCCAATTATTTCCAATTATTTATCTCGCCTTTGTTAGCTATTGTTGTTGTTGTTGTTATTGTTGTTGTTGTAGATAAGGTACTATCACGCTATAGATATAGTTGTGCCAGTAATTTAGAAGTTTATGGAACTGAAATCGCATTAGCCGGGCTTTATACAGACCATGCTTAAGTCGTCGTGATTAAGCTTTGCAGTTTTGATCACCGCCAAAATGATCATACGCGACAGGGACTACTTTTTCATTTTTTTTCATGAATTCAATATCAGCAAGCAGAAGCAAATCAAACCATACATATATTTTTTGGGGGCATTGTATTATGACATTTTTTTTAAAAAATGCGTAAAATAGACTAAACGCTACAATAACATCAACCAAATTCTGAAGGTGTATGAATATTTATTAAATACCGGTAAAATATGTGCAATATGATCTTGTTAAGCACTGCTCTGTCTTGAATAGATATATTCTCTGTTGATCATGACTACCGGTTTTTATATAAACATGGGTTATACAGTTTCATCTTTTATAATAACTTTGAAAAAACTGCATACTTAACCAGATGTACACCTAATTCAATATTATTGCATTTTTCCATTCCATATAATATTATTTCATACGAAAAAAAGAGTTATCCATAGGGTCATGATCACTTCTAATGATATCAACATCTATACAAAGTAACCCTCTACATTTTACTGCATTTCTTACGTTAATAATAATGCTATTGTAATCGTAAAAGCGTGCATATATGGCAGCACCGCAGATCACAATATTGAACAATTTGATAGGTAAATATGTGAAAAATAACGAGTGTGAAAAGCAAAAATGGTACAATGTATCTTTTTTTCTCTTTTTGGAATTTCAAAGAAATGTTTTAGGTGAATGTATAATTCAGAGAATTTATAACTACACATGACAGTAAATTGCCATGTAGGAAAGGTCAACCATTTTCTGAAACTTTGACCTTTAGTTAGTTGAAATAAATGCTATCTATTAAAATAGTTTGTTAAACACGCAATTTGCAAAGTTTCTGAAACACGGCATCTATCAGAGTCCCACTTGTACTTATTGTATTCAACACCTAAGACATAGTGATGTATAAGAAGAAGGTACTTATCAAAGTAGAAGAAAGGAAGGTTTGCGCAAAATGACGACACTTCCGGTTTGACATAGCTTTTTTGTCTATATCATTAAGTATTTGTACTTCTCACTGGCGAAGGTAAATGTCAATCTACAAACACAAGTAATCACTTATCTAATTAACCAACAGCACGGCAAATAAAACACGTGTATCGTTAATCAGTTATAAAATGTATTTTAACAACTCGTTATTGTTTATTAACATGCATTTAGTTAGTGCTACTAATTTTTATCTAGTATGAAAACAGTAAAGTTCATTGTGTGTTTGAGATAAAAGATGGTTATCGTATTACTTTGTTATACTGAATATACTACCGACGTTTTGTTTTTATCTTTGTTTCTTAAATAAATCCAATTTATAACTTGTGAAAATGTAATGGTTTTAAACAATGAATTAGCACAGGCGACATGTTGAAACAATGAATAAGCACAGACGACATGTTAAACTATGAATAAGCACAGACGACATGTTAAAATAATGAATTAGCAAAGACGACATGTTGAAACAATGAATTAGCACAGACGACATGTTGATACAAGGTATAAGTACCAGTATAATCTTTCCATTAATGTTGAATTAGTTAGATTACACAAACAAATCAAATTGCTTGTTTGTTTTTCATTCATTTTCCAATAACAATGGCCTTCAGATATACTATTCCAATTTAAAGTAGACTAAGTGCGTTATGTACGTGAGGGGATCAGAAGGTTCGCAGACTTTTGCCATTTGTCATAACTTTGTAATTACCATTGTATTTTAATAAAAGTCTGGGAGCATCGGCCGCTATGTATTTGCAGTAATTTTGCAAAATTTACTGATTTTCTCTCGTTAGTTTATATTCTATGGTAACTATGGAAACATTGTTTAACGTAGGCCGTGATAGGCCATTGACCGACTCAGGCTCTCGAGATTGGGTTCGTTAAACATTCAGGGAAAGTTTGAATGACGTCATAATTTAGTAAACGTTCAGAAAGTGTGCATCTTGTCATTCATTGAGTGACTCAAATGAAAGAAGACAAACTTACATATTATTGTTTGTCAACTTCTTAACTATATGATAACAATGGTAAGGGTGCGTACCATGTTGACAAAGTGAAAGCAGACTTCCGAAATCATAAATTCATACACAAATTTCCAAGCATCAACATGATTTTTATTTTCTAAATTCACAATTCAAACATAACAATACTTTCAGAATGTTCAATCAATAATAATAATATTGCCATTTAATCAAAAAGGTGAGCATTAAAATAAGGAAAATGCATTTCTAAAGAAGACGAAACAAGGATTATTTACGAGCGCCATTACGCGACTACCACACGTAAGCTTTTCTGTTTCCAACGGTGGTACTATGCCTTCACTGGGATTTATTATATCTGATTCTGGATTTATCAAATTCTATATATAGACTAAAGGAATCGCGTCAAATTTAGAATTAAATCACGAAACTCTTTAAACTACCTCCTCATTTCAATAATAGCAGTAGAGCAATAGTAACAAATCACTTTTTATTGGACATTTTATAAGTCACCGTGTGTCGTTAGGGATGTTGGTACAAAAAGCAATTAACCAAGGCATTAGAGATATATATTCCCTTGCTTTAACTCATGCATAATGTATGAGGCATAACAATCAATAGTGTATATTGTCAGCTACCACCATTGAAACGAGCTCTCTGATTGGCTGAAAAAAGTATTGGGATGATCAGGGCATATATTTTTTATAGTAAGCTTAATTCTGGTTGGATGAAAATTTGAATTGGGAAATGATCGCAATAAGATATAAGTTTATTATATTATTTGTGTTAATAAAAAATAAAATGATGTGTTATGCTCAAAGTGGGGGTACCCAGCTTTAGGGGGCAAAACGTGGTAAAAAGTGATACTTTTGAATCAATTTTTTGGACATTTTAATTTGAGTCTAGGACAGTACTTAAAGATGATAAAGGACTTTTTGGTCCGCGCGAGAGAGAGAGAGTAACCGGAATGGGGAATATATATCCTAAAAGAAAGAAAGGAAGAGAAAGAGAGCGAGAAAGAGCTTGCAAATAATATGATATATAAATATAAAAGAAAGGGAGCGAGAGATAGAGAGAGAGAGCGCGCGAGAGGGAGAGACAGACACACAAAGAAACAGAGTTAATCAGCAATAAAAACAAAGTCAAAGGCTTTTCATGAATTGTTTAATGTGAAATACTTTTCATCAGTACAATAAATATCCAGAAAAGGTTGTTATCCTAAACGTTGCTAGTGATATGAGTGCAGCATCCGCATCAAAAACAGTCTGTAGCCACACCGACTGTCCCTGGTTGGCCTTGAGTACCACGGTATTACCCGCTGTCGCCGCTTGACTGATGGGGATGATCACTGCGCTGGATTGTGTAACTCCGTCCAAAAGCAGGAGGACATCCGTGCGCCGTTTTATATGGGATTCTATGAAGAAATGAAAGACGTACGTTCCAGTCATCGGGACCGTGAATACACCGGTGAATTTGTTGTAAGCGTTACCATCATTCAGAACTGTAGCGTCACATTTGATTACATGACCCGGTGCCATGTGCTCTATACTGTGACTGAGATATGCGGAAAAGGCTATGTTTTCAGGATTTACTGCACGTCTTGGTCGCTTTGGTTTACGTACTACCTTGTTTTTAATTTTAACGATAGCTGTGTTTGCTTTTTCTGATATCTGAGTAAAGTAAGTCCTGTAATCGTTTTTCCCGAAAGATTCATTAACGATGTTACTTTCCATTAACTTCTCCAATGTGTCAACTTTGTTTTCCAATATCCTAACTTTGTCTGTTTTCTGTTGATGTTCCATTTTCATTTCATTCATTTTCTGCAAAATATCCAATTCCTTTACCTTTACAAGTTCATGTTCCAATTCCTTTATCCGTTCGTTTAAACCTTCAGTCTTTTCTGCGACAACCATTTCGACGATTGCTTTGATGGTTGCAGTAGATTGGTGCTCATGTACTGCCGATGTTGAAATAATGTTGACAACCGCGCTCAGCGTCAGGATGGTACTAAAGGTTATCTCGACAAAATGCATCTTGAAAGTTAAACTCGCAGCCGTACCACGGCTGTTAACCATAAAGTTTAAGGTTTTAAATTAATCATTGACACACATTGTTGACAATTATGAGATAACGATAAGACGTGGGTCAGTACAATAGTGTATATGTAAATACAGTCATATAGTCTGCTAGGAATGAATTGTTTGTTTGAATAATAAGGCGTAAAACCTTATTAATATTTTTTTCTTTTCTTTTTGTTTCAGACTCCAAAGTGGAGTCCCATTTATTCTCCCCGTCTCATGCTGTATGAGGGGTCGAGGAGAAACATCCCCTCATACAGCTTACAATAAGTGCACATATAAAAGAGAAATAGTAATGATTATTTTAAATATATGACTTAAAGGGAGTTTATCAGGATAAAATACAATGAAAATAAAATAATTATCAATATGGATAAAAAGCATCTTATTACCGTTAATAAAGATAAACCGAATAGTTTAGTATGTCAAATCCACCAAAATCGATATATAAATTGGAGTGGTAAACTTGAAACAAAATCCCCATTCTAAAAATAGACAGCACTGTAATACTGTTTGACTCTTTCTAAGATGAAACAATTTTTACTACGCGCATCCCTGTATAGCGGCTCAAATTGGAATCAAAATAAAATTACGCCAACTTACTAGACTCATTCAATACGTCACAAAACATGTTGCCATTTTAAGCGGATAATCTATTTGAGTCTAACCTTAGCGCGTAGCCCATGTTAGGAAAGTGCTTTTCAATAAATCAGTTTGACAAGTTTAAATAGATAATCGTTTTGGCAATACGGGGATAGTGGGTATATATCGGCAAATATGTATATGTCCTGATATATTCCCTTTAAGATATTAATATTATAATATATTCCAGATGATAATTTGTTTAATCAGCACGTGTTTTCTTTCCTCTGCCAGGTGTAAACCGTTCGGAAACTCAAGCATTATCTTTGGCACAGATGTACAGACATTTATCTCAAGACATGGACATTTTCTGTCAATCTTGTACAATCAATAATAAACGTATTTTGGCTGTCATAAGTGCTCTTAGTATTACTTCTTATTTGTATCACCATCAACTCATATTCACTTGTCTTCCACTTTAATACAGTACATATGCAATTCTGAGATCAAAACATGTCATAGACTTTAAAAAAATAATGTTTCTAGAGTAAACTATGCATGAGCAATAGAGAGAAAAGAAGAAACTGTATTTCTGACATTGATCAATGAAAAGAAAATAAGATTTAATATATCAAAATTATAAGAAGAAAAAAATGTGTTTCATATTATATGTAATTTCTGTAAGGTGTATATAAGGATGGCCCTCCCCGACCCTTATACATCTATCACGAGCAAAGAATAATTCCAAGAAAAGCAAATAGCAACATTGTTTTATATAGAGAATGTTCGTGGGAAGCTATGGAATGTGCAATACAACTCATACCCTCTTGTCCTAGTAAATCGGTATTTTATTTTTAAACAGTACTTACCAAGGACAGTGATTTTTTAAATGGGGTTTAACGCCGTTTTCAACACATTTCAGGTTACATATGGCATATCCAGTTTATTGTTGGGGGAGGACCTCAGAAGGAGTTTGAGTAGACATACCATCCTTCCGCCAATAACTGACAAACTTTCTCTCATAACGTTTTTGGAGCGTTCGGGACTCGAACCTTTAACATTAGCGAAAAAAGATAAGCGATCTTGAGACGGCGCCTTAGACCACACGGCCATGGAGGGCTCTCCGGGACAATACTTACTGAGATCCATGATTCTAAAACAACAAAAATAGCAGCAGTGGGACAAAGTACGCTGCGACTGTTTACGGCCGCCACACGACATACATGCCTGTTGTTGAAGCTATAATCCATCTATAACGCACTTAATGTTAATAATAAAAGAATGAAAACAGATGATTATATTTTATTTTTGCTTTTATTATCATTAGGCATATGCTTCTTCTTCTATTTTTTTTCATGTTCTTCTTCATTTCCTCTTTCTTCTACTTCTTAATCTTCTGCTTCTTTTTTTTTTTTGTTATTATTAATATATTACCGTCACTCGTACATCTATATAGCACTGACCCGCTAATATTTATATAAAATTGTCCCCAGTGACATATTTACGGTGTCCCGTTGGGGGCCATCGCGGCATATTTATCTAATTAAGTATAGTCAAAATAGCGAAACAACGATGTGATGAAAAGTCGAAACAACGAAACAACGATGGTGAACAGTCGAAACAACGATGATGAAAAGTTGAAATCTTTTTATTTTATAGGGGGTCACTTTTTCAGAGGAGGGGTCACATTCTACGCGAAGAGTATCGTTATTTATACATCAGTGTGGGGCCGGGGTTCATGATTTTGCATTGAAATGTCATATGTAATTTGTTTGGAAAAGTTTTCAAAATAGTTCATAGTGGCTATGATTCATTGCTGCAGATGAGTAAAGCAAATGCTGACATAGTGTACACTGCAATAAGACAGAACTTGTGTTACAGAAGAGGCTTGTATAGGATTTTAACAGACGAATGTATTTATTAACATTTGGGGAAATGCACTGTCTTAAAAATCTTACCAACCAATGTTTCAACATCACACATAACTAACACAGAAAGCAGGATTTTCTATATATATTTATTTCTTACATTATAACAACTGTCACTTAAACTTTAATAAATTATATCAACACATGTGCATGCTTCTAAACATAGTTCAAACACGTTCCCTATCATAGTATACTATTCCTCTTTAAAACCCAACTGCATCTAAACCCATTTGAGTCCCAAAGTAATTTCTCTAAACTTAAACCTGTCTTTCTCTTTTGCTCCCCCCCCCCCCACCCCACAACAAGTAAAACTGACCTTATTCTCTTGCTACTTGAGAACTAGAACTAAAATATTGTCATAAAAGTCACACTTAATTCATGCACCAGTCATTATTTATCAGGCATTTCCTGCACAGATGTCCACTCTACGTCCGCTAAATGCCTATAAAACCTGGTTCATATCTCTAACTCTAGACCAGTTATTTTATGTTTTGACAGGGTAGTTCATCATAATTGACCTCTGAAATATTCCCATTTTGACCAGTACAGAAAGACTAGGATTTTGTAGCCTCACCTTTACCATGACATATCCCACATATATTGGGTTTAAATTTTATAATATCAAACTAATAAAATACAATAATTAATAAGTGACTGACTATAATACACCTACCAGTTATTGCGCATTTTCATGTGCGGATACATTTCTGCTATGAAAATATAGATTATGTGTTGATTGTAATACCGTGAAAATCATATACCTTATTGTAGAGCAAAGAACCTTTATATAAGTTATCGTGTTCTGCCTAAAATCGACCGCCACATGTATAGAACGTGACAAATCTCACCCAAATCCAGTTGCGTACGAACAAAACCAATAGCATATGTTAATTTCCCATCATTCGAATGTTTTGAGATTTTATCGTTATACAGTTGGTTTCGTCAAGTAGCATCATTTAGTTTTGTAAGTTGTAATTGGAATCATTGGAAATATTTACGATGAGGATTGTTGCTGTGTTTGCGATCGTTATTGTTGCAGGTACGGCGATGTCTGTTTATTAGTTGGTTGCTTTTACCAGATGTATTTACTTAGCGTCAATATAAGGTGTAATGTAACAATTATAAACTTTTTAAGCATTATTACAGGTAGCGCGTCTTTAGTCATAGGATCAATTATATATACTAGTATGCAAACGATAAAGGGATATAACTCTTAGAAAAGGTGTTTGTGCGGTAGGGCAGTGGAAACTGTTGACTCACGCTAGAGTTGGCTGGTTCGATCCCCAGCTCGGTTGGTTGTCCTCTGATAATACAACTCACTATTTTTGTTAATTACACCGCTCCATACCTTTATATTTTTCAACGAACTGAATATATCAAGTTTGCATGGATACTTGATAGCACCGATGGACCATTTTTTTTTATTTCGTGAATTTCCTTAAAATATTAAGAAATATATCGGCAAAAATGTTACCTGAAGCGGACGCTTTCTCTTCGGTGTTTTAAACTGCTCAATAGCTTTAAGTCACGTGGGTTCGACACCGTGTGTCTATCACTCAATTCATGTGTCGAGCTGTCGAATCCTCCCTAGTTCTCGATATGATTGGTCCTGTTTTTTGTTCTACAGTCATTAGTCTCTCACCGCTGCTTTATGCAGTGACTCGTATATACTCGATGCTTACTTGGCCGATAGTATAGATAAACCTGTCTTAAGCAGCCAGTCAAGGGACGAAGCAAAAGTAGCTTTTAAGACAGGTTGTTGCTAAATACGGGTCAATTTGCTCTGAACGGTTAGGAATTGGAAATAGCAAATGCGGCTGCTTAAGACAAGTGGCTGCTTAATAGAGGTGACCGCTTACACAGGTTCGACTGTAAATGATTGAAATGCTGTTGACTTTAAGCATGTTAAAGAGGCATCATCTATCAGTTTGATATTTTTAGACCACTGATAATTCAAATGCTATCATATAAATAAAGCTATTTTATGAACATTTTGTTCTGAAACATGTGTTCTTTTCTGCTTCTGTAATGCGTGTTTTACGGTCATACTGTAAAGTGTTGTTATTGCCAATTAAAACGCACCCCGCCCTTAATGCTACAAGTCAATGGTTGCGATGACAATCCGTTCGTCATCCGCTCACCATATGTCTATCGCCAGCAAAAGACGGTAAACGGAACTAGTCTGGCCTGGTTGTTCTATAAAGATAAAGATATGAGGGTCACGTAAAGGATAGAACAAGTATGCAAGGTGTCTATGGGATATAGGTTATCTATTTACAGAGTATCTATCCTACCAAGTTTCAAAATGTGACTACTAAACCTAGGAAATTTTGCCTACGCAGGATTTAATAGATGTTTAAATAAATGAGCATGGGAATTCATCACGGAATGGTGGCCTTGACTCTTGATGACCGTTTAGAAAAGAGATTCATAGAAGGATACCTGCAAACAGAACAATTGAGCCATTTCGTGCTTTATAGATAAAGAGATTCTTTTTTTTTTTAAAGATTCAAATTCTTTATTCAGTAATTTAAACATATAATGTTTCTCATTACATACAAATTCAGATAATTAATGTTACACTTGACAGGCAGATAATTGATCAATATTATGTTAGATTATTTTAAATTAGAAAATTACGTTATTTAAATCCATATATTTTAATAGTTTTTGAGGTTGGACAAATATAAATTAAACACTTTAATACTTTGTCAAATAAATACTTGAGTAGATCAACACAAAAAGATAGATGTATATGTCATGTATTTTGAGTGTACAATGATGGACAGAGTGGCGAAACAGACGTTGACAGTTCAAGAAAAGCGTGCAATATTCACACATTCCTGAAACTACGCACGCTTTGCTTGAAATCAAATAGATCACACAAAGGCGGTGTATCTGGCCAATATGTAACCATGCTATATTTCCATGATAACCATTATGAAACTAGGAATGTTGTGTATTATAATTATTCTTAACTTTCAATCATAAAAAGTATCGCATTTGATATATCATGTTCATATTAAAAATAACGGCAATTTTGTTATTATATTATTTCCGATAAATTTATCTTAATACTTCGATTGTAAAAAGATATTGTTTTAATCCATATAAATATTAGATTTTTGGACATCTTGTTGATAAATCAATTCGATTCAAATTGCTATCAATTCATTATAGACTGTTTTTTCACACATTGACTTAATGGCTTTTCTTTTTTAGACGATATGTCAACATTCACGCTTGATTGCGCGAAAACGTTTCGGTGCAAGTTCTTGAATTTTATATATGTTAAACTTTATTAATTTCCCTACAATATGAACGAATACAAAAAAACGGGGCTCACGCAAGGTTTTTTTTCATAAATTTGAATTTGAATTTAAATTGAACACTTAAAAACATGACGTTAGCTTATGATTTTGGACGACGTCAAGAGAATGCCATATAGTGCGTGTACGACGTCGTTCAAAGTAGCAGGCAAACGTCGTGTGTTTTTATGTGTTTACATTCTAATTTGAAAAATATCCTGCCCTTGCTTTCGGCTTAAACGTAAAAGAATAAAAAAACAAAAACAAAAAACAACAAAAAAACACACAAAAAAGTTAGATTTCAAATACGTAGTGACTCTCTTAATCAAATTTACATACCATTTAATCCGCCAGTCTTAGAATACGCCTTGGTAATGTGGGATAATCGTACCTGCTACGGAAAATACTTCCTAGACACGGAATAAAATTCAAAACGAAGCTGCCCGAATTATTACAGGCACATCAAGATCAATATCCATTTCAAAATTATTTAAAGAAATTGGCTTGTTACCTCTATCAGACAGAAGAAGAAAATATCAAAAATTGATATTGGCATATAAGATCAAACATAGCATAAGACTAAACTACTTGGTAGATTTATTTTCCAATACAGTTAGTAATAGAACAACATACGCTCTTATAGTCTCGCAATATCTTGATATCATAGCACCGTCATTTAAAGCTAATGATTTCATAATATTATGCGCAAAATATTACAATTTTCTCTGTAAATGCAGGAAGTCTAATCCGAGCCTTAGGCACTTCAAAAACTACATAAATATCGAATTGAAATAGAAAATCAAATAACGTTCATCCATGACAAATTACAACATGATTTAAAATGGGGGCATTTCTTACGCTTAAATGTATAATTCTATTAAAAACAAAATCAAAAGCAAATTAAAAAAAAATATATACAAAACTGCTACAAAAATCATCAACGGTCATGGTTATTCGATATACCTATAAACCTTTCTCTTTTATTTTATTGAAATATGTTTTATTCTTTTTTTGAAATATAGATAATATATGGTTCGTTTAAAAAAAAACCCTGCTGGTTCGATATGAGAGTGTCGTATTAGAGTGTGCGTGCTTGCGTGTTTTACGTATGTACACAAGTGTGTGTGTGATAAGGATAAAACTTATTTCGTCATATATTATGTACAAAATAACTAAATTAAGAAAAGTGGTATGAAAACCATGTTATATTGCAGTTGTTATAGTATTAACACAGTATTATGTTACGATTAACGGCATGTTGAAATGTGTTGTACCATGTAATGATTGATAAAATAAAGCATATTGAATCACAAAAAAAATATCATAGCCAAACGAATTGAGCTCTTTACCTATTATTACATTCAATCAGTAGTCTCGTTTTGGTGTATCAACTCACAAAGCACAAGATTGTTCCATCCACTCAATGTCAAAAAGCTGTTATACAGATCAGTCGATCATTCATATGAAAAAAGCATAAACCTTTTTGAAAGTGTTCAAATTTTCATACGTGAATCAGGAAGATTCCAACAATTAATTTCGATATAGTATGTTGTGTTTCTCCCCTGACTCTTGCACATCTATCCCAACATGACCGATCGCGTGAATATCAGTGACCAACCAGATAATACTTAGTTTATATATATATGTATATCGTCTAATAATTCCATATTTCATTTCATTTAAAATAGCTTAAACTCGATTCTTAAAATATTGTGGCTCCATATTTTCAGTTTCAATATTACAATATACATTCATATATATGTGAAAGTATGTATGTATGTATGTATGTATGTATGTATGTATGTATGTATGTATGTATGTGTGTATGTGTGTATGTGTGTGTGTGTGTGTGTGTGTACGCATGTGTACGCATGTGTATATGTATGTTTGCGAGCGTGTGTGAGTGCGTTCATTTGTATGTGTGAGTGCGTGCGTGCACATGTTTGTGTGTGCCTGTGTATGTGTGTATTTGCATGAGTATCCCTGTATATATTTTCTATTTAGTTCACTTTATGTAACTCATGAAACAAACTATTATGTTGAGGGCGTAATTAGAACCCAAACAAAGCTTGTGTGTTAGATAAACGTCTTCATTGTTGATTCTCAAAACCGCATGGCGAATTCCAAAACGGTGAACTCGGTGTACCGTAGTAATAACTATATCGTAGCATTACTCAAATATGTAGGTTAGAGATCACCAAATGTTGGCGTATGTTAAAAGCCAGTACACTACAGAAACTTTAGTAGGGCCTAGACATGTATACATAGTATGTAGTAAAGGTGTATTAACCTCCACCAAATTCGGTAAAACCCAACTATTTCACAGTCAAAGCGTCAAAGTGTATATTTTCTGCACTGAAACTACACACGTATTCTTTATGTTATGTGTACCAGAATCGTATGATCCCTAACAAATTTGTTCAACTCATTCCTCTGGGGTTAAATATGACCACCCTGTTCCCGGGTTATGTGTTTCGTGAAATACCAAACTGGACCTCTTATTGACGTATGTATTTCATTGCAGTTGTCGCTGAATATTGTCATCGCGACTCGGATTGCCAACTTACCGATTGCGGATCAGGGTTTCGACTAGACTGTTATGACAACGTGTGTACCTGTATCGGACATAGTAAGTGTTTGCCATAGTATAACGTGTGGCAGATCTATTTTAAATAAGGAGGATTGTTTAATTTGTAGTTAAATTATTGTTTACGAATGATAGTATGAAAAGTGATCATAAAATAATATCCATTAACCTGGCTCCGTTTTCACAAACAATTCCGTAATTTTTTTATGTTATACCTTAAACTTTAACCTAATTTTGACTGGTTACTTTTTAACCAAGGTCGATGTAACCAAATGCCATTCTTCTGGAACCAGTCTTCAAATATAATTATTACCTCGATACTTTTCAATGATTTAACTTTTTAAGCATTTAAGTAAATACATAAAGATATACGAACTGCAGGAAATATATTTAACTTCAAACTTACACATTCAATATTTCGATGCGGTCAAGAAAAGTTACTGATCTAAGTTCTAGTTTGATTAAGCATTTCAACAAAAACATTCAACCGATATTCGGATAAATATTTATTATGGGAAAATAATTGTTTTACGTTTGGTGGAAAATTTGTAATTTACAGATATGACCAAAACTATTTTCACAGTTGTGACGTTTTGTTATGACATACATGGCCATCGTCATTTTTTGCAATTGTAGGTTGCACATTTGTGGAAAGTGTTTACGTAATTGGTTATATTATTTTACACCTGTGAAAGAAAGCTATTCTTCTCACCCAGGCGTCGGGCGTCACACCTTGGTTATTTTTTTGCGTGCAAGTCTCTATCACAGTAACCATTGCATGTATTGTCTTGAAACTTTACACAAGACTTCCCAGTCATCAAACCTACTACAATGAACTAAGTTAGATAACTCTTGCATGAATATAATGTAAAGTATTGCCCTTGTTTAACTAGAAAGTATGGTTAAAGTTTTGTGTACAAGTACCATCAGATCCATATCTCACCAACCACTTAATGTATTTGATTGAAACTTAACACAAGCCCACCAGTAATCATATATACCACAATACCTTACTGTGGAATTACTTATAATCCAAAATTATTCCACTTGTTTAAAATTCTGGTTAAAGTTATGCGTGCAAGTACCATTAAATCTATATCTCACCAACAACGTCATATAGTTGATTGAAATATTACACAAGACTTGCCAGTCATCAAACCTACTACAAAACAATAACTAAGAGAGATAATTCTTGTATGAATGTAATGCACTTTTTCACCCTTGTTTGACTTACAAATTATGGTTAAATGTTTTGCGTGCAAGTACCATCAAGTCCATATCTCACCAGCCACTCTGCATATTTGACTGAAACTTTAGACAAAAGTTTCCAGTCATCAAACTTACTTCAATTATAACTAAGTTAGATAACTCTTGCATGAAAATAATGCAAATCATCTCCGTTGTTTGACTTAGAAAGTTTTGCGTGAAAGTACCATCAAATCCATATCTCACCAAGCACTTAAGGTATTTGATTGACATTTAACACAAGACTTTCCAGTCATCAAACCTACTTAAAAATCTAAATAAGATAACTCTTGCATGAATATAAAACAAATTAGTGCCCTTGTTTAACTTAAAAATTGGTTAAATTATGCATGGAAGTACCATCTAGTCCATATCTCACCAACAACTCAACTTATTTAATTAAAACTTTACACAAGACTTCCCAGTTATCAAAACTACTCTAATAACAACGTCACATAACTCTTGGATGACTATAATACAAAACTATTGCCTGACCTAGAAATTTTGGCTGCAGGTATATATCATCAGCAGCTTTTCAATGGTTTCATTGAAACTTTATGTATGACTTTGAAGTCATGTAACCAACTTAATAATCAAGTTTTTTTTTATATTATTCATCTAATTCAAGAAACCACACCCACTAGGAACCATTTGAAAAATATTAAACCAAATTACATAGGACATTTCAAGTGCAAGGATCTTGCTACCGTGTCAATAAAGGGCCAGCTGTGTAGTAAAACCTCTATCAGATACGTTTCTTGTGCTTAAATTGTCATGTTGTTGTTCTTATATTTGTAGCCTCGTACAACTGCACAATGGCGACACAGTGTTCTACCAATTTCGGAGCGTGCAAATATCATGACCACCATTGGCACTGCGTAGACAACATTTGCAGATGCAGAACGTACTCAACTCATGATTAAAAACAACCTACTCCCAGAATGGTCATTGTAAGCATAAACGTGTTTTGACTTTAAATCAAGTTCTGTCGAAGGAAGACGTGAGAATAAAATCTGAATAGAACCACCGTCCTGCTGCAAGTAGCAGACACGTCTCCCCAATTATTTAGATAGACACACGGCCTCCGCGTTGATGTAAGGTGTCAGACATCAGTGGAGAGCCCTCAATCGTGAAGAAGACAGCGGCAAAAGTTGATAGGTAATGTAATGAATATCGTGTAGGCTGCTCACGCGAGAGGTTACAGGTTCGAATCCCAGCTCTCTAGTTGGAACCGATACCTCTCAAAACAACACTAAGTACTGGTTTTAGCCAGGACGCGGCAACGGTTCGTATAAGTTTAAAGCTTTCTTCGCAATAGAGCTTAGCTATATAAGTGTAAGCTTATTTCAAATAATTTATTAAAGCTAGATAAAGACTTCACCAATATTGGTACGGTGAGTATGTTATACATGATGGCACATTATTAATTATTGTAGACATGAAATAAAGATAATTATTTTTTCCTATAAAGATAACATTGGAATAATTAAAGATTTTGAAATTTGCCACATATTATCATCGGCGACTGAAGATGGTGTTTATCAAAAGTACACTTTTGTTGTGTTTCATACAAAGTTGTTACGTTGTATTTTATAATGATTTGTTTTACGTTGGCAGCTACGTCAGATTTCTTCGTTGCAACTTACAATGACCGTTTGTTTAACTAATGTTTAACGATCTACAGCTTTGAACGAGTTTCGTTGTCACTTCGTATAAAACGTCTTTGCAGTACATGTATATGCTATGTCAGTGTTTGCTCTCCATGCCTGCAGCAAGAATTCATAGCACCTATGGACCATTATTGAAAATATTTTGAACCAAATTGCATTTGACCTTTTAAGCGCAACCTCGGGTGATACCATCACCTTAAAGGGACGTAACTGTGTAGCGAGACGTAAAGAGGTCAACTTGTAGTACTACTGAGTATGTACATTTGCAGATAATATTTTAACGTTATTTTGTTTATTATTTCAGTTCTCGGTCGTCGACACTTTTACTTCATTGTGAATTGATTTGTTTTGAAATATCATGTTGATTCAAAATGTAAATAATTTGAAAAAATAAACGAAATGTTAAAGCAAAAAGTAGGTTAGTTTTAAATTGTAGTGTTCCCTATCAGAATATAACAAATAGAGATAATTTATCTGTTTCTTTTGACTGTAGAACAAAATCTAGATACTCGATTTGTTAATACAATAACAGTGTCACCGTTTGGTTGATTTAAGCACTATTACATTCAACTTGTTAGTTGCAACCACCAATGCTTATGTATATGGGCATATTGATACAATCATCTCGCCATTTGTACCTAGTCTTATATTTATAAACATATACACCCACTTCGCTAGTTGTTTCTATCTAAGCAAATGTAGATACAATACATGCACCTTGCCAGTTGCACCTAGTCTTATATAGAAGAACATATCAATATATGCACCTTGCCAGTTGCACCTAGTGTTATATAGAAAACATGTCAATGTACCTCGCCAGTTGCACCATGTCTTATATATTAAAACATGCCAATACATGCACCTTGCCAGTTGCACATAGTCTTATATAGAATAGCATGTCAATACAAGTACCTCGCCTGTTGCACCTAGTCTTATATAGAATATCATGTCAATACATGTACCTCGTTAATTGCACCTAGTCTTATTTAGAAAAACATGTCAATACATGCACCTCGCCAGTTGCACGTAGTATTATATAGAATAGCATGTCAATACATGAACCTCGCTCGTTGCATCTAGTCTTATAAAGAAGAACATGTCAATACATGTACCTCGCCAGTTGCACCTAGTCTTATATAGAATAGCATGTCAATACATGAACCTCTCTCGTTGCACCTAGTCTTATAAAGAAGAACATGTCAATACATGTACCTCGCCAGTTGCACCTAGTCTTATATAGAATAGCATGTCAATACATGTACCTCGCTAGTTGCACCTAGTCTTATATACAGGAACATGTCAATCGTGCACCTCGCCAGTTGCACCTAGTCTTATATAGAATAGCATGTCAATACATGTACCTCGCTAGTTATACCTAGTCTTATATAGAAAAACATGTCAATACATGTACCTTGCCAGTTGCACCTAGTCTTATATAGAATGGCATGTCAATACATGTACCTCTCTAGTTGCACCTTGTCTTATATAGAATATCATGTCAATACATGCACCTCGCCTGTTGCAACTGATCTTATATAGAAGAACATGTCAATACATGCACATCGCCAGTTGCACCTAGTCTTATATAGAATATCATGTCAATACATGTACCTCGCTAGTTGCACCTTGTCTTATATAGAATATCATGTCAATACATGCAACTCGCCTGTTGCACCTTGTCTTATATAGAAGAACAGGTCAATACATGCACATCGCCAGTTGCACTTAGTCTTATATAGAATATCATGTCAATACATATACCTCGCTAGTTGCACCTAGTCTTATATAGAATAGCATGTCAATACATGTACCTCGCTAGTTGCACCTAGTCTTATATACAGGAACATGTCAATACATGTACCTCGCCAGTTGCACCTTGTCTTATATAGAAGAACATGTCAATACATGCACCTCACCAGTTGCACATTGTCTTATATATTAAAACATGCCAATACATGCACCTTGCCAGTTGCACCTAGTCTTATGTCAATACAAGTAACTCCCTAGATGCACCTAGTCTTTTATAGAAGAACATATCAATAAATGCACCTCGCCAGTTGCACCTTGTCTTATATAGAAGAACATGTCAAGACATGCACCTCGCCAGTTCCACCTTGTCTTATATATTAAAACATGCCAATACATGCACCTTGCCAGTTGCACCTAGTCTTATATAGAAGAACATGTCAATACATGTACATCACTAGTTGCACCTAGTCTTATATAGAAGAACATGCCAATACATGCACCTCGCTTTATATAGAAGAACATGTCAATACATGCGCCCAGCCAGTTGCACCTAGTCTTATATAGAATAGCATGTCAATACATGTACCTCGCTTGTTGCACCTAGTCTTATAAAGAAGAACATGTCAATACATGCACCTCACTTTATATAGAAGAACCTGTCAATACATGCACTTCTCCAGTTGCACCTTGTCTTATATAGAATAGCATGTCAATACATGTACCTCTCTTGTTGCATCTAGTCTTATATAGAAGAACTAGCCAATACAAGCACCTCGCCTTATATAGAAGAACATGTCAATACATGCGCCTCGCCAGTTGCACATAGTCTTATATAGAAGTACATGTCAATACATGCACCTCGCCAGTTGCACCTAGTCTTATATAGAAGAACATGTCAATACTTGCACCTTGCCTTATATAGAAGTACATGTCAATACATGTACCTTGCTAGTTGCACTTAGTCTTATATAGAAGTACATGTCAATACATGTACCTCGCCAGTTGCACCTAGTCTTATATAGAAGTACATGTCAATACATGCATCTCGCCAGTTGCACCTAGACTTATATAGAAGAACATGTCAATACTTGCACCTTGCCTTATATAGAAGTACATGTCAATACATGTTCCTTGCTAGTTGCACCTAGTCTTATATAGAAGTACATGTCAATACATGTACCTCGCCAGTTGCACATAGTCTTATATAGAAGAACATGTCAATACATGCACCTCGCCAGTTGCACTTAGTCTTATATAGAAGTACATGTACCTCGTCAGTTACATCTAGTCTTATATAGAAGAACATGTCAATACATGTACCTCGCCAGTTGCACCTAGTCTTATATAGAAGAACATGTCAATACTTGCACCTTGCCTTATATAGAAGTACATGTCAATACATTACATGTACCTCGCTAGTTGCACCTAGTCTTATATAGAAGTACATGTCAATTCATTTACCTCGCTAGTTACACCTAGTCTTATATAGAAGTACATGTCAATACATGTACCTCACAAGTTGTACCAATTGATAAATAGATAAACATGTCCAAACAAGAACTTCGCTAGTTGTACCTTTTCTTACATGTTTACACATGTCAATACATGCACCTTGCTAGTTGCATCTATTCTTATGTAGATAAACATAGACTAAGTTATGGCTCAGTGAAAATTTAGGTGCGTATCCAGAACGAATATCTACTAATTAGTCTATCCCAGACCCAGGGGTGGCAGTCACCAACCATTCTCAAGAATATTCTTAGACTTAAACTCAATAATGAAATTTGAAAAACACATTTAGAGACATTTTTTAGGCCAAAATTTGCAAGCATGCAGGGACATTTTATATACAAACAGATAAACTCTTATAAATATTATATATGTCATGGTAAACTAGATAGCTAAGGTTGAAATTTGGATTTTTAAGCTTAAGTCTAAGAATATTCTCAAGAATGGTTGGTGAATACTACGCCTTATATCTCCCGAATTAGGTCTATCAACCATCAATGCAAATCGCAGGGAGTTATATGCCTGTCTCACAATTCATAGCAGTTGATCTTACTAAACTTTGAAATCATTCAGCTTTTGAATAGGACGAGTCTTTGACAACAGGTGACAGTGTTTACACTCGCGAAAACTGCTGACAACACGATTTACATCTTAAAATAAAGTTTCACAGATCAAATAACTTGTGCTGATCTTACTCACATGTGAAATATGTCTTTATATCTCATAAATATGTATTTTTGAAGGTCTGTTTGTTTTTTATTGCATATGCCATATGGGCCCATTTATTTGATTTGCATATGTCATATATGCGACATATTTTTTGCCATATGCCATATCAGGTTAGTTACTTTTTCCATATGCTGTTCGAAATTTGAATTAAAATTCTAATACTTTTTTTCTATTTAGAGTATTTTGATCTATTTTGATCTATTTTCAAGCCTCTTTAAGATCCTCACACGATCTTAGAATCACCATGATGACTTTAAATGCAGTTTTGCCATTTTCCTACTCAAAATTAGAGATATACACACAATTAGAAACTCGTAATCTTAAACTTCAGTTTTTTCCATATAGAAACAAATATTTTTGCATATGCCATATGAGGTCATTTATATTTTACATATGCATATGGGTACCCCTCTAACAAACCCTCTTTTTTATTTAAAATAATGCATTTTGAAATATGATTATACAAGTACACCTTTTGTTTCCGTTTTTACAAAACAATGCTATCTGCAAAGCTGCCATGTACAATGTATATGGAAATAAATTGGGAAATGTGAAACGACAAATAAGTATGCCATGCTTCATGATCAAAGTGACGTACTTGTGACGTATGACCTACGGCTTACGACTTCTGTATTGCAACTTTTGAAATTTTGCAAATATTTTTCTATGTTATAAGAAAGCATATTCACATCAAGATTGGTAAGGTTGGTGAAAGAGATAGTGTAAGAGAGAATGAAAAAGGTATATATATTATTCTATAAGCAGAGAGGAAAAGAGGAAAGAAATATGTGATTAACTGAACAATCTACACCGTGAGTCTGTTAATCTTCAAACTATTTTTTTGTCAGTTTATATGCAGAAAAGCATAAGTTCTAGTGCAGAAGTCTTGGTGGCAAGACATAAGTTGATAGTCATAACACTCACCCACAATAAGTGAAGATGACACACGTTTTGCGCATAAAATACTGTTAACATACACCGAAGGCTTAAGAAACGCAGCACTCGAGGCGCTATACAAGTCAATGTTACTGGTTTTGTGAATTTAGTTTACGGTAATTGTATGTTTCAATTCAATAAAAAGAAGTGGCAAGCGCAATAGATTGTGATGGAAATTTACAAGAATCGTCAAATGATATATATATATATATATTTCGATGACGAACTCGATGTGTTATTGCTGTTTATCTGAGTGTTGCTTATCTAGTGTATGCCAGTGTTGTGGACATATAACAGTATTGGGCTTTTTAACCAAAGTATGACTGTGGAAAAATATTAACATTATTTTATAAACCTAGTGGTCATAAATGCTTTTGAGAATATGAGTAAAAATTCTTAAGGCACTTCATGTACATCATTCAATGTTTAGAAACTGTAAAAACCTTTTCATTTTCCATAATATATTCTGAATACAACCCAATCTTCAGAACATTTGAAGGTATATATTTTCAGTTTTTTTTTTTGTTTGTATTTTATAAGTATTACCCCCTCGATCCGAAGTACAAGAAACTGACATAAGTTTTCTATATGTATTTGCTTATTTTTATACCTGCTTTACAAATCATATTATATAATAAACCATTAATAAAGTTAAACATTGTAAAATACAAATATATAACAAAACCATTTCATTACAAAATCATTACAAGAAAAGGTAAGGACAGTTATCATTTGTCTCTTTATCATAAAATGTAACATGCTGAATTGAGTAACCCTGACATCAATATATAAAATGTACGATAAAATAAGCACATTAACGTTCTAATACATTAACAGATTATGTAAAAAAGAAATATCAAACTTAAGACCATATAAAAATGTTACAAACTATGATATACTACCACTACCCAACCCCTACATCTACCCTTTTACTTTTAAACGAATTTGGCCAGCTTTCAAAAATTAGTCGTCTGGCATCAAATAAGAAAAGGTACCATGGAAAATGTGTTTAAAATTACTTCGTACATCATCTGGCGATGCAAAAATATGTATTCATCAAACTTTCACAATTTGAAATTTGGGGCGGCGGAATAAAATAGGGTATCCCTACATCCTTTCATTTGTTTGTCAATTTTGACAATTTGCGAATGGTAACATGTAACAATAAGCTTTTATTACATCAAATAATAAAAGACACAGTGAGTGCACAAGGATATTAGCTATCAAAGTGCATCATTTGACAAAGCATCATTACTAGTGTGTCAAAGCTAAAAGAAAATAAGTCAATTCGTGCACTTTACAATTTAATTAATCACTGAAATTTCTAAGTTAAATATTATAATACAGTTTAAAAAAAAACACCAACACGTAAAAAACGTTAGTTAAAATTTAATACCGACGTTTCGGCATATCGCCTAAATCATGGAATAATAAATATATAAACAGTTAAGTTAAATATTCAAACAGGCTTAAAACCTTTCAGAAAATACCAAATACGAAAGGTGAACCTATCTTAGCTCGTAACCATCAGACTCCCGTGAACCGATCTCCGTTCTCTTTTATACAGAATCTCGGCCACTTAAATGCCGAAAGTCCACATTTCACGGATACAAGCACTTCCACCTTGAACCTGCTTATATAAACATAAAGATGTTATTTTTAGTATCGAAACAATACTTCGATTGATAACATGAATCATAAGTGGCAATAATTAGAGGTTTGTGGGGACAGTTGAATGTCCCCACTTAATAAACATACAACCTCCATTGTTTTAACAAGATTCTCGTGCTTCGTATAAGGATAACAAGGTTCAACCATCAGACTACATACCCAGTTACTAAGTGGTCTGAACTCAATGTATGGTCAGCAGATTCGATAAGTTTTCAAGTCATGTTTGACCTCCTTAATTGTGACAATATCATCATGATATTGACACACAAGTATATCAATATTTTTGTTTGGTATTATGTTTGCCTTACATCAACTAATGAATAGTACTGATTAAAATTACATTTTATTTAACGTTTTAATATATCAACTAATAATGCTAAAATATTAATGCATCAAATTTACTGTAGTCTAAAATTTAAAATGAAAACCATTCAGTAGCCTTACTCTATTCGACCTTTTGCCATTTTTTTTTACTATTTATCATTACAAATTGACTTGACATCAAATAATAAAAGATACTGTAGATAAAACGACTTAGTATATCGGCTGACTATACACAAATATTAGTAGATCGAACTTTCACTATCTAAACTTGAAAAAGAACATGATAGTACCGTTACCCCCATTCGACACTTTGCCATTTTATTTTATTTTCGAATGGTAACATATTACAATACGATGTCCTGACATATAAGATAAAGTAGAAAAGTGTATTACATTTCCTAATACATCAGCTGAAAATCCAAAATTATTATATCATACATTTATCATTTAAAATGTTTAAAAAAATAAAATAAATTACTCCAACCCATTTTTAGGCTTTAATTACATCGAATGGTTACGTGTTGCAAAAGTTTATCCTTGCTTTAAATTAAAAAGATATAGTAAAAGAAGTATTGTTCTATTTTAATACATCAACCCAAACTCATTAATTGTTTACATCCGCTAATCCATAGTATGTTTTTGTTTTCAGCAATGATCTTCAGATTTCTCATATAAAAGGAGATGTTTCTATGCGTTCCATTTTTTGAAAAAGTGCTTTGTAAATGACTATAGGAGAATGCTGAAGGTACAAAGTTTATACCAGTAGATTCTGGAATGCGAAACACGTGCATTGCTTTTCAATTTTAGAAGAGTTTTGAGCATTTACTCTTGCTTTTATGAGATATATTTTACTGTTCTTGCAAATACAGGAAGGTTTTTTAGCCTTCTCACACTAATCTTGCCCAATCTTACTAATAATGCGTCACGATATAACAAGAATAATCTTCGTACTAAATACAAAATGTATCAAAAGTGATTGTTTTAAGATGCGGTACATATCAGTAAAATTATGTAATTGTGTTTTTAAACTAATCATTCTATAAACAGATCTATGATATATACAAGTACTTCAAATAAAGTAACAACTAAGCATATAAAACCTTAAACTATATGAACTTTGCTGACACATAAAACTGAATCACTACTAAACAAAACACACCTAGACGCTGGAGTACGAGTTTTATTGGTTTGGCAGAGGCCTTGATATTGTATCTATGGTTTGCATTGTAGCTAGGCGCACTCGCCGTATTCTGGTCTGTACATTTATGTCTTGGTTATTAACAGATGATTATCTCCAGCTATATCTATATATGCATAATGCGTTGTATTGATTGTTAATTCCCTGGTGCATTGTGTAAAATATATTTTTTTCTGAGGCCTCTCAAATTTAAGTACAATGTTAACATGACCATCAACGCGGTATAATAATGTTATGTAAAAAGTATTTTTTATTTAACAGAAGTCTCAAATAAAAATCAATATCCAACAGTAAGATTAAATTATCTAGTATATATATACTTGTTACACTCTTTCTGCTGATAACTATCATTTAAATTTATTGCCAATATTTCTCAAAATATCAAATAGTATCACTGTTTTCTGTTTGCAATATCTTGATTATTCTAATCAAATATTTAGTTTACTTTGTGTCATATTTTGTAGACTGGAACGCGACATTGTAACCAAAGCAAATAATATTGCATATACGGATAGCACAGGTCACCTGTTGAACATCATAACATAGCAAATAACTTCATAAAACTTATTCTAAATCAAAGCCAATTAACAACAAATCCTTGTGATATTTTTATGAGTGTATAATGCCACAGCAACATGGTACACATGTCTCAAAACACCACTACATGGTAAACTGTATTATATCTAAATTAATCTTTATTGTTTTAAATATATTTTATGATTTCTCAATTATAACGACTCAGCAAACAGAAAAAAAAATTATTTCCATAAAAAACTGTCAGCAACTCACATGTGCGAAGCTTGGAGTAAGGCTACACTTTATGTTTAGTATTTATATCAATTTAAACAGAAATAACCACTGAGCATATTTTCATTTAACGAACATTATTTAAAAATGTCAATGGAATGGGCCAAACAGCAATTTTCACACGTTGTAAGGCTGACGTTTAGAAAGTAAAAAAATTAACCTGTCAAATATTCTACATTTTTAACACATCAAAAACAGGCAATCGCCATCTTCACTCAGTCATTTCCCTTTAAAAACATAATTTACAAATTAAAATACAAGAGCCTTACTTATATAATAGAAACGGAATTAAAGGTGTGCACATATACTGAGGTATCTTTTTTATGATTTCGTCTTAGAGATATATCATATACCATTGTGTCAATATAGCTAGGCAAAAAGTGGCCAAGATTACAGTCAATATAGTTAGGCGAAAAGTGGCACAGATTACAGTTAATATAGTTAGGCGAAACGTGACCCTGATTACAGTTTGTCTTAATAAGGTGTGTTGTGACGAACATTTGGCTTAAATGCTGGCTATTCATCACGAGTATTTAGATAAGACAAATGACTTATATAGAAATATTATCAAACAAACAACTCCAATAAACTTTAATGGTGGCGTAGTTCAAATAACTTACAAACAATTGGAGATTGTTCTAGATTATTATAGAACTATTACTTCATAAACGATATTGTTTCAATGGCAGCCATTTTCCTTAGACATGCGAACGGTCTCAAACAATTCGAGATTGCTCTAGATTATGTACGAACTTTTACTACATAACTCCCGGTTCAGGTTTGTACCAGTAGAGAATCCAAAACCTTGCCCAAAATTAAAATTTGAAATATTACTGGCAGCTCGGTTCACTGTTTGCCATGTCCATGTAACACTATAACGGCTATGATTTATAAGAATAATTGAAAATTGATATAAAACCTTACATATATTCAGACAGACAAAACGTTTTGTCAAGACTAAAACATATTACACATTATATGCTAAAACAATAGAACATGATGAATATACATATGTTGAAACAGCAAATACCATCTATGATATGAATTCGAATACCAAATATAATACAAACTGTGAACTTATTGTCCTTTACTTCTATTGTGGTCCTTATCATTGAACGCATGTCACGAAGAGAGATGATTAAGACAAAACGTGTTAGTACTAGTTATACAATTATTTTAGACTTTATGTAAAACACTGATAACTAAATAAATAGGAGATGATAAATCGGTGCCAACTATGACAGATACAACAGCACATACTATAAACATTAGATACAATATCATAGAGAATGGTACTTAATTCAATTAATCTCTATTTCTAGAAAAAAACAAACAACCTCTTATAGAAAATTGCCAAATGAATAAATGACATTATTTTGATTAGTTGGTGGTCTGTTTATGCCTAAAAAAATAAATGTTGTGTTTACGGTTTCCCGACCGACCCATAGTAAAATGTCCCGACCGTACTTTTTTTTTTCCAAAAAAAAAAAAAATTAAAAAAATTCGCCGACTGTCGTGTTAGGGATGGTTCAGGTGCTCCAAGTATCGGGTGAAAACCAATATATATAAAACTGTATAACAAAGACGAAACTTTTAGAAAAGTTAGACTTGAAATTCGAAACACAACTGTGCCTGAAGACCAAAAGTAAACAATCTGAAAAAATGTGAGAAAGAAATAATACAAATTCGTTTCTGAAATGGTTACAGTATTTATTCTTTCTACATTTCAACGCAATTATAATTATCAAATCATTTGCAAATTAGACATTGAACGTTCCTCGGCAATAAGTTAAAACACGAGGAAATTCTTGTTGAATCTCCAAGGAATCTATTCATCGCGAATCGTTCGCCATTTTTTGTATAAGGTATCGAGGCGCGCATGCGCAATTTTCTAATCTCGGTTTAAACATCGGGCTAATTTCCGGTATTTGCCTTGTTTTTTTATTGGACGGGAAAATCGCGGGATCAAAGCGGATAGCACTTGTTAAGACTTATTAGGAAGTTAGAATGCTAGGTGTAAAAAAAGGTTTCCCTCATTGCTTTCCAAAAAGGTTCACATGTATGAACATACCGCCGGCAAAATGGTTATTCAGCCAATCAACTATTCATTCACCTTGGAACAGGTCTTTTTCTGTTCCACCCTGCACCTGAGGAAGGCCAAAAAGGAAGCGTTTTTACATGTGAAATGAACACAAACACTGGCACAAACTTTGAAATTCAGGATTATGTCCAAGTGTCAAAATTGGTTGGTAGTTTTGAAATATTTTCACAGATATATTAAATATACAAAATGAAATTCCTTTTATATATTTAATAATACTGTTTTTAACAGATTCTGTTGAATACCCAATCTAACCTATTGCAATATGGTGCACATGGTGCAGAACAAATGAGAATATATTGAAGTGGAAAGGAAAACATTCAAACTACAAAAGCAGACAAACTACAAAAGTATACAATAATTATGTTGCCACCAAATGCTTTTGAAAAAAGGTGTAATTACTTTGCATGCAAAATTGAGTAACTGCGAGAGAAAATGAAGAAAAAAATAACAAAAAAACACCGACCCTTCGATTTTGCATCTAAAAAAATCAGCCAAAAAAAAAAATAGTCCTACCTACCGACCCAATTTTTTTTCAGCATGAAACCTTAAACACAACATTTATTTTTTTAGGCCTTTTTTTAAGTTACGAAATATTTTTAAATAAAGCTTCGATGGCAGGAATTTATCCTCTCATTAATACACACAGTATATGGTATGGTGACCAGTTTGTGTGTTTATATGGTATGATGACCAGTTTGTGTGTTTATATGGTATGATGACCAGTTTGTGTGTTTATATGGTATGATGACCAAATTGTGTGTTTTTGAAGACAGTGCCGTGACATCCATACGTTTGTTTGATTGTTGTTATTTCCAAAACTTGTCCTCAACTGCTCTCAAACACACGGGTCGTTAAAACCAATAAGAATTCCTGTTTTCATAACTATTTTAGAACCAGTGGTGTATAAGCTAACCCAGCGTTTATTCTATTTACCTGCAGTGAAATCAAAGGATCATTGGCTCGTTTAACGCGATTGGCACGGGCTGTCAATCAAGAAAGTCGATAATCTAATAAACGATATTGTTTCCAGTGCCGCCATTTTCCTTAGACACGCAAACGGTATCTATATAAACACTTCATTGTATAACATTGTATTTACTTGGATAACATCACGTGATCAGTTGGATGAGCGATTGTCGCTCTGGCGTCAGGTCAGTTTATCGATATGTTCAGCACAGGAGAATTAAATGTTCTTATGACCATTATCGACCCCTGTGTGGTTTCAGGGAGCCATATGAATGATGGCAAGAATAGGACCACTGTGGCTCATACATCTCGTAAGAAGCGACAATTTGAGTATTGCGATAGAATTTGCTGAAACTCTGCCGTTCTCTAGGTATCAAGGTTCTAGGTTCATTCTGCATATTCATTTGTTGGTGTATTTTTTTTTAAATCTGTGTGTTAATTTGTTGTTTTTGTACATGAAGAGTGAACCTGGAATCTTCCTTCCTGTGGGCGTCAATTAAACTATAATGCTTTGGTACGCCTTAAAACCCTATTCATTCATTCATTCATTCATTCATTCATTCATTCATTCATTCATTCATTCATTCATTTATTCATTCTAATGACCATGAAGCAAAATAAGTCTGTAATATATATCACCATTGGAATTATGGCTACGCGACCATCGCCATTTTTTACATTTGTAATATCTAGATTTCAGAAGTTTTAACACAAATGTGGTAAAAGTATTTCACGTTTATGACCATTTTCACATTTGTGACCATTTTCAAATTTGTGACCATTTTTACATTTGTGACCATTTTCACATTTATGACCATTTTCACATTTGTGACCATTTTCACATTTGTGACCATTTTTCCTACATACCCATTTAACAACCTGACACCCTGCCCCCATCGTCTTCAGTAGTACTTTGTTTTTCAACAGTATTGACATTAAGTCCATGTATTATCAGATCTTTCTTTTTCTGTTTTAGAAAAAAAAGGTATACACATTTATGAACATATTAATTAATAAGTATGATTTCGGTACAATTGTTAACTGACTCTACTTGATTGTGTTTACATCTCTCAGCTTGTTACTCTTTCCAGAGGACGAAGCTCGGCAGGTGATAAACATATAGAATATAAAGATTGTTGAGTCGGAACAAATTAGTTGATATATTTTAATGTAAAAGTAACACCAAGTTAGACAACAACCTATTTAGCCGATTTGCATCATGGTGTGTATGTGCTAGGAGAATGTGTGGCATTGAGGAAATTGAAGATGTTCAGTTTTACGCAAAATATAAAAAGTATGAGAAAATACATATTCAACCATGTTGTTAGCCGTTTGCAACGCAAAAGTATTAACAGTTATAACTACATGTATTCACAAACTACTATATATATATATATATATATATATATATATATGTGTGTGTGTGGGGGGGGGGGGGATAATTATATGTGAATAACCAGACATAAATGTACAGACCAGACTACGGCGAGCGCGCCTAGCTAAAATGCAAACCATAGATACAATATCAAAGCCTCTGCCAAACCAATAAATTTGGTGTCAACCATGACTTATATTCTATGGATTTACATACAACACATCTGGCATGGACGGACAATTTACATACATGAACTGATAGCTTTATATGAGTAGGATCCAGTTAAGGATTCATGACTACTCACATGCTATATAAAGTACAGATTTAGAAACCCGTTGTATCTTGAAGATACAGTGAATGTGTATAGTTCGAACTATTCACAAACTACTATATATATATATATGTATATATATTCAGGTAGTTTATATATATATATATATATATATCGTATCTACCGAGATATATTAAAAAGCTAAGTGTATGGTTAAAACAAGTATACATGTGTTACCATATCAGCTGACAAAAAAAACGTTTCTTACCATATGCCAATATCAATATCGATCGCCAAAACATTTATTTTCTCCTAATTCGCTAATGACAACTATCTCATTTGAAGTAAAACAATAAGAGTTCATTCGATTTAATGTATTTTTATAATTGAGTTTCTGTGGCAATAAATTATATGTTATTATGAATATATTTCCAGGTATAATGCTCAAGAAAGGTAAATTATATAAAAAGGAAACCAGAGAAATGTCATAGTAACAAAATAGTATTGTGTATATCAACTCGACAAGTAAATTTCCTAAAATCAAATCACCGTTTTAAAAGAAATCTGCAATCTTGATCTTTTTGATTTTTGTAAATTATATTACTCATGAATAATATCTCAATTGCTATAACTAATATTTTTGCCAAATGTGACCCCATCCCCTTTCAGGTAGCTTATGCTTATTTTATCTCTGTTTAATTGAATTGTCTCGAAATACGCATGTAGCTCACTTCCGTGGGTTTTTTAAACCGCCCTGAACAGTTAGTTCGTTTATTGTTTTAATTTAAAGTGCTATGTTTTCGAAAACATGCATGTAAATGACTTCTTTATGTCGATGAGAAAAAACAGTTTTTGTTTTAATAATATGAACTGACTTGTGATTCAGCGTACAGGTGAAATCGATGTAGTTAATGTTGAAGACATATGTCTCAACAACTGTCATTTATTTCAGACTATTCACATTTCCAACAATGAAGAAAAACACTGAGAGAAGAGAGAGGTGGAAACCGTTATTGGAACAAGAAATGACAACAAGTTGTGGTCGCCATCAAAGGATTCTCGGGTGTGTAGCGGGCACTTTGTGTAGAGTGAGCCGCCATTAGAGAATCCTTAGCCAGTATTGAAACTTGGCTATGACCGGTATGAAAATCGAGTAAGGCAAATTCAGTTTTATTTCAGCCAGAAATGAATAAGCCGTATTGGAAGCGGTAGCAGAAAAACCCTCGAAGCAGCAAACAGAAGACCCACCTGCGGAAAATTTGTCTTATGACAAGCAAGACCTACCGTGTCTCATCACGGATCTTGTTCAGAGTAGTCATATTTGCAATAAAAAAATTGCTTCTCTTGCAAAGCAAGCAGCTGAACTAAGTTAGAGATAAAAAATCTTAAATCGAAGAAATATGTGGAAAATTTATTAAAGACAGATGAAGATGCCAATTTTCACACTGGATTGAGCACTATAACCACGTTCAATAAGCTGCATGACTTTACTGCACCACTTGTCAACAGGCGCTGGGCTGGAGTTAGTTCTTTGGCAAAGAATGTACGTAAATTTAGTAAAATACCACGTTACTTTGGATCAGATAGAAAAATAACATCAAAGTGTGATTTTTTGTTGATGCTGATGAAGTAACGATTGGGACTACTAAACAAAGATCTTTCGAAACGATTCAGTATATCATAAACACTGTGTTCAAGAATATTCTTTGCCTGGCTTCGAGCCAGTTCTTCTGTGTTAAGAAGCCTCGTATTTACTCCTGGCGAAGAAATGTCAATTGCCACTAAACCAAAGAGGTTCAGAGTTGTGTTTGACCTGCATTCAATTATAGATTGTACTGAACTGATTATAGAAACACCGAATGACTTGTATATTCAAAGTGCCACTTGAAGTTGTTGATTTGTTGCCCGCCTAATAGTTTGATCACATATGTTTCCCCTGCTTATACTAGTCGCATTTCGGACAAAGCGTTGACTCTTGATTGTGGCTTTTTGGACAAAGTGCCACCATACAGTCTGATAATAGCCGATTAAGGATTCAACATATCTGAAGAGTGCACTGCTAATAACATCTCATTACATGTACCACCTGGCAAAAAAGACAGTCACAGCTGACAAGTGCTTAGGTGAGAAAAACTAAGCGAATAGCACACCATAGAATTTTAATTGAACAAGTTATCAGACTGATTAAAACATTTAGAATATTAGCTAACGCAATTCCACTTTCTTTGATATCGCACCTGGACGATATAACTGTAGTTTGTGACGCTTTATGCAACTTGAACGAGTCTATTTATAAGACATAATCATGAAAACTAGAGCTTTGTCAATTGCAATAGATTGTTCTACCCGGCAGAAGACGTAAGACTGCCATGAACATATTCTAATTTATTGTTTAGGTTTCAAAAATCAAGATATATATGTCCCTTGTATACCTAATACTGCGATATACGTATTACCGCAAATGTGTGTTTAATAACAATATCCCAAACATGCGCAAAGCTCCAACTCAGCACACTCTATAAGTAACTTTATAACTGTTTATTATTGATGCCATTATTTACATGGATCACAAAATTTTAGACTTGCGGTAATAGGTATGACCAGTATATACATATTAATTATATATTAAAATATATTAATAATTACTTTTATATTCTGCATTGTCTTCTTTTATAAGCACAGGCCTACAAGGTGAACCATCACTGGAGATATTTATTTTATATCAATCACTCTCGCTAGCATAGCTGAATGCATTATTGTGGTATTTTTTGGGAGGAAGCCAACTTAAAAGAAAACTTGACTCGAGCGACAAATATTACGTTAATGACAGGGCATTTCAATCTGGGTGGCATATATGTGATAAGCGAGTGTTCCCCCAAATTACCCAATGCTTACTTTGAATACTTTAGAAGTTATGTATGTTATGTTTTACTAAATTTGGGTCTGGTCAACTCAGTCGGTAGTGGATTTGACTATTATTAAATACATGGGTCTAAGTTTGCATCCCAACCGGGTCAGGCCATCCTTAAAAATGTCAGTAACGTGTCTGACTATTAATCCGGTGATTGTGAGTTCGAATCCCGCCCGGCAACAGTCTCCATGACGGTCGATATACAACATTGTTTCTCATTATCATTCGTCTCTCACCACTGATTAAAGTGGTAAAGTTATTGGTTATTTGCGGAGATGGGGTGTGCCAGAGCATTAACCTTTCAGGAAACAGTAGTCAGGTTAACCAATCGTTTGTTAGCTCTCGATGGCATAAAATGACGCTAATTATTCAATAAATCATTGGCTGACGGTCCAGGTCTCATATTGTTGCCATTCGTCTTTCATCACTGATTCAAGTGGGAAAGTTAATATTTACAAACTTGCAGAGATGTGTGTGTGTCAGAGTATTGGTTAACCGTCCAGGACGCCAGGAAAGAGTGGTTCGATTAAATGATTGTCTGTTAGCCCTCAATGGCATAAAAAAAATATGCTTACTATTCAAAGTTAAATTTTGATAGTATAAATTAAATAAAACATGGTTTTATATAAAAAAATGATTTTAATTTAAAGCAAATAAATTTATTTCAAAAGTTTTAAACAAAACAAAATAAATAACAGCTATTTTCATAAATAATTATGTACACAGTTAACACATATGACACTAGACTCAAGAGAGTGTTATGTTTTATCATTTGCTGTCTAGCAAGGATTCATATATACAATTTTCTGCATATGTCGCATACGACTGATTCTTTAGTGTAAATTATCTGATTCTCACCACATTCCACGCCACAACTTCCACACAGGAAAACTGGTTTTCGCGACAAGTTACATCTATGTTTGTTATGTTCTGTGATTTTATTTCCAGTTTAAACTTTCAATGGTTGACAAGATTACTTTTTTCATTAACGTTTGTTGCTTCAGGCAGTCGACATGTAGACGCTGTGGCACTCTGATTGTTTGTATTGGTGCTACCGGTATTGCCTTTATCTGAAGAGGCCTCTTTCATTGTACTGCAGTTTTTTTCTGTTGGATTTATAATTTCTTTAATAACATATGTGTCCCAAAACCATGACATTTTTTTCCAGTGCTGACTCCCAGAAGTCTTTGTCAAACATTATTCTTGTTGTGACATGTCCTTGAAATGTAACATAAATAAACCACAGTAACTTTTTTTGCATGTCTCCCATCTGTCCCTGCATCTCATAATAATAGGGGTGTGAATGTTTGATGTAAAGAACACCCTCTTCTGAAAAATATATGTCATATTGTCAACACTTGGTTTCTGGTCCTTCAATGTTTCTGGGCATTTTATTTCACAAAGACAGTAACCACAGCACTGACATTCAACATTGAGGTCTGCACTAACAGCAATAAATGATTTTGACAGATGAACAACAAGGCCCGAGTTCTCAGATTTAAATCGTTAGTGTGTTTTTTTAAGGTGTGTGCTTATGCCTTTTTTGCGTGTGGTTCCAGCGATATACCATAATTCATTGATTTTGTTTTCACATCTTTTGTGTAACCCATCACAGTTTTAGTAAGGTTATCGGGATTGATTCTTTCATTCTTTCTTAGCGTATTCACTCGACTACAGACTCTGTGGAAGTAACTAGCTTTAATTCTTCCTTTACGTTGTTCTTTCCATATATTACACTGTGCCTGGTCTACTGTTGCTGTTTTAAGAGCTTTAGCCTCTTTTTGTGACAAAGCAATTTTCTCTAAAATCTCATTTTTGAGCTCTTCATCAGTGGACAAATTTTGTCTAGTTTTGCAGCTACCTGCAGTAATGATAGTGGCATTCAACTGTTTTATCTTTGTGTCGTCTCTTTTCTATTATCAAAGATAAACATGAATTTGGATTGTCGTCGCGCAACAATTTATACAAATCTGATCTGATTTTGCTCGCATCTTTAACATTGTTCGATTGTTATTTGGTCAGCGGTGTAAAGCACCGTTTCTTTTGTCTGTTTTTTTCTGTTTTTTTCGACAACATTATTCATGTTTGTATAATGAGATTTCTCCATACTGCCTCTGATACCTTTAATAGTTTAATTGTGATTATGATTTCACATTGTTTACTTGTACATGCCGGTTTGATTATTCCTGTTTTAACGGCATGTTCGATTGGAAATACGAGCTTATATGCTTTGTTGTTAACAGCTTGGGAAGGTCTTACTCTTGATTTCAATATGCAAACGAGGCTGTTTGAACTGATTGGATGGAAAGAAATCTCCTTTACCCATTAACAAGAAAAGCACCTATATGCTTTACCTTCTTTGTATTCATTCATCAACCGATGCACTATCTCTTTTGGGGTTTGACTGTTGAGATAGGAAACAATGTCAATAATGTATACTGAAGGCTATTTAGTCACAGCTGTCATTTCACCAATACATCCATCATTCAAAGAAATGGGATCTCGAATGATCATATCTCCCACCACAAGCTTCTGTTTGTATTCTGCCAATAGTCTGAGTTCTGCTTGTTCAGCGCTTGAATCAACAGGGATATTTTCTTCCCAGGCACAAAATGCCCTGAATATAAAAGCAAAACAAAAACTATTATATATCTGTTATTCATTTTAATAAAGAATGCAATATAATAATCATAAAAATATTAACGTCAGCTCAAGATGAAAATTATGCGCATGTAGTGAAGCAAAGACGATATTCTCATCGGCATTACGCCGATGAATCGAAGGACGAAGTTTTGTGGGTGGGGTAACAGATCATTCTCATCGGCGCTATGTGTTGGTTTATATCGTTATTACAAATGATGTTTACTTCAACAAAATTAAAACGGGCTTGATAATAAAATAAATGATTATATAAATGAATTCTCGTATTAACAACTGCTTCTTTTTCGTTTAACGTATTGACTGAAATTCTGCTGCCCCCAGCGGTATGCAACCTTTTGTTTTTTTCTCACCTCGCGGCAAATTCCTCGAAGTTTCCATGTATTTTCTTTTTCCGAAGTGACAAAAACACTCTTAACGCATGAAGCGACTATAGCTTAAACTTTTCCAAAGTCACATTTATTATCACATTTATCGAACGATAACTTTTGGTCTTACTGCATCTTTGTAACGTAAAATAATCAATATGGCTGAGATCGATAATTTTTACTGGTACATACGGGTTCTTCGATAGTAAATGGCGGCGTTGCTGAAATGTCAATCGGTGTATTGCTCCTGAAGTCGGGCAAACTTACCGCCTTTACTCTGGTTGCTCTCGCCTCTGTACATGTGCGCCATCTATCACGTGTTTCCTCTTATATGTATTTACCTGAGTATTTCTGTGTTTTACAATATACCCATATGTATGTTACCACACTAAGGGAGTAGTATTCCGGGGATGAGGGATACTACTATTTGTATGACGATGGAGAAGGGTATGAGCGTGGTCGGGTGCACCTGTACTCAACGTTTTAGCTCCCCGTGTACGTCTGTTGCTACGGACTGTTCCGAGGGGTGGCCCTTGCTG